>JAKFHU010001177.1:0-16142 GCA_023783475.1 Daubentonia madagascariensis | reverse complement strand
TTTTTTTCCCCTTCGGGCCCTCATTTTTGGTTTTGGGGGCCCCTGAATTGGGGGGAAAAAAATTTTCCCCCCAAATTTTTTTTTTTTTTTTTTGTGGCCTAAGGGGAAAAAAAAAAACCCTTTTTTGGGGTTTTTTAAAAAATTTTTAACCCCCCTTTTTTTCCCCCTTAAACCCCCTTTTTCCCCCCAATTTTTTTTTTGTTTTATGGCCCCATTTTGGGTTTTTTTTTGATTCCAGGGGCCCCCCCCCCTTGGGCCTTAATTTTTAAAATAGGGTTGCTGGAAAAAAGCATAAACAGGGGCCCCCAGAAAAATTTTTTTTGGGGGAAAAAAATTAAACGCCCCCTTTTTTCCCCCTTTGGGGAATATAAAAATCCCCCCTTTTGGGGAATTTTTTGGTGGGTCAAAATAAAAAATTTTTTTAAATTTTTTTTATTTTTTTTTTTTGGGGGAACCCCTCCAAAACTTTTTTTTTTCCATTTGCCGGGTAAAAATTTTTTAAAATTCCCCCCCAAACCCATTTGTAAAAGAGTTTTTTCCATTTTTTTTCCTTCTTGCATCTTCCCACAAAACAGAAAAAAAATTTCCCCCAAAATTTTTTGGGTTTTTTTTTGAACAAAAAAAACCCTTTTCCCTACCCGGGGGGGAAAATTTGTTTATCTCTTTTTTTTGGTTTTTTTTTTAAATTTCCCCATTTTCCCCCCCCCCTAAAATAAAATTTGGGGGGGCCCATTGGGGCCATTTTTTTTTTCCCATGCTATTTTTTGGGGGTTTTTTTTATATGTTTTTTTCCCCCTTTTTTTGAAAAAATTTTTCTATTAACCCCATTTTTTGCCCCCTTTTTTTTAAAAATTTTGGATTTTTTTTGGGGTTTTTTTTTTTTTTTTGGGTTTGCCCCCCCTTTTTTTTTGGGGTTTTTTTTTTTTCAGCCCCCTTTGGGTTTTTTGGGGGAATTTTTTTTTAAAATCCCCTTTTTTTTTCCAGGTAAATATTTTTTTTTTTGGAAAAATTTTTTTTTTTTTTTTTTCCCCCTTTTGGGGGTTTTTTTTCCCCCCCCCCTTTCCCCCTCCTCTTTTTTGATTTTTTTTTTTTCCCTTTGCAGGGAAACCCCCCCCTTTTTTTTTTCCGTTTAAAATTTTCCCCCTTTTTTTTTTTTTTCCCCCAAATTTTTTTTTTTTTTGCCCTTTTTTTTTTTGAGGTTTTTTTACCTTACCCCCTTTAAAATTTTTTCCCCGGGGCCACCCCCTTTAATTCCCAAACCCCCCCTATTATTTTTTTTTCCCCCTTTATAGAAAAGTTTTTTTTTTTTTTAACCCCTTTTTTTCCTTTTTTTTTGATTTTCCCCTTTTTTTGGGTTTTTTTAATTTTTTTTGGGAGAGTTTTAAGGGGTTTTTCTATTTTTTTTTTTTTTTTCCCTTTCGGGTTATAGGGGTTTTAGTCAAAATTTTTTTTTTTTTTCCCCCCCACCTTTTTTTAATTTAAAGAGCCCCGCCCCCCTTTTTTCCCCCAAAGGGTTTTTTTTTTTTGGGCCCCCTTTTTTTTTTCCCCAAAAAAATTTTTTTCCCCCCCCAAAAACCCCCTGGGGGTTTTTTTTTCCCCTTTTTTTTTTTTTTTTTTCCTATTCCTTTTTTTTTGGGCCCCCCCCTTTGGGGGGCCCCCCCTTTTTTTTTTTTTTTATGTCCAAAAACCAAACCCCCCCGGGTTTTTTTTTTTTTGGGGTTTTACTTTTTTAAAGTTTTTTTTGCCCAAAATTTTTTTAAGTAAAAGGTATTTTATAAAATTTTTTCCCCCCCCCCCCCACTTTGGGGTTTTTTTTTTTTTTTAAACTAAAAAAGGTTTTGGTTTTTTTGGTTTTTTTTTTGGGGGTTTCCCCTTTTTTTGAAAATTTCCCCCATATCCCCTTTTTTAGGTTTTTTGGGTTTTTTTTTTTCCAAATTTTTCCTTTTGAAAAAAGGGCCCCCCAATTTTGTTTTTTTTTTTGGCTGGGGAAAAAATTTCCCCTTTAAAAACCCCCTGTAAAAATTCCTTGTGTTTAAAAGGGGTTTCCCCCTTTTTTTTACCAAATTAAAAATTTCCCCTTCCACCCCCCCTTAAACCCCTTTGAAAATTTCCCCCCCCCTTTTTTTAAATATTTTTTTTTTTTTGGTCCCCCCCCTTTTCCCCCCAAATTTTTTTCCCTTTTTTTAATAGTGTTTTTTTTTTTTTGGGTAAAAAAATTTTTTTCCACCTCCCCCGGGGCCCTTTTTAACTTTTTTTTTTTCCCTTTTGGGAAAAAATTTTTTTTTTTCTTCCGTAGCCTTTTTTTAAAAAATTTCCAAATTTGGGGTTTTTTTTTCTTTTTTTCCCCTTTTTTTAAAAGCTATTTTTTTTTCCCTTTTTGGAAAATATAGAAAATGGAAAACCCTGTTTTTTTTTGGTAAAAATTGTTTTTTTTTTTTTTTTACCCTTTGGCAATTTTTAGGAAATTTTTTTTTTTTTTAAGTTTTTTTGGTTTTTTTTTTGGGTTGGGGCCCCTTTTTGGGTTTTTTTTTCCCCCCTTTTTTTTTAAAGATTTTCCCCCAACTTTTTATACTTTTCTCCCTTCCTTCCATCTCCCTACTTTTTTTTTTGCCCCCCCCAAAAAAGGGCCCCTAAAAATTTTTAAAAACTGGAACTTTTAAGGGTTTTAAGAGGGCCCCCCCTTCTTTTTTAATCCCATAGGGGGGCCTTTCATTTTTAACCCGGGGTTTTTTTTTAAACAAGGGGCGGGGGCCCAAGGAAGGAAAAGAAGGGGTTTTTTCCCTTTTGGGGTTTCCCTTTCCCCCACCCCCCTTCCCCCCCCCCAAAACCCCCCCCCCCAGGCCCCAATTTTTATTTTTTTTTTTTTCCTTGGGGGCCCCCCCGGGGGAAAAACCCAAATGGGTTTGCTGGGGGGGTTCCCCCTTTCTCGGGCCCCCTTTTTTTTTTCCCCAAAGTTTTTCCCCTGGGGGATAAAAAGGCGGGGGGTTCCCCCGGGGGGTGCCCCCTTCCCCTCCCCTCCCCCCCTTTTAAATTTAAAGGGGTTCCCCCCCCTTGACCCCCGGGGGAAAATTTTAAAAACCATCTCCCTTTATCTTTTTTTCTACCCCTTAAAACCCCCAATTCCCTTTTCAAAAATTTTTTAAATTTTTAATTTTTTTTTTTTTGGGCCCCCAACAGGGGGGGGGAACCCAAAAAGGAAAATTGGGGAATTATTTTCCCCCAAAACCTTTTTTTAAATTTTTCGGGGTTTGGTGAAAAAAATGGGAAAGGGGTTTTTTTTTCCCCGGTGAAAAATTAGAAATTTTTTAAAATTTTTAAGTCCCTAAAGAAAACCAAATTTTACCCCCCCTTCCCTTTTTTTAAAGGGGGGGGGAATTTTTTTACAATCGGGGTTTTGGGGGCCCCCAAAAATTTAAAAAAAAAAGGGGGAAAAAAGGGGAAAGAATTTTTTTTTTTCCCCTTTTTTCTCCCTGCCCGGGCCTAAAATTTTTTGGGCCCCCCTTTTTTTCCCCCCCCTTTGGGAAACCTGGGGAATTTTTTAACCCCCAATTTTTGGGCCCCGGGGGTTTTTTTTTTTTTCCCCCTTTTTTCCCGGGAACTAAAAATTTCCCAAACTTTTTTTTTTGGGTTTCCCCCTTTTTCCCCCAAAAAGGCCCCAAATTTTTGGGGGGAATTTCCCCTTCGGGCCCCCCCGTTTAAGTTTTGAACCTAAAAAACCAAATTTTTAAATAAAATTCTTTCTATCCCCCCCCTTTTTCTCCCTTTTTTTGGTTTGTTTTTTTTTTCCTTTTGAAACCCCCTTTAACCCCAAAAGGGCCCCCCAGAAACTAAAGAACTTTTTTTAAAGGCCCAAGGGAAAAAACCCCCTTTTGAGAAATATTTTTGGGGGTTTTTTTTTCAAAAACCAGCAAGGAGGCCATTGGGGGGGTTTTTTTAAACATTTTTAATGGGGAAAAAGAGAAAAAAACCCTTTTTTAAAAGAAAACCAATTTTCCTTTTTTTTTTTTGGCCCCCTTTGGGGAAAGCCCCCTTTTTTTGGCCCCCTTTTTAACTTTTTTAACGGGAAGGTGGGGAAAAACCCCGGGGGGATTTTTTTTTTTTTTTTAAAAATTTAAAGGGGGAAAATAAAAAGGGGGATTGCCCTTTTAAAATTTTTTTTAACCCAAAATTAAAATTTTTTTTTTTTGACTAAAAAATTGGGGGATTTTTGGGGGGAAAAATTTTAAAAAGAAAAAAAAATTAAAAAGTTTTGCCCTTTTTAATTTTTTTTTCCCCTTGAAGGGGTTAAAAGGGTTTTTCCCCCATTAAAAAGGGCCCGGAAAAAAAAATTTTTTTGGGAAGGGGGGGGGGTTTTGGGGGGGAAGGTGGGGAAAATTTTTTTTTTTTCCCCTAAAAAGGGAAAACCCCCGTTTTTTTTTAAAAATTTGGGGGGGGGAAACCCCCCCTTTTGAAATTTTTTTTTTAAAACCCCTTTTAAATTTTCTGCCCCGAAAATTTTTTAAAACCCCCTTGCAAATTGGGAAAATTTCCCCTTTTTTTTCCAAATGGGGAAAGGGGATTTCCGGGAAAAAGGTTTTAAGAAAAATTGCCCCAAAAGGGTTTCCCCCCCCCTTTTTTTTGGGAAAAGGGGGTTGGGGGCCCCCCCCTGGGGTTTTTTCCCCCCAGGGTTTTTTTCCCCCCAAACTTCCAAACCTTTGGGTTTTCCCCCCCAAACCGGGAACCCCTTACCAACCAAAAAGCCCCCCCCAACCCAAAACAAAAAAAAATTAAAAGGGCCCCTTTTTAAAAAGCCCCCAAAATTTTTGGGGGTTCCCTTTTAAAAGGGGGCCCCCAAATTTGGGGCCCCCCCTAAAACCCTTTGGGGACCTCTTTTTCCCCTTCCCCCTTTTGGGGGGGGTTTGGGAAATGACAAAAAAAACCCCCACAAGGGAAAAAACTTCCCCCCAAAACGGGAAATTTTTAAGTTTTTTTTTTTCCCACCCTCCCAAAACAAAACCCCCCAAAAACCCTTTTTTTATTTTTATTTCACCCACCCCCCATAAAAACCCCAAAAATCCTGGGGGTTTTTTTTTTTTTTTAAACCCCCAACAAAAAAATTTTTTTTTTTTTCCCCTCTTTAGCCCCCCCCCCCCGGAAAAAGTTTTAAAAATTTAAAAAAAACCCCGGGGTTTTTTTTGACGGGGTTTTTTGGGTTTTTTTTCCCTTTCCTGGGGGGTTTTTTTTTTCCTTTTAAACCCCTTTTTGAAACAGGGCCCCTTTCCCTTTTTCCCCCCACTTTTGGCCCCCTTTTTCCCCTTTGGTTCCCATTTTTTTTTCCAAAACCCCCCCCCCCCCAAAATTTCCCCATTTTTCCCTCCCCCTTCTGTTTTTCCCAAAAGTTTTTTTTTTTTTTTTTTTTAAAACCCCAATTAAATTTTTGGAAATTTTAAAGGAACCCGGGCCAAATTTCCCTTTTCCCTTTTTAAACCCTTTAATCCCCCTTTTTTTTAAAGGCCCCTTTTTTTTGGGGGGGTTTTTTAATTTTTTAATGTGGCCCCCCCCAACCCTTAAAAACCGGGGCCCCAAAAGGGGGGGTTTCCCCCCAATTGGGCCCGGGGTTAAAAAATTTTTTTTTTTTGGGTTTGGGGCCCCCCCTGGGGGGAAAAAAGGGGGTTTTTTTCTGGAAGAGATTTTGGTGGTTTTTTTTTTTTTGGGGCATTTAAAACTTTTTTAAAAAAAAATTTGCCTTCCCCATTTTGGGGGGTTTGGGGGAAAATCCCAATTGTTTTTGGGGGCCCCTAAAAATAAAAAAACAAAAAAAGGGAGGAAGGGTTTTTTTTTGGGTCCCCCCCCCTCCCTGTTTGAGAGGGAAAAATCACCCCTTTTCCCTCCCCCCTCAAAATTTTCCAGCCCCCCCCCCGGGTTTTTCCCTCGGGAAAACTTTGGGGGGGTTTGGGGACTAAATTTTTAATACCATTTCCCCCCCTTTTTTCCCGGGTTTCTCCCATCTTTGCTTGGCGCAAGACCTGTGGGGCTTTCCCTCCAGCCCTCCCCACATTGGTATAAGCCAAATCCCATAAATCTCCCCGTCCTTCCCTCTTTTCTTTTTTCTCCTCAAGTTGTTTTTTGTTTTTGTTTTTCCTGTTTTTCTCCTGGAAGAATCCTGCCTATACAAACCCCTTATCCTCCGTAATTACGTCCACAACATCCTTGAGGTTTATTTGGGGGGTTTAGGGCCTTTTTTTCAACCATAAATGAATTTTTTTTTGGGGGGAAAACAATTCAGCCCTGTAAACACCCACCATTCAGGTTCCCACAGGCATAAACCCCATAAATTATTTTTTTTTTAACATGATACTATTTGTTTTTATTGGATTTTATTTACGCAAGGAGAAATCCCTTTTTGGTTGGAGAAACAGGGGAGTTATGAAAGTCCAGGTACCCAAAGCCACTGCAACCGTGTAGTTTTGAAAACTCCCCTGGTTTGGTCCCCTTTAACACATTATCCCCCCTACATGTGTAATAGTCATGGCCCATTTTTTGGGGGAGCAACAAAGACGTGTTTACCTAAGAAGGCTTTAGGAGGCCTTAAGAACTATCAATGATGTTATGTTTTTTGCTTGAAGGTCCCTTGTTTTTTTTTTTGGTGATACTGTTTATTTAAAAACGCAAAACATAGCCTTTTTTTGTTTTATGGTTGGGATTAATTTTTTTTTTTTTGGCGGGGGGACTGAAGAGAGGGGAAAGTTTTGAGGCGAGGCCTTGAGAGAATGAAGGTTAAATCTTTTTTTTGATATCAAAGGAATAAAGAACTGGCAAATCCTCAAACCTACAGCTCACTCCAACCCATTCCCCTCCTCTTAATTTTTTTGGGTCAAAAAAGCAAAGTTACGTTTTGCAATTGTCCCAATATATACCAGGGAACCCTCATTATAAATCCAGAATGTGGTTCCCCATTATCAAAAAAAATCTGCCCACCAAATCAATGAAAATTAAATAAAATTTGGACTACTATAGCCAGCCCCGATTGTGAAAATAGAGATAGACCCTTTTTTCCTTTTTCTTTTCTGAATGATAATGGGAAAGTGGGATTTTATCTGCCTTTGGAAATTTGTAATCTTTTTGAGTGGAGGATGTTTTTTCCCGCAGGAAAAATTTATTAACATATTAAAGCAATTTTAAAATTTTACACCATTTAAGTCATAAAGTTATTTTTTTCGAGAACGTTGTTACAAGAAAACCCATTGTTCAAGTAAACACATGTTTTGTAACAAAAAAAATTAACCCCCCAGAAATTGATGTTTTTTCTACTTTTTTTTCCATCCGCCTTCTCCAAAAAAACCACTATTTCATAAGGTTTTTAAAAAGAAAATATGTTTTTTTAAGTAAAATTTTTTATAAGAAACTTAGCCAAATTTTTTGTTTTCCTCCTCATAAAATAAAGCTCATGGCCCCTGGGTAATCCCGATAACTTTTGTGGGAGGCCCAAGCCCAGGAGACTGCTTGAAGCCCGAAGTTCCGAACTGGGCCTGGGGCCAAACATGGCAGATAACTGGGCCTTCTATTTAACATAAAAAATAAATAAAGAAAAAAATAAACCTTAGAAAAGGTGATTTAAAATTAAAATAAATTAAAAATAAAGGCCCATAGTACTATAGATTAGCAAACACATAAAACGTAATTAACCGTTTTAAAGCCACTTTGTTGTTCCAAAATGAAATTCCCTTTCTTCAAGCCTCCAAAAAATTTTTAGTTTGTGAAATTTTTTTTTGGTGTTGTGGATCCCTCATTTTAAATAGAGCTGGGTGGCATTTTTGCCCGCCCATTTTTTTTGGCTTTGTTTTTGTAAGGCCTCCTATTGCTATTTTGCCAATTAGCATTCCACGGGTGTTGTTAATGTTTTTTAAACTCTAGCTTGAAGAAAGCCTTTCCCATGTCCCCCAAACCTGAATACCTCCCTGAGAAATTTTGATTCAATTCCTCTTACTGTATGTGGGTGGGAACCGTTTCTTGACCTTTAATGCGGGTTAAAAATAAGGATTGGAAGGAGGCCCCAAGGAATGCCTTTTTCCCTGTCACTTGGGTTTGGAAATGTAACCGATGTGTTTCCAAATTAGAAAGATTGTCCTATATTCCCCTCCACAACACTGCCGCACTTTCCTCCAGTTCTTTTCAAACTTCCCCTTGATGAAGACTGGTCCCTTAATGTTTTCAACTTGCTTATCGTAAGGAGGAGCATTTCCTTCACCGGGGTAACTTTCTGGGGGCCCGTTTCCCAGGATTTTAGGACCTACGGGTTTGAGAATGGAATTTGTTTTTTTTTCCCATGTTTGTGGGCCTCCTGACTGGTAAAAGTGGAGACTTGAGTGTTTTAAGGAGGTTGAAAGAGGTCTGGTGGCATGTTTTTACTGTTGACTTTTTAAGTTTTTGTTTTCCCTTTTTTCCCGGGGGTTCCTATAAAAAAAATGGGGGGGGGGGGGTTTGGGGGGGGGGGGTTGGTGGGGGGGGAAGGGGTAAAAAGGGGTTTTTTGTTTAAGGGGGGGGAAGGAGAAAGGGGGGAAGAAAAAAAGGGGAAAAATAGGGTTTTTTTCCTTCAAAAAATTTTTTTTCCTGGTTTTTCCCAATACCCCCCCCCCCGGGCCCTTTTTTTCAATGGGTTTTTTTTTCTGAATTTTCAAGGATAAAAGCTTTTTTTTGCCCCCCCAACGGTGGGCCCTACCCTTTTTTTAAAAAAAAAAAACCGGGGCCCGGGGTTTCCTGGGCCCCCCCCTTTGGGCCCCCAACTCCTAAAAAAGCCGGGGGGGGGAAAAGGCCTTGAAAATTCCCCTTTTCAAAAGCATTTTTAAAAAATGCAAAAAAAAAATTTCCCCAAAACCGGGGGAATAACCCCCAACCTTGAGTTTATGGGAAACAAAAAATTTTTAAGGGGAGGGGGGGAAAAACCCAGGGGAAAAAAAAAGGGCGGGTGGAAAAAATAGGGCCCCCCGGGGTTCCTTCCCCAGGGGGGGGGTGGCCCAACCGTTTGGGCCGGGGTTCCCCCGGGGGGGGGGACCCCCTACGGAAAGGGCTTTTGCCCCGGCAAGGTTTTCTGTTTCCTTTTGCCCCCCTTTCGGGGTTTTTTTTTCCGGGGCTAAGGAAAGGGTGAATGGGGAACCCCGGGGGCCCGAGGGGGGGGAAAGGGGAATGCCCCTTTTTTTCCCGGGGGTAGGGGGGGAAAAAATTTTTTGGGCCCGGGGGGGAACCCGGGGGGAAGCCCCCGGGGGTTTTTGGGGTAATTTTTTTTTCTGTTTTTTTTAAATTTTCCCCCTTGGGGCCCCAATTTGAAATTTGGGACCCCTTTCCCAAATTTCGGGGGGGAACTTTTTTTTTTTTCCCCCCAAAAAAAAAATATTCCCGGGGGGGCCCAGAAAAAAAAACCCCCAAAATTTTCCCCTTTCAAAACCCCCGGGGCCTTTTTGGGATTTTTTTTTTTGGATTTTTAAGAAAAAAAGATTTTTTTTTTGGCTGGGTTGGAATTTTATAAAATTTTTGGGGGTTTTAAAAAAATTTTTAAATTTCCCCCAAAGGTTGGTAAAAAAAAAGGCCATCTTTTTGGGTTGTTTATGATAAGGGGTTTCCCAAAAAATGAGGGGCCCCAACAAAAACCTCAACCCCCAATTTGGCCGGGGGAGTAAAAAAAATTTTTTTTGGGGATACCCAACGGGGAGTTTCATTGAAAGCCCCGGGGGGAAAAAAGGGGGGGAAAATTTTGGAAAAAATTTTTCCCTTAAAAAAGGGGGGGGTTTTTTTTTGGGGGCCCCAAGCAAAAAAAAAGGGCCTTTTGGGCCCCAACCTCCCCAGGGGGGGGGCTTTTGGGGGCCCCTTTGGAAAAAGGGGGGGCGGTAAAAGGGGAGGGGGGGGCCAGGGGCAAAAAGGGGGCCTGGAGGGGGGGCAAGGGGGCCCAGTAAAGGGGGGGCCTTTTTTCGGGGCATTTCCCAAAAATTTTTTTAAAAAACGGAAAGCTTTTTCATTTTAAAGCGGGGGAAGGGGTGTGCCCCAAGGGGGGAAAAGGGCCCCCGGGAAAATTCGGGGTTCCCCCGGGGGCCTTTAAAAATTTTTCCCCCTTTTTTAAATTTTTTTGGGCCTTTTTAAAAAAAATTTTGGGTTTAAAACCCCTGCCCCGGGCGGGGTTTTTTTTTAATTTTTAAATTTTTTTTTTGGGAAAAAACCCCGGGGGGAACCTGGGGGACAGTTTCGGGGATTTTTCCCTTTTTTTTTAAAGGGGAAAGAAAAAAAAATTTGGGGCTCCAGGGGGGCCCCCTTGGGTTCCACGTGGGGGGGAAGGGGATTTGAAAAAAAAAGGATGGGAGGGGAAATTTTTTTTTTAGGGGGTGGGGGGGGCCCCAAAAGGGGGCGGGGGGGTTTCCCCCCCGTCCCCTCACTTTTTTTTTTTTCCATTTTTGGGGACCCAAAAGGGGGGAGCCCCCTCCGGGGCCCCTCCCAAGGGAAAAAAAAAAAATTAAAAATTTTGATAATTAAAAAAGGGGGGGAAAAGGTGGGGGGGGCCCCCCCGGTTTAAAAGGGGGGGGAAAAAAAACCGGGAAAAAAATAATTGGGGGCTTTTTGCTTTTGAAAAAAAAGGGCCCTTTTTTTGTTTCCCAAAATTTTCCCGGGGGGAACCTTTTTAAAAAACCAAAAAAATTTTAAAAAAAAATTTGGAAAAATTTTTTTTAAATGTGCCCCCAAAAAATTTTTTTGGGTTTTTTTTTTTGGCCCCTTTTATTTTTTTAAATTTTTTGGGGGGGTTTTTTTTTTTCCTATTTAAAAAAAAAAGTAATTTAGGGGAACCCGGGGGGAAAAAAGGGGGGAAATTTAAAGGGAAAAACGGGGAAATTTTCAAATGGGGGAAAATTTTGGTAAAAAAAATTGAAAAAAACCCTTTTTTCCCCATTTTCCCTTGGGGTCGGGGGGAAACCCCTTTTTTCCCCCCAAAAACCCCCCAAGGGCCCTTTGGGTTTTAAAAATTTTTTTTGGTTTTGATTTTTCCTTTTGGTTTGAACTTTATTTTTTCCCCAAAGAAAAAATTAAAAAAGGTTTTTCCATTTAAAAAAATTTTTTTTGAGAAAAAGGGAAAAATTTTTGTTTTGGGCTTTATGGGGGGGAACCAAAACCAAAGCTCTTTTTTTCCCCCGGGGGGGAAAAACAAAAAACCCCGGAAAGGTACGGGGAAAAAAAAACCCGCCCCAATTGGGTTGGGGTTAAACCTTGTTTTCCCCCTTTACCCCCAAAATTTACCCCTGGGAAAAAAAGGGGAAAAACCGGAAAATTTTTGGGGGGGGCCCGGGGGAAAAAGGGTGCTTTTTTTTTTGGTTTTTTTGGTGGGAAATTTTTTTTTTTTTTCCTTTTTTCCCCTTAAAGGGGAAAAGGGGGCCGGGGGGCCCCCCCCCGGGCCCCCTTTTTTCCTTTTCCCCTTTTCTTTTGGGGGGGGGCCCCGTGGGGGGACGCAGAGTTTTAAAAGAGTGGGGGGGAAAAGGGCGTGGGAAAAAAGGCCCCCCTTTCCATCCCATGAAAAAGGCCCCCGTTTGGGGGGAACCCCCCCTCTTTGTTCAGGGCCAAAAAAACCGGGTTTCCTGGGGGGGCCCCCTTCCGGGAACATAAACCACGGGCCCTTAAAGGGAAAATTTTTCCCCCCCCGGGCTCTAAACCGGGCCCCTTCCCCCCAAAAGGGTTCCTTTTTCAAGGGGACCCTCAGCAAAGGGGCGGTTTTTTTCCCCCCCGGGGGTAATTTGAAATTTGGGAACCCTCCTAAAAAGCCCAAGGGCCCCTTTTTTTCCCCCCCTCTCCCCAAATTTCACGGGAAAATGGTTTTTTTCCCCCCTGCCCCTTGGGGTTTAGTGGGGCGGGGAAAACCGGGGGGGGGCCCCCCCAAAACCGGGTTTTTGGGGGGGTTCGGGGCCCGGCCCCCCAAGGGTCCCCAAAAAAGGAAGGGGGGAAATTTTTAAAGAAAAGGGGCCCCCTGAAGGGGGGCCGGGCCCCAACCGGGAAAACGGGGAAAAAAAATCCTTCCCACCGGGGCCCCCCCTTAAAATTTTTTTTTTTTGCTGGGGGAAAATAAAAAGGGGGGGAAAAGGGAAAAATGCCCCCCCCAATTTTCCGCGGGGGAAAAAAAAAAACCAAGGAAGGGGGGTTTTTGGGGGGTTTAAAAGTTTATTGATAAAAATTTTAAAAGGGGGTTTTTTGAAAAAAAAAGGAGGGGGGGGGGGGGCTTTAGGTTAAAACCCTTTTTTTAATTTTTTTGGGTAAATCCCCCAAAAACTTGTAAAACTTTTAAAGTGGGTTTTTTTCCCTTTTTTTCCCCTTTTTTTTATGGTACAGGGGGGAAGTGTTTTAAAGGAAACCCACAAAGTTTTTGGAATTTAACCCCCCAAAACCCAATTTTTTAGGGGGGGCTAGGGTTGGAACCCCCCCGGGAAAAAAGTTTTACCCCTTTGCCCCCCGGAAAAACCCCCTTTTTGGTTTTTCCTTTAAAAAATTAAAAAAATTTTTAAAAAAAATGGTAATTTGTTTTTTATGAAAATTTAAAAATGAAAATTTTAAAAGGGAAACTGAAAAAACCCTGGCCAATTTTTTTCCCCCCAAATAAAGGGGAAAGGGCTAAATTTTTTTTTAAATTTTTTTTTAAAAAAATTTTTTTTTTTTTTTTTTTTGCAAAAAAAAACCTAGAGGGGGGGGGGGGGACTAAAAATTTAATCCCGGGGTTGCAGAGGGGGGACAAAGATTGACCCCTCAAAGTTTTAGAAACCCAAAAAAAAGACCCGGGCCCCAATTTTTAAATCCAAATCTTTTGAAACTCTTGAAAAATGTTTTTTTCTCTATATGATAAAAGTTATAAATATTTTTTTCCCCCTGTATTTATCATTTTTAAGACTTTGGGGGGAAAAGTAAAAAAAAGGGGGTTTTTTTGGGATTTTGTGCCCAAAAAGAAAACCCCCGGGGGGGGGTTGCGTTAAAAAACTCTAGAAATTTTTTTTTTAAAAAACTTTAGTAGTTAAGGACCCCATCAACCTTTTCTTGCCCACGTTTTTAATCAGGAGAAAGGGATTTTGGACGGTACCTTTTTTCAAAAATAAAAAAAAAAAAAATAAGTATTTTTTTAAATTTGATGAGCTTCTAAAAAAGGGGGCAGGCCCCTTTTTTTTAAAAACTTTCCTGTAATCCACTGTAGACACCATTGCTTTTTTTGAAGTTACATTCCTAGTATTTTCCCCTTTATTTTTGGGAAAAAAACCCTGAGGCACAGATTTTACCGAATCCAGGCAAAGCCAACTTTATTGGCAAGATATTTCTCCCGGGGGCCCTTTTTCTGGGGAATAAAAGGGGCAGCCATGTGCCCCGCCCAAACAACCGGGGTGCAGGTTTTCCCCCACTCTGACCCTCCCCCTCCCCCCTTCCTTGTCCCAAGCTTCCTAAGACCGGGGGGGGCCGCTGGGGGGCGGGGGGGGCCTCCGGGGGCCTCCTGGATTGGTTTGCCATCTTTTTGTGGTTAGGGCCCTCCAGGGTGGGGGAAGGTTTTTGGAAAAAAGGGAAGTGGAGGCTGAAAAAAAATTGCAAAATCCATAGCTTGAGGGGCCAAGGAGGCGGGGGAGGGGGGGCGGGAAAAATTTTCACTTTTGCCTTCTTTGGGGGGTTATTGGGGGTAATACCCCCAAAAATTTGCAGAGGGTCCCCCCCAACCTTTTTTGGCCGGGGCACCCCCCGAGAAAAGGTAACCTCAACTTTTTTTCCCCCCTTGCCCCCAAAATTTTTTATTCCCATTTTATGTTTTTCTAATTAAAAGGGGTCCTTTGGTTTTTTTTCCTTGCGGGTGATGAGGGGATGGATGAGGGGAAGCTGTTCCCCTTTGGTTTTTTTTTTTTTCTATTTTGGGGGAAAATGAAAAAGTTAAAGGGGGCCAAGTTTGGGGACCCCTGAAGTTTCATAGAAAAAAAAAGCCAAAAAATTTGAATTACTATAATGTTTTGCTATTGAAAGGGGGGAAGGGGTTTAAGGAGTGTTTCGAATAAAAATGTGTAAAAAAAATCAAAAGAAGGAAAAGGTGAGACTCTTGGGAGAAAATACTTTTTTAACCCAGGCGAGAAAAAAAAAAAAATCAGGACAAGCAAAATTCCGGGGTAAAAAGGAAATGTGTAGTTTCCCAGTAATTGCCAAGGTTATTGTTCAGGCTTTTCCCTTTAAAACCTAGATTTTTTTTAAGAGGAGACCAAAGGGGTTTTTCTCAAAATGTCCACTAAACGTCAGGATCACTAGAATTTTGTTAAAAAATACCATTTCGGGGGCTCCATCCCCAGCCCCAACAACCAGGCTCTTTGGGGACCTTGTCGCTTTTTTTTTTTTCAAAAAAAACCCCCCCCCAGGGATTCTTTTTTCTTTTAAATTTTTTTGGGGGGTTCCATGGTAGAACCCTGTTTTTGAGGTTATTTCCGAGTCAGGTTTTTCCGACCGGGGGGGGTCGTGGAGGTTACTTCCTTTTCCAAAAATTTTTTTTTTTGTGCACAAAGTTGCCTGGGGAAAGGGAAAGAATCTTAGGGTTATTTTTGGGGGATCCTGGACTTTTTAAAAACCCCTTTTGATCGGTCAATTTTTTTTGGTGGGGTGGTTTGGCAAATAATGGGGGGCAATGGTGTTTTTTTGGATAAACCCAAGGGGGGGGGGGGGACGGTGTGATAATGAGAATTAGACCGGGGGCCCCATACGTCATTTGGGAAATTTTGTGTATAGTCAATAAAGTTTCCCCGGGGGAGGACTGTGGGGCCCGGCGTGGTGGCGTGTGTGGGGGTTTGCCTGCGTTGCTTGTAGGGGGGTTGGCTGGGGGGGGAAGGGGGGGGGGGGGGGTTTTTCCCCGGGGGGGAAAAGGGGTTTTTTTTTTAAAAAAAACCGGGGTTTTTGGGGTTTGGGGCCCCCCCCCAAAAAAAAAATTTTTTAAAAAAAAAACCTTTTTGGGGGGGGGGCCCCCCCCCCTTTTTTTTTTTTTTTTTTTTTTTTTGGGGGGGCCCCGGGGGGGGAGGGGGGGCCACCCCCCCCTTTTTTTTTCCAAAAGGGGGTTTTTGGGGGGGTTTTTTTGGGGGAAAGGGGGGGAAAAAAAACCCCACCCCCAAATTTTTTTAAATGCCAAAAATTTCCCCCCTTTAAAAAAAACTTTTAAAAAAAAAATTTTTTTTTTTTTTTGGGTTTCCGGGGGTTTTTTTTTTTTTTTAAAAAATTTTTTTTTTTTTCCCCCTTTTTTTTTTTTCCCCCTTTTTTCCAAAAAAAAAAACCCCCCAAAAAAAAGGGGGGGGTTTTTTGGGGGGGGGGGGGTTTTTTTTTTGGGGGGGAAAATTGGGGGGGGGGGGAAAAAAAAATTTTGGGGAAAAAAAAATTTGGGGAAAAAAAAAAAAAATAAAAAAATATAATTTTTTTTTTTTTAAAAAAATTTTTAAAAAAAAAAAAAACCCCAAAAAAAAAAAAAAAAAAAAAAAAATTTTTTGGGGAAAAAAAAAAACCCCAAAAAATTTTTTCCCCCAAAAAAAAAAAAAAAAAAAATTTTTTTTTTCCCCCCCCTTTTTTTTTTTTCCCCCTTTTTTTTTTTTTTTGGGGGCCCCCCCCCCCCCCCTTTTTAAAAAACCCCCTTTTCCCAAAAAAAAACCCGGGAAAAATTTTTTTTTTTTGGTTTTTTTTTTTTTTTTTCCCCCCTTTTTTTTTTTTTTGGGGCCCCTTTTTTTTTTAACTTTTTAATTTTTTTTTTTTTAAAAAAAAAAAAATTTTTTTTTAAAAAAAAAACAATATCCCCCCCCCCCCCCCTTTTTTTTTTTTTTTTTAACCCGGTTTTAATTTTTTTTCCCCTTTTTTAATTAAAAAAACCCCAAAGGTTTTTAAAAAAGGAAAAAAAAAAAAAAAATTTTGTTTTTAAAAAAAACCCCTTTTTTTTTTTTAAATTTTTTTTCCAAAAAAAATTTTTTTAAAAGGGTTTAAAAAAATTTAATTTTTTTTTTTTTAAAAAAAAAAAAATTTTTAATTTTTCCAATTTAAAAAAATTTTAAAAAATTTTTTTAAAAATTTTTTTTTTAAATTTTTTTTTTTTTTAAAAAAATTTTTTTTTAAAATTTTTTTTTAAAAAAATTTTTTTTTTTTTTTTTTAAAAACCCAAA
>JAKFHU010001172.1:0-14705 GCA_023783475.1 Daubentonia madagascariensis | reverse complement strand
TTGCTTTCATAAAAGGATGTCACATAGACATGCCTGTTTAGGACATACACTGTGTTTTAGTGGTAGACCAGAGCATTGCTACAATTTCTAAGGTTCCACATGGAAAAGAAGAAAAGTGTGTTGGAAGCAAATGAACGGAGAATACTAAGATGTTTCCCTGGAAAGCTCTTCTATTCCCTAAAAGAAGAGAGGTAGATATTCAGTTGTGGACAGGTACGCTTTTCCCTGCGTCTGGAAGGATTACATCAGCCTGTTTTCAGATGATTCCATCAATCAAAGAAATAACAATGGCGTGCCTTTTTTAGAAAGTGTACCATATTTCAGTTGGGTTCCCGGCGTGGCTGAAACACGTCTAAGTTCTAGGTGGATTATTGCACAGGTGAACTTAAATCTGTGTATGGAACCATTCCCTACAGCTCCTTGTCATCTGCTTCCGTCAGTAAAAGAACTGAATGGGACAGGCACCTTTACAAATTATAGGATTTCCTGGTTGGAATCCCAGAGTCACGGCGAAGACGGTAAGCCTCTGAGAGGAGAACAACATCAATTGTATCCACCGTGGGTTAAAAGAGAATAGAAAGTTCATCCAACTGAGGAAAAACAAGACTCACTGAGAGGAATCAGTCAGATGTTCCGTTGTGTACACCATTCCGTAATTCTGTGCACAGAAGCGTTACATACCGTCTGAATGCACACGCTTCCAACCCTAAGAGGAGTCACATAGCTGCGCATCCTATAAAAGGGAACAATGTTTTGGTTAACAACAAAGTCGCAATGGTAGCACAGTTAAGGTTCTACAGGGAAAAAAAGGGAAGTTTTGTACATAAGCGGGTTAATGGAGAATATCAAGATCCTTCAATAAAAACACTTCCATTCAAGAAAAGGAAGCAGCAAGATATTGAGTTTTGTACAGGTATGCTTAACCCTGAGAAGGGAAGCGTTCCATATAATCTGTTTTCACAGGCTTCCCAAAGTAAAGCTGATTCAGAAGAAAAACAAAGACGTTTCCTGTGAAAGCCCTTCTATTCGCTGAAAGAAAAAGGCTAGAGGGTAGAGTTTTGCCCAGGCACGCTTCCATCTGTCTACAGAAGCATCATACACAGTCTGATCTCGCATGCGTTGACCAATAAAAGGAGTGACAAGTACATGCAGCATTAGCGTTAGACACGGCACCGCTTGCCGGCAGGGTTCCCAGTGTCACCGGGAACATCTCGAAACTCGGCAGTGGGAAAAAGGGCTGTTTCCTAAGAAGTGGGTTATTGGAGGGGGTAACGGTCATTCCACTGAAAAGAACGCTGTCCCCTGAAAGAAATCAGCTAGCTGTTCAGTGGTGGGAAATTTGTATAACACTTTCTGTGAAAGCATTACGTACACTTTGCTTTCCTGTGCTGCCATCAAGAAAAGAAGTCCCAAGCACGTGTACCTTTCAAAAGGGTCCTGTTTCCACTTGGATTGCCGGAGTCGCTGGCATGATTGCTAAGCTTCTGAGGGGAGATCGAGGGTGTTTTTTTAAAGAGCGGGTGAACGGAGATTGGAAAGTGTCTTCGACTGAGAAGAAAACCCAGTTCGCTGAAGGAAAACAGCTGGGTTGGCAGCTGCGGTGAGGACCCGCTTTACGCGGGGTACGGAACCCTTATATACCATAGTTTGGTGTCGCGTTCTTCCCTCAGCGATGGGGTCATGTAGATGTGCATCTTTCAGGAAGTATTCTGTCTTTTGGTTGTCGTCTGAGAGACACTAGGACCATCCTAGTGTCTGAGAAACACTAGTACCATTTCTGAGGCTGGAGGAGGAAAAGGAACAGAAGGGAAGTTTCCTAATGCGCAGGCAAACAGAAAATCTAAAGATGTTTCAAGTGAAAATATGTCCGTTCCCTGACAGGAAGCGGCTAGAGCTCGGTTGGGTACACGTAAGCTGGACCCTGTGTGTGGAAGCATTGCATCCAGTTCGATTTCATATGCTTCCCTCAGCAAAAGAAGTGATGAGGACACGCACCTTTAGAAGTTGTAGGGTTTACTGGTTGGAATCCCAGAGTCACTGAGAAGACAGCTAGGCTTGTGAGAGGAGAACAAGGTCAATTCCATCAACCATGGGTTAATGGAGAAAGCAAAGGTCATTCAACGGAGAACAAACTCGATTCACTCGGGGAAATCGGCTAGATACTCAGCTGCGTGCACGGTTGCTTGACGCTCTGTATGGAGGCATTCTAGAGAGTTTGTGTCCACACGCTTCCATCAGTGAGAGCACTCACACCTTAGAGGAAGCGTACAGTGTTTTGGTGGATGACACAGACGCAAGGTTCGCATACCTCAGGTTCCCCAGGAGAGAATATGGGAAGGTTTCAAATATCGGGTGGATGGAGGATAGAAAGATCGTTCAGGGCAAACCCTTCCGCTCTCTGCCGAGAAGCAGCAAGATATTGAGTTTTGGACAGGTATGCTCTACCTTGAGTGCGGTAGCTTGTGTACCGTTTGATTTCACAGGCTTCCCAAAATAAAAGTTTTGACATGCTCTGCACATCTAGAAAGTGGACTGTGTTTTCTGTGAATTCCCAGTGTCACTGGTGACATTTATATTCACTGAAGTGATGCACCTAGGTGTTCCCTTGTGTTCATGATGGCTTGCCTCTGTGTCTGGAAGCAGTACATAGAGTTTATTGTCTCATGCTTCCATAAATAAAAGAAGTCACCTGGACATGCGTCTATTAGGAAAGGTACTGTGTTTCTCTAGTAGCCCAGATTCACTAGCATATTTCTAAGCTGATAACTGGAGCAGAAGGGCAATTTCCCACAAACTGGGTTAATGGAGAATAGAAAGAGGTTTCAACGGAAAACAATTGAATTCACTGATAGAAAGCAGCTAGACGTTCCATTGTGTACAGCTTTCCTTACTTTTGTGTATGGAAGCATGATATGCGGTTTGTTTCACAGGCTTCGGTAAGTAACAGAAATCACAGAGAGATGCTCCTTTGTAGACGTGCACTGCACTGCGTTCTGGTGGTAGGACCAGAATCTCTGGAAACACTTCTAAGCTCCTAAGTAGAGAAAAAAGACATTGTGGTAGCCAGTGGGTAATTGGACTATAGAAAGATGTTTCAAAAGAAAGCATTTCTACTGTCTAACAGAAAGCAGCTAGAAGTTCAGCTGAGTACAGATTAGCTTAAGTCTGCATATGGAAAGAGTATATTGGGCTTGTCCTCACATGCGTCCTTCAGAAGGAGAAGTCCCATAGAGATGCACCTCTTAGGATATGTACTGCATTCGGAGTGGAGAACCAGATTCACCGATAGAGTGGGACGTGGAAGAGAGAGGAATTTTTGTAGCTAGCTGCAAAATGGAGAATGCAACGGTGTTTTTTTTAGTGAAAACACTTCTAATCTCTGAGAGAAAGCAGCTAGATGCTCAGAGGTGCAGAGGTTACCTTAACTCTGTATGGAAGAAGAATATAGAGTTTGTACTCACACGCGTCCATGAGTAAACTAAGTCACCCAGACATGCATCCGTTAGGAGCTGACCTGTGTTTCTTTTGGAGTCCCAGATTGACTGGCAACATTTCTGACCTTCTAAGTGGAGAAGAAAAGCAATTTCACAACAAGCAAGTCAAGGGAGAATGGAAAGAGAAATAGAAAGTGAAAATATTTCTATTCCCCGAAAGACAGCCGCTGCGTGTTTATGGTGTACGGATTGGCTTAGCTCTGTGACTAGAAGCAGCACTTACAGTTTGTACTCACAAGTTTCCTTTAGTACAACACAGCAAACGGAGATGCCTCTGTTAGGACGTGTAGCGCATTTGGTGTGCAGAGCCGTTTTTGGCTATGACAGTTGCCATTTCTGAGTGGGGGACAAGGGCGTTTTTGCAGCTACTTGTGTAATTGAGATTACAGAGGTGTTTCGAGTGAAAATACTACTCTTCACTGAAGGAAAGCAGAGAGAAGTTCACATGTCTACAGGTTTGCCTAACTCTGCATACGAAAGCAGTATATACTCTATGACTCCATGAACAAAAGAGGTAACCCAGAGTTGCCTCTTTTCGGACCTGCACTGCAAATCACTAGAAGAACCAGACTGTTTGGAAACCCTCCATACTTCCATCGGTCCCAGAAGTCAGAAGGACACGCACCATTAGGTAAGGTACTCTGTTTCTTTTGGATCCCTAGCATCACTGGTAACATTACTATCCTTCTGCTTGGCAAACAAGGGCCGTTTATTGAGAAGTGAGATACCAGAGATCATAAAGGTTATTCAAGTTAAAACTACTCTGTTCATGGAACGAAATCAGCGAGAAGTTCAGTTGTGCACAAGTCGGTCCAACTCTCTAAATGGAAGTGTTATAAACAGTTTGTTTCCACACGCTTTCATCAGTGAAAGAGGGAACATAGGGATGCTTCCTGTCGGGCATAAAATTCAGTTCGGTTGTCGAACCAAATGCTCCGCTAATACTTGAAAGCTTCTAAGTAGGGAACACAGGGATTTTCACAAATATCCACTAATAGGACAATATATAAATGGTTTAGATGAAAATAATTCCCTCTCTTAGAGAAAGCAGCTGGTGATGAGCCCTGCGTCGCATCCCTTCACTCTGTGTACGGAAGCCCTAGTCACAGTTTCTTTTCAATGCCTCCATCAACAAAGAAGTCACAAGGACATGCACCTCAGGAAATACTACTATGTTTGCGTTTGATTCCCAATGTCACCGGGAACGTTACTCAGCTTCCAAGTTCAGAAGAAGGGAAATTGTGGAAGAAGTGGATTAATGAAGAATGTAAAGGTTATTCCACTGAAAACAAGGCTTTTCCCAGAAGGAAAATAGCTAGACGTACAGGTGTGTACAGGATATTTATATTCTGGGTGGAAGCATTATATACAGATAGTTTTCACATGCTTCCATCTGTCAAGTAGTCCCTTAGACATGCTTCTTTTTGGCGTGTCCAGTGTTTTGGTCGTAGACCCAGATTCAACGGTAACATCTATGAGCCTCCACGTGGAAAAGAAGGGAAGTTTTGCCATGGCAGCTTTAAGGAGTATGAAAGATGTCTCAAGGAATAAAACTGAAAGAGAACAGCTAGATACTCAGTTTTGGACAGGATTGCAAAACCCTGTGTGTGGAAGCATTCTAACGAGTTTCTTTGGCCTCCCATCCATACATAAAAGAAGTCACATAGAGATGCCTCTTTTAGGACGTTTGCAGCATTTTGGTGGAAGTACCAGTCGTAAATTGTTCAGGGCAGAAGAAAAGTGCATTTTAGTAGCAAGGGGGTCCATCATGAATGTAAAAATGTTCCATTTGAAAACACTTATAATCACAGAAGTGAAGCAGCTAGGTGTTCATTAGAGTCCAAGGTGACATAACACTGTGTATGGAAGCAGCATGCAGAGTTAGTTTGGACATACTCCTATCCCCGAAAGAATTGACAAGGATATGCACCTTTAGAAAGTGTACTGCGTTCCGGATATCTTCCGAGAGTCACTGCCAGCATCTCTAAGCTTCTACTTGGGGAACAAGGGCAATTGGGTAGAAAGTGGGTTAACGGAGAATATAAAGTTCAGAAAACTGAGAAACACTCTAGGTCCAGAAAGAAAACAGCCAGATGGACCGTCTTCTACAGGATTCCTGACCTCTGTGTATACAAGCATTCTATTCAGTTTGTTTCCCCACACTGCCATACGTCACATGGAAATGAATCCTTTATCCCAAGCAGTGTGTTTTGGTTGAGGGCGAACAGACAAGGTAACATTTCTAACGTTCTCCATGGTAAAGAAGGGAACTTTTTTGCTCTTCTGGTTAATGGCAGACCTAAAGACCTTTCAGTAGACAACACTACTATTCCCCGAAACAAAGCAGCCAGATGGCGTGTTTTGTACAGATCGTCTTAACGCTGTGTTTGGAAGCAGTATATACGGGTTGTTTTCACGTGCTTCCATCCATTGAAGGAGGGAAGAGGACAGGCACCTGTAGAGAGTGCAGTGTGTCTGGCTTGAATTCCCAGAGTCACTGGCACCACGTCTAAGCTTCTAAGTTTTGGAAAAAGTGGGTTAACAGAGAATATTAAGTTCTTTCAACTGAAAACAACTCTATTCACGGAGACCAATGAGCCAGACGTTCAGGTGTGCACAGGAGTGCCTAATTCTGTGTACGGAAGTATTCTATACAGTTTATGTTCCCGTGCTTCCAACGGTATCAGAAGTCCCATAAAGATGCGTCTTTTTGGCCTTGTATAGGGTCTTGGTTGTAGACCCCTCTTTTTCCGGTAACATATCTAATGCTTTCCATGGAGAACAAGGGAAATTTTGTACTAACCGGGTTACTGTAGAACGCAGTGAGGATTCCAGTTGAAACGCTTCTATTCACTGAAATAATGCAGCTAGATGTGCAGTTCTGTACACGTTCGCAGAAGTCTCGGCTTTTTTACCACAGGCTTAGACCAGTAAAGGAGGTCACAAGGGCAAGCACCTTAGAAAGTGTGTGGTATTATACTTGGATTCCCGGAATGTAAAGTACCTTCCAATGAGAAGAAAACGCAGTTCGCAGAAGGAAAACAGCAGGGTTGGCTGCTGCGGCGAGGACCCGCTTTAAGCCGGGTACGGATCCCTTATATACCACAGTTTGGTGTCACGTTCTTCCCTCAGCGATGGGGTCATCTAGATGTGCATCTTTCAGGAAGTGTCCTGTCTTTTGCATGTCGTCTGAGAAACACTAGTACCATACTAGTGTCTGAGAAACACTAGTACCATTACTGAGGCTGGAGGAGGAACAGAAGGAAAGTTTCCTCAAGCGCAGGCAAACAGAAAATCTAAAGATGTTTCCAGTGAAAACACATCCGTTCACTGACAGGAAGCGGCTAGAGCCTCGGTTGGGTACTCGTAAGCTGCAGCCTGTGTGTGGAAGCATTGCATCCAGTTTGATTTCATATGCTTCCCTCAGCAAAAGAAGTGACGAGGACACGCACCTTTAGAAGTTGGAGGGTTTTCTGGTTGGAATCCCAGAGTCACTGAGAAGACAGCTAAGCTTGTGAGAGGAGAACAAGGTCAATTGCATCAACCATGGGTTAATGGAGAAAGCAAAGGTCATTCAACAGAGGACAAACTCGATTCACTCGGGGAAATCAGCTAGAAATTCAGCTGTGTGCACGGTTGCTTGACGCTCTGCATGGAAGCATTCCAGAGAGTTTGTGTCCACACGCTTCTATCAGTGAGAGCACTCGCACCTTGGAGGAAGCGTACAGTGTTTTGGTGGATGACACAGACGCAAGGTTCGCATACTTGAGGGTACCCAGGAGAGAAGATGGGAAGGTTTCAAATATACGGGTGGATGGAGGATGGAAAGATAGTTCAGTGCAAACCCTTCCGTTCACTGCTGAGAAGCAGCAAGATATTGAGTTTTGGACAGGTATGCTCTACCCAGAGTGCGGGAGCTTGTGTACCGTTTGTTTTCACAGGCTTCCCAAGGTAAAATTTGTGACATGCCCTGCACTTCTAGAAAGTGGACTGTGTTTTCTGTGAATTCCCAGTGTCACTGGTGACATTTATATTCACTGAAGTGATGCACCTAGGTGTTCACTTGTGTTCATGATGGCTTGCCTCTGTGTCTGGAAGCAGTACATAGAGTTTGTTGTCCCATGCTTCCATAAATAAAAGAAGTCACCTAGACATGCGTCTTTTAGGAAAGGTACTGTGTTTCTCTAGTAGCCCAGATTCACTAGGATATTTCTAAGCTGATAACTGGAGAAGAAGGGCAATTTGCTACAAACTGGGTGAATGGAGAATAGAAAGAGGTTTCAACGGAAAGCAATTCAATTCAATGATGGAAAGCAGCTAGACTTTCCGTTGTGTACAGCTTTCCCTAGTTCTGTGTATAGAAGCATGGTATGCGGTTTGTTTCACAGGCTTTGGAAAGTAACAGAAATCACAGAGAGATGCTCCCTTGCAGACGTGCACTGCACTGCATTCTGGTGGTAGAACCAGAATCTCTGGTAACACTTCTAAGCTCCTAAGTGGAGACGAAAGACATTGTCGTAGCCAGTTTGTAATTGGACAATCGAAAGATATTTCAAAAGAAAGCCTTTCTACTATCTAACAGAAAGCAGCTAGAAGTTCAGCTGAGTACAGATTAGCTTAAGTCTGCATACGGAAAGAGTATATCGGGCTTGTCCTCACATGCGTCCTTCAGAAGGAGAAGTCCCATAGAGATACACCTCTTAGGATATGTATTGCATTCGGACTGTAGAACCAGATTCACCGATAGAGTGGGACGTGGAAGAGAGCGGAATTTTTGTAGCTAGCTGCAAAATGGAGAATGCAACGGTGTTTTTTTAGCGAAAACACTTCTATTGGCTGAAAGAAAGCAGCCCAAAGTTTCCTTTTCTACACGTTGGCAGAACTTTCGGTACGGGGAAGAAGTATATATTGTTTGGTCTCCCATGCTTGCAAATGGAAAGGATGTCACACTGCGATGCTTCTTTTAGGAAGTGCACTGTGTTTTGGTTGTAGAGCCAGATTCTCTGGCAATAATTCTAAGCTGGTAAGTGCTGAAGAGCTCCTTTTCACAGCAAGTGGGTTATTTCACAAGATAAAGATGTTTCCAATGAAAACACTTCTATTCTCTGAGAGAGAACAGCTAGACGTTCAGCTGCAGACAGGGTACCTTCACTCTGTGTATGGAAGCAGTACATACAGTTTGTACTCACATGCTTCCTTTCGAAAGAGAAGTCGCGCAGGGCGTGACTGAGTTTGCAGTGTAGAGCAAGATTCACCTATGATAGCCACTAGTTCTAAGTGGAGAAGAAGGACGCTTGTGTAGCTAGCTGTGAAATTGAGAATATTAAGTTGTTTCAAGTGAAAGCACTTCCGTTTACTGAAAGAACACAGCCAGGTGTTCACCTAGGTACAGGTTGCATAACTCCGTGTATGGAAGCAGTGTATACTCTCTGGTCTCACGTGATTCCAGGAGTAAAAGCAGTCATACACAGATGCAGCATTTAGGAAATGTCCTACCTTCTAAATCTAGACCAGGTTGTCGGGCGATCCTTACAACCTTGTAAGTCTATAAGAAGGGCATATTCCTAGGAAGAAGAAAAATGGAGACTAGAAAGACGTTTTGAATGAAAACACTTCTAATCTCTGAGAGAAAGCATCTAGATGCTCAGAGGTGCAGAGGTTAGCTTAACTCTGTATGGAAGAAGAACATAGAGTTTGTACTCACACGCGTCCATGAGTAAACTAAGTCACCCAGACATGCATCCGTTAGGAGCTGAACTGTATTTCTTTTGGAGTCCCAGATTGACTGGCAACATTTCTGACCTTCTAAGCGGAGAAGAAAAGCAATTTCACAAGAAGCAAGTTAAGGGAGTATAGAAAGAGAAATATAAAGTGAAAATATTTCTATTCCCCGAAAGATAGCCGCTGTGTGTTTATGGTGTACGGATTGGCTTAGCTCTGTGAATAGAAGCAGGACTTACAGTTTGTACTCACAAGTTTCCTTTAGTACAACACAGCAAACCGAGAGGCCTCTGTTAGGACGTGTAGCGCATTTGGAGTGCAGGGCCGTATTTGGCTATGACAGTTGCCATTTCTGAGCGGGGAAGAAGGGCATTTTTGCAGCTACTTGTGTAATTGAGATTACAGAGGCGTTTCAAGTGAAAATGCTACTCTTCACTGAGGGAAAGCAGAGAGAAGTTCACCTTTCTACATTTTTGCCTAACTCTGCGTACGAAAGCAGTATATAGTCTATGACTCCATGAACGAAAGACGTAACTCAGACTTGCCTCTTTTCGGATGTGCACTGCAATTCACTGGAAGAACCAGATTGTTTGGTAACACTTCATATTTCCTCGGTCCCAGAAGTCAGAAGGACATGCACGTTGAGGTAACCGACTGTGTTTCTGTTGCATCCCTAGCATCACTGGTAACATTACTAACCTTCTGCTTGGCGAACAAGGGCCATTGTGTGAGAAGTGAGATACCGGAGAATATAAAGGTTATTCCAGTTAAAACAACTCTGTTCACGGAACGAAATCAGCGAGAAGTTCAGTTGTGCACATGTCGGGCCAACTCTCTGAATGGAAGCGTTATAAACAGTTTGTTTCCACATGCTTTCATCAGTGAAAGAGGGAACATAGCGATGCTTCCTGTCGGGCATAAAATTCAGTTCGGTTGTAGAACCAAATTCTCCCTAATACTTCTAAGCTTCTAAGGAGGGAACAAAAGTATTTTCACAAATATCCACTAATATGACAATGTATACATGGTTTAGACGAAAATAATTCCCTCTCTGAGCAAAAGCAGCTGGTGATAAGCTGTGAATCGGATCCCTTCACTCTGTGTAGGGAAGCCCTAGGCACAGTTTCTTTTCAATGCCTTCATCAATAAAGAAGTCACAAGGACATGCACCTCAGGGAATCCTACTATGTTTGCGTTTGATTCCCAAAGTCACTGGGAACGTGACTCAGCTTCCAAGTGCAGAAGAAGGGAAATTGTGGAAGAAGTGGATGAATGAAGAATATAAAGGTTATTCCACTGAAAATAACTCTATTCCCAGAAAGAAAACAGCTAGACGTACAGTTGTGTACAGGATATTTAAGTTCTGTGTGGAAGCATAATATATAGATAGTTTTCACATGCTTCCATCAGTCAGGTAGTCCCACAGATGTGCATCTTTTTGGCGTGCAGAGTGTTTTGGTTGTAGACCCAGATTCAACGGTAACATCTATGAGCCTCCACGTGGAAAAGAAGGGAAGCTTTGCCATGACAGCTTTAAAGGAGTACGAAAGATGTCTCAAGGGAAAAAACTGAAAAGAAACAGCTAGATACTCAGTTTTGGACAGGATTGCAAAACGCTGTGTGTGGAAGCATTCTAACGAGATTGTTTGGCCTGCCTTCCATACGTAAAAGAAGTCACATAGAGATGCATCTTTTAGGATGTTTGCAGCATTTTGGTGGAAGTACTAGTCGTAAATTGTTCAGGGCAGAAGAAAAGGGCATTTTAGTAGCAAGGGGGTCCATCATGAACATAAAGATGTTCCATTTGAAAACACTGATACTCACAGAAGTGAAGCAGCTAGGTGTTCTTTAGTGTCCAAGGTGGCATAACACTGTGTATGGAAGCAGCATACAGAGTTTGTCTGGACATACTCCTGTCCACAAAGGAAGTGACAAGGATTTGCACCTTTAGAGTGTGCACTGTGTTCTGGATGTCTTCCGAGAGTCACTGCAACCACGCCATAGGTCACCCCAAAAAATTTTTCCCCAAAGCCTGTGTTTTGGTTTTTGGGCGAAGAGAAAAATTTTTCCGTCCCCGGGGCGGCCCGGAAGGGTCCCTTTTCCCCCCCCGCCCCCGGGGCTTTGTTTCCGCTTTGGTTTAAACCGGGAACCCCCACCGGGGGGGCCCCCCAAACTTTGGGTTGTCGGGTTTGCCCCCCCAACCCCCACAACCAAGGAAAAAGGCACGGAAATTGACTTCCCCCCCCGGGCCCGGCCCGCAAAAAAAAATTTTTTTTTTTTGGGGGGGGGGGGGGGGGGTTTTTTTGGGTTTTTTAAAAAAAAAGGGAAAAAAGGGGGGGGCCCCCTTTTTTTTTTTTAAAAAAAAAATTTTAAAAAAAAGGGGGGGAATTTTTTTGGGGGGCCAAAAATTTGGGGGAAAAACCAAAAAAAAAAAAAGGGCCCCGGGGGTTTTGGGGTTAAGGGGGGGGGTTTTCTGGGGGCCCCCCCCTTTTTTCCCCAAAAAGGGGGCCCCAACCCTTTAAAAAATTTTTGGGTTTTCCCCCCCGGCCCCCCCGGGGGGGGGGGTTTTTTTTTGGGGTTTTTTTTTGGGCCCTTTTTTTCCCCAAAAACCCCCCCCCCCGGGTTTTTTTTTTTAAAGCCCCCCCCCGGGGGCCCCCCCCCCCCCCCGGGTTTTTTCCAAAAACCCCCCCCCCCCCCAAAAAGGGGGTTTTTTTCCCCCCCCAAAAAGGGGCCCCCTTTTTTTTTTTAAAAAAATTTTTCCCCCCCCCCCCCCCCCCCGGGGGGGGAATGGGGGGGGCCCCCTTTTGGGGGGGTTTTAAAAAACCCCCCGGGTTTTCCCCCCGGTTCCCCGGGGGGGGGCCCCCCCCGGGGGTTTTTCCCCGGGGGGGGCCCCCCGGGGGGGAAAAACCCCTGGGGGAAAAAACAGGGAAAACTTTTTAAAAAAAAAAACCCCAAAAACCCCCCAAGGGGGGGGGGGGTTTTTGGGGAAAACCCCCCCCAAAAAAAAAGGGGGGTTTTCCCCGGGGAAAACCCCCCCCTTTTTTTGGGGGGGGGGGGGAAAAAACCCTTTTTTTTTTTTTGGGGGGGAAAAAAATTTTAAAAAGGGTTTGAAAACCCGGTAAAATTTCCAAAAAAACCCCCTTCTTTTACAAAAAAAGGAAAGGGGGGGGGGTTTTTTGGGGGGGGAAAAACCCCTTTTTTTTAAAAAAAAATTTTTAAAAAAAAAATTTTTTTTTTTTTGGGGGGGGGGGGGGGTTTTTTAATTCAAAAAAAGGGGGGGCCCCCCAAAAAAAGGGAAAATTTGGGGGGAAAAAAAAATTTTTGGGGGGGGAAAAAAAAAATGAAAATTTCCCCCAATTGGCGGGGGAAAAAAACCCCCCCGGGGGGGGGAAAAAAAAAAAAAAAATTTTTGGGTTTTTGGGGGGCCCCCTTTTTTAAACCGAAAAAAATTTTGGGGCCCAAAAAAAACCCCAAAAAAATTTTCCCCAAAAAAAAAAAAAAAGGGGGGGGGGTTTTTTTAAACCCGGTTTTTTTGGGGGGAAAAAAAAGGTTTTTAAAAAACCCCCCGGGGAAAAAGGGGAACCCAAAAAAACCCCTTTTTTTTTTTAAACCGGGGAAAAAAAAAGGTTCGGGGGGGGGAAAAAAAATAAAAAATTTTAAAAAAACCCCGGGCCCCCCCAAAAAAAAATTTTGGGGGGGGGGTTTTGGAACAAAGGGGGGGGGGGGGCCCCTAAAATTCGGGTGTACGGAACCCATTTCCATAAATTTTATTTTTCCCGGGTGTTCCAAAAAATGGGGTTTTCAGTGCCCCAAAAGGAAGCATTTTTTGGGGGCCTTGTATAGGGCCCTTGGTTGGGGGACCCCTCTGTTTTCCGGGGTAAAATAAAAATGTTTTCCGGGAGAAAAGGGAAAATTTTTTCCCTAAGGGGGGCTGGTAAAAACGCGGGTGAGGGTTTTCCAGGGGAAAAAGCCTTCTTTCCCCTGAAAAAAATGCCGGAAAGATGGGAAAGTTTGTACAGGTTCCAGAAAAGGTCTGCCCCACAAAGCATTAGATGCACTTTTTGACCACACGCTTAGACCCGAAATTTGGAAAAAGGTCAAAAGGGGGAAATCCCCCTTAAAATTTGGGGGGGTTTTTTAAGGGGTTTCCCCGGGAAAAGCCCCTGGTACCATTCGGGGCTTCTAAGTAGGCCCCGGGGGCCTTTTCACAAAAAGTCAAAGAATTAGATTTCCCGGTTTCCCCAAACGGGGAAAAAACGGGTATTTCGCAGAAAAAAAGAAGAACTAGAAAGGTGTTGTCCCCGCAGGGGAAAACACTTCTTTAAAGTGCTTCCCCGTCACAAAAGCGTCAATAGAAAGGGCCTATTTGGAAAAAAACCCGGGGGTTTAGGGGGGTAGTCCCAGGGCCCTTTGCCCCCAATTTCAAAAGGTTCCAAACAAAAAGAAAAAAAGTGGTTTTGGAAGGAAAAATGAAGGGGAAAAATACTAAGATGCCCCCGGGGGAAAAGGCTTTTTAAAAAAAATTTTCCCTAAAAAAAAAGAGAGGAGAAAATCAGTTGTTTTCCCGGTACGTTTTTCCTGGGCGGGAAGGACCCCACACCCTTTTTTAGAGGTTTTCCTTCAATCAAAAGAAAAACCCAAATGGAAGGCCTTTTCTAAAAAGTGTCCCATTTTTCGGGGTTGGTTTCCCCGGGGGTGGCTGAAACAGTCTAAGGTTCGAGGGGGAAAATTGGCAAAGGAAAGGGGCTTAAATCTGGTATGGAAAAGCATTGTCCACAGCCCCTTTGCCCTCTGGCCCCCGTCAGAAAAAAAAACGGGAGTGGGAAGGCACCTTTAACAAATTTAAAAGGTTTTTGGGGTTGGAACCCCCAAAAGTAAACCGGCAAGTGGATAAGCCTCGAGAGGAGAACAACATCAATTTATCCACCGGGGGTTTTTAAAAAGAGAATAGAAAGTTCACCCAAAACTGGGGAAAAAAAAAAAGACTAAACTGAGGGGAAATCAGTAGATTTTAAATTTGTTTTACAAAAATTCCGAATTTGGGCAAGAAGGGTTATTTTCCCGTCTAAATGCACCCGTTTCCCAAACCCCAAAGGGAGTAGTACATAGCCGCGCACCCCTATAGAGAGTGAAAAATTTTTTGGGTACAAACAGAACGCAATGGTGGCTAGTTAAGGGGTACGGGGGAAAAAAAGGGAGTTTTTAAAAAGCCCGATTAAGGAGAATAAAAGGGAATCCTTCGATAAAAAACATTCCCATTCAAAAAAAGGAAGCAGCAAGATATGAGTTTTTCCGGGGTTAATGCTTAAACCTGAAAAGGGGAAAGGTTCTAACAATTGTTTTAAAGGGTTTCCAAAAGTAAAAGGAGAAAAGGGAAAAACAAAAGGGTTTCCCTGTGAAACCCCTTTCTTTTCTCTGAAAAAAAGGCCCAGAGGGTAGATTTTGCCCGGGAAACGGGCTTTTGGTCTAGGGAAAAAGTATCAACACAGT
>JAKFHU010001171.1:600000-872968 GCA_023783475.1 Daubentonia madagascariensis | reverse complement strand
CAATATACATTGTCGTATAAAAGGGGCAATAAACAGTAAAGAATGATAAATAAGTAAACCGGAAAATCAGAATCAAAGTTTAGATTGCCAACTAAGATACTGTTGTTTATTTTTTTTTCTACTTGGCAGCAAATGCTAATGGAATTCAATGCTGATTACTTAAAGTCGGTTCACATCACACATTCAATCAGGGTAATGAAGAAGAACATAACATGCCTACTGTGGAGTTAGATCAAGACATAAAAATTTTTTGCTTGAAAGTAATGACTGTGTAGCACATGGGACATTTGTCAACTGCTTCAGCACATTGTTTACAAGTGACCAGATGTCCACAAGGAATAAAAACTATAGCAATATTTCTATCCATACAGATTTTGCAAAGCTTCTCCTCTTGCAGGCGCCTTAGCTGCTCTTCAGTACTAATCTCTGCATGAAAAGAAAAGAATTATGCTAGTTTTAGACTTTCTTAATTGTTTAAATTCATTGAAACATTTACTGAGCCCCTACTATGTGCCAGGCATTGGACTAGTGCCGGGAGATATGGGGATGACTCACATACGGCATCTGCTCTTAAGTAGCTTGCATGCTAGCGGGAGAGGAGGTAAGACGAGGCTGCAGAGGGAAGCACGAAGTACAAAGTGATAAGGGCTATAATAAAGTTACATACAAGGTGCTCTGGGACAAGATGAGAGAACAAGTTCTTCTGTTCAGGCTAGTTAGGGAAGGCTTCACAGGTTGGCAGCAGCTGGGTGGAGGGAGGAGGGAAGTGGAGGAGTGACATTTACACATGGACAGAAATTTCCCAGGCAGAAAAGCAAGGGTCAGGTAAAAGTAGCATATGGAAAGGGCATAACTGATTCCAGAAATGGACGGATGGATTTGAGGGACACTTCTGACATGGGATAAGTAGGATTTGGTGATTGACTGAATCTGAGGGCTGAGGAAGAAAGAGGAACTAAAGCCAACTTCAAGATTGCTAGCTTGGCTGACAAGGATATGGTGATGTCAATAGGAAATATAAAAGGAGGTACAGGTTTGGGATTTTTAGATGTTTTTCAGGTGTTTGCAGGGCATCCATATAAAAACATCTAGTAGGCAACTGGAGAGTCAAATCTTGAGGTCAGGAGAAGTCAGGGCTGTAGATAGAGATTCGGGCGTCATCAGCATATAGGTGGCACTGAAGTACTTGCGTAATTCAGTCTTTTCCAAAATAGGTTTTGTGAAATGTTAATAAATATGCCACAAAAAATGTGTTCAATGGTCATTTACAACCATAGCAACAGCAGCAGCAGCAAACAGTAATATAACGTAAATACTATATGCTAGGCACTATTCCAAATGCATTGCATATTTTAACTATCTTTGTAATCATTATATACCAGTGGTTTCAAAATCTGGCCTCATATAAGAATAACTTGGGGCATTTTTAAACAACAGATTCCTGGGCCCCATTCACAGAATCTAAAATTGCTGAGGTTGGGCACACTGGTATTTGGGAACCACTGCCACCCACTACAGTGTAGTTTAGTATAGTATAGTATAATACAGTATAGTATATGTTCCCTCTTGGAAATGTACAATGCATTTCCCTATTTAACTTTGGAGCCCCTTTTTAATGGCATCCCTTTTAATATCTTGGGGAGCACTATTCTGAACACGTTTGGGAAACAGTTTAATTTTATTCAACAAATACTTATTGAACACTTAACTAGGTTCTAGGCACTAGAGATACAATTAACAAATATATAGACCTCAGGTCCTCAATAGTTCACAGACAAGTAAAGAATACAAGTAAACAGGAAATTATAATATGATATTATGACAAAGGTGATTACAATGTGTTACGAAAGCACAGGAAGGGTGTGTGCATGTGTGTGCATGCACGCACACATAAAGGAAAGCCTCCCGGAGGAAGTTATACTTAAACTGGGCCCTAAAGGATGAGTTAGGAGTTAACTTGGAGAGAGAAGGCCTTGGGGGACAGGGGAAGTGGGAGAAGAGTGTTCTGGGCAGAGGAAATGGCATAAGCAAGCTCTAAGGGGAGAAACAGAACATGGTCTGGAAGTGTGCAGGTAAAGCTTAGGCAAAGAATTTGATGGAAAAAGAGCATGAAATGAGGCTACAGAAGGTTAGCAGAAGCCTGATCATGAAAGATTTGGCAAGCCATGCAAGGAGTTTGGACTTGATCCTGAGGGCCTTGTGAGCCAATGAAGGGTTTTAAACTGGAGAGACAGATGATCACATTTGTGCTTCAGAAAGGTTTTTCTGGCTAGGGGATAGAAGAGAGGATTATTTAATCCCTTTCTTCTTAAAAAGCAACCTCCTGGGCATAATAAAAACTATAGGCTCAAACTTGGAACACATCAGAGATAAGAAGAGAAAGCACCTGCCCTCAAGAAGCTTGGTCTAATGGACAGGACAGAAAAGAAAACAGTTCCAAAACAATGTAAAAATGCTCTACAAGCACCAGGAGTAGACAAGAAGGAACTCCTAACTCTGCTGTGGGTACTGGAGAAAACTTGAAAGAAGTGACTTCTGAGCTGAACTGAGCTTTGAAGGAAGGATGAGTTCAGGAGATGGATTCAGGGAGTTGGGGGTGGAGTGGGGAATGTGACTCGATATACAGACAGGGAAAAGGCATTCAGGGCAGAGGAAACAACATAAGTAAACAGATGGCACTATAAGCTGACTTATATGAAAGCATCAACACCAAAAAAAGTCAGAATGAAGTGTGTATTCATGCCATATAATCAAAAGGAGGAAAATATTTAAGTAATTTACATATTACTTTTTGGATGTGATGCTGCAATGAGTTAAAGAAAAAAAAAACAATAACACTAGTACAGATACCTAGTCAAATTTATAGAGACAGAATGAAATGCCATGTCTACCAAACACTGATATCATCAACTCTACTTTTTCTACTTTATTTCAGCCTTGTGATACAGCTACTAACTTGAGATGGCAATGCTCTGGGCATAGATTTTTTTCCCCCCAGCCTAATGGTTTCCCTCTGCAATTACTTCACTCTAGCCTTAAAGGCAACTATTGCACTCTACATCCTTCCTCACAGTACCTTTCCCCCGCTACTTCCCACAAGGCCCTCTTCTAGGCCAGGAGGCTCTTGGCACATGAACAATAAAAGCAATAGCTAGATAACCTTTGATGTTCCTTGCTAATATTTTTAGTACATCATTTTTTTTGTGAGACAGGGTCTCACTCTGTCTCCCTGGCTGGAGTGCAGTGGCATGATCATAGCTCACTGCAGCCTCAAATTCCTGGGCTCAAGCGGTCCTCCTGCCTCAGCCTCCCGAGTAGCTGGGACTACAGGCATGTGCCATCACGCCCGGCTCATTTTTCTATTTTTTTGTAGAGACGGGGTCTTGCTCTTGCTCAGGCTTACTATTAATACATCATTTTAAATCTCTTCTAGAATAAACTGATATTATTCATTTTACTATTAGAGCAGACCCATGTGGACAGATAAGAAATAAATATGGGTTGTTTGATTTTTATATTATATTCAGTAATGTATACATAAGGATTAAAATAAGTGCTGTTGCACATACACTAAATAAAGGGCTTTATCTCACATGACATAATTTTTAAAAAGAGGAAAAAAGCTAGCACTGAATCTAGGATTTCTCAGTGACAATAATGTTATACTTTTTCTAATAACTTTCACCTGCTTCACTTCAATTAGGCCCATCCTTATTTTGTATAAAATTAAAAGATTCTTAGTGCCAGCCTTTCCTCATTAGCCTTTGGGAAGAGAAATAGGCAGCAGTCCCAGCATGAGTAGACAGCTTGTGTCAATTACCTGCCTCTCAATTTATCGAGACTAAGAAGTCAACTGATAAATTCCAACTCCCATCCCTAAGGGCTGCCATCCTAGTTTGTAGTCTCAGTGATAATAAGAGCCCCCATCGACACCTATTGGATAGAGAAAAGACAACCCCCCCCATGTACTCTGTCCCTTGTTCTCTTTCTGTTGCGACCCAATAAATCCTTCTGTTGCAGACAACACTCTCAGGTATAACAACTAACAAATTATAGGCAAACTTAATTTAGCTTGAGTTGTGTTTAAGTGCATGGAAAAATGACACAACTGCTTATATTTCTATTACAGTAGAAAGATGACCAAGTAAATGGTTTATTTTATCACCACCAAGACAAATGGAGCTTGTATAGGTTTTAAATAAATGCACCTTTAAGGAAAAAGTAGTAGGCTTTCTGCTGAATCTTTTATATCAACAAATATAATTTTAAATATCATTAAAGTTCATACAGTTTTATGACATGTAATTATCTGAATAATGTTTCAAAAGCATTTGAAATATCTTAAAGATCAAAAGGGTCTTAAATGTGTCAAAAATAAGTAAACTTTTAGGTTTATTAGCACTAGGTGAATTCTCACCTTTTGGGGGAGGGTGGTCAAGAGTTTAAAGAACAATGATTATAAGTAAAGTACCCAAAAGTGTATTCAGTTTGAAACTTCTTTAATCTTCAACGTTGCTGACAAGCACTATACTATCCATAAAGGAAGAACTCATATTTTTTATCTTTTTTCCATGCCTAATGTGATGGTATTTGGAGGTGGGGCCTTTGGGAAATAATTTGGTTTAGATGAGGTCATGAAGGTGAGACCCCCGCTTTGATAGGATGAGTGTCTTTATAAATAGAGGCAGAGAGATGAGAGCACTTCCTCCCCATGCTCCATGCCATGTGAGGACATAATGAGAAAGCAGCCAACTGCAAGCCAGGAAGAGGGCCCTTACCAGGAACCAATCTGCCGGCACCTTGATCTTGGACTTCCCAGCCTCTAGAATGGTGAGAAATAAATGTCTATTGTTTAGGCCACCCCATCTATGGTATTTTTGTATAGCAGCTCGAGCAGATACAGCATTATGGTTATGTTTTAAAAATGTCCTTATCTGTTAGCTATATCTCAAAGTATTTCTAGGTAATGATATATAGGATGTCTGGTATTTACTTTGAAATACTATAGCCAAAAAAAAGTTAGGGGAAGATATGAAACAAGTTTAGAAAAGTGTTGATTGAATTACTGAAGCTGGTTGATGGATACATGAGGATTTGTTATAATGTTCTCTTCACTTTTTGTGTATGCTTGACATTTTTCATAATAAAAAGTTCTAAAAAATGTTTACCCTAAAGGAGAGGTGACAGGAGGGAAATGAATGGGCCACAAAGTCAGGTAAGATACTATCCATAATGAAGTGCTGTTAGGTTTATCTTGCTTTTTAAAAACAGCCATGCATACCTTTCTGCAATGAAGTCTGACTTGATTCATCTTGTGTACTGTCTTTCTGAGCACTCACAAGATCTGCAATCAGAACCTCAAATGATTTATAGTTGCTCCCAGATGTCTGAATTTTTTCCTCCATTATTTTCTTAATGTCCTTGAAACTGAATCCCATTCGTATAGCTTCTTGTACCATAGGATTTTGGAAGATGGTATCATCTGAAATGAAAATTGTTGAGGAAAAAGAACACAGTTTAAACAATTATTTTCATTAACACAACTCAATAGCAAAATATAGTTAAAAAGAAAAAATTAAGCAGCAAGCCGAAAACCAAAAACGAACCAGCAAACCAAAGCTGCTTTGGGAAGATTTTTTGAAGTATTCATCCACTGAAAGATCACTTTCAGAATCTTCAGTTAATTGTAAAAGCAGTGAGTATGTATTTTGTAGTACTTCAGATTATTCGAGATTAGGTGCTTTAAAGACCAATAAAACAGCACAAGTGGCCAGGTGCGGTGGTGGCTCATGCCTGTAATCCTAGCACTCTGGGGGGCCAAGGCGGGAGGATCACTTGAGCTCAGGAGTTCAAGACCAGCCTGAGCAAGAGCAAGGCCCCGTCTCTACTAAAAATAGAAAAATTAGCCGGGTGTGGTGGCACACGTGCCTGTAGTCCCAGCTACTGGGGAGGCTGAGGCAGGAGGATGGCTTGAGCCCAGGAGTTTGAGGTTGCAGTGAGCTAGGATGATGCCACTGCACTCTAGCTCGGGCAACAGAGCAAAACTCTGTCTCCAAACAAACAAACAAGCAAACAAACAAAAACAGTGCAAGGTAAAGTAAAACAGGTAAGAAAACAGTTAAGTGCTTCAAATATCTTAATTGTTTTGAATCCAGCTGTATTAACTTACAGCTAACCTAAGGTACTTAAAGGGTGGATGTTGTTACCAAGTCACTAGCAATTATTTGGAAAAAATGATGGGAAACTGGGGGAAGTCCCAGTCTGTGACCTTGAATGTATCAGTTTCCTAGCTCTCAGACTTAGTTTCTGTAGCTGAGGGGACTGGACTAGATAAGGCAGAAAGTCAATGAAAACTCATTTTTATGATAATCAAAGTAGGAGTACAAGATGTGTAGGGAAGTGCTAAGAGAGGACACTTGTACCCTCTGACTCACCAATTCCACTCTTGGGTATTAAAAAATGAGTCAATATCGCCATCAAAGACATGTACAAGAATATTCATGGTGGCGTTATTTATATTTATAATAGCCCCAAACTGGAAAGAACTCAAATGTCCATCATCAGGTGATTAGACAAATAAATTGTGGTATATTCAAACACTACACAGCAAGAAAAAAAACCCAAACTATTTCCATAGAAAATATGGATGAATCTCATAGATATGATGAGCAAAACATTATCGTAATGATGAACCAAACACAAAAGAGTACATACTGCATGATTCCATTTATAAGAAGTTCAAAACTAACCTATGGTAATAAGCAAAAATAATCTATGGTAATAGAAGCCAGAATATAACTTGGGGGTGAGTATTGATGGTGAAGGAGCCTAAAGGAGCTTTGTGGTGGTGGAAATGTTCTATATCTTGATCTGAGTGATGGTTACACAGGTGTATATATATGTTAAAATTCATCAAGATGAAAACTTAAGATTGGTGTACTTTAAGCACTTTATGTATGTTATACCTCAATAAATGTTTTTGAAAAGAGAAAAGGCTGGAAAAGGAGAGATGTAGGCATTTGATTATAAGAAATACATATGGTAAGTAACAAGATATTTTTTAGGCAGGAAAGTAACTTAAGATTTGTGTTTGATAAAGAAAAACTCTGTTGGGAGGTTAAAATGCACACAAAAGACCAGTGAGAGACTGCTACAATAGCCCAGATGAAAAATAAGGGCCTGAACTATAACACAATCAGTGGGGAGGGGATGGATTTCAGGCAATATTAAAAAGATGGAATCTATCAGACTCGGTGATTAATTAAATGTAGAAGGATTAAGGAGAGCAAACAGCTTAGAATGACTCAAATTACTGGGCAACTTTGTGAACTGTGGTACTATTAACCAGTACAGGAGAAAAAAGAACAGGACTAGATCCAGTCTGAGTGGTTTTTAGAGATGCTAAATTTGAGATGCTTTGGGGATTTCTAGGTAGAAATGTCCAGAGGGCAGGTGGGCATTGCTCTTTCTTGCTTCTCTTATTTCTGACTTGCTTTTTTTTCCAGTTTGTTTTGTTGCTGTTTACTTCTGCCCACCTAATTAGATGTGATCTCTCCAGGCACTTCCCCTACCACCACCATCTTACTTTCATTTATATGAATACCAGGTTTTAATATCCTCCTAGTTTGAGGTCCTGCAGGTTATCTCAAACTCAACTTGCTAAAAACCAAAAGCAGGGACAACTGGATATTCACACGAAAAAGAATGAAATGGACCCCTACCAGATACCATATACAAAAATTAATTCAAAATGGATCAAAGACCTGAATGTAAGAGCCAACACCATAAAACTCTTAGAAGAAAACATAGGTAGGTATAAACCTTTGTGACCTTGGATTAGGCAATGGTTTCTTAAATATGACACCAAAAGCATGAGCAACAAAAAAATAGATAAATTAGACTTCATCAAAATTAAAAACTTTTGTGCTTAAAAGAATACCAACAAGAAAGTGAAAAGACAACCCACTGAATGGGGAGAAAATATTTGCAAATCATATATCTGACAAGGAACTTATATATATAAAGAACTATAATATATAATGAGCTCTTACAATTCAATGCTGCAGCCACTTTGGAAACTGTCTGGTGTTTCATCAAAAGGTTAAACATAGAGTTACCACATGACCCAGCATTTCCATCCCTGGATATACACCCAAGAGAATTAAAAACATGTCTACACAAAAACTTATACACAAATGTTCATAGCAGCATCATTCATAATGGCCAAAAAGTAGAAACAAGCCAAATGTCCATCAACTGACAAATGGATAAACAAATGTAGTATTATCCATACAATGGAATATTTTTCCACCATAAAAAAGAATGAAGTACTCACATATGCTACAACATGGACGAACCTTGAGGCCACATATTGCATGGTTCCGTTTATATTAAATGTCCAGAATAGGCAAATCCATACAGACAAAATGTAGATTAGTGGTTGCCTGGGGGCTGGGAGGGCAATGGGGAGTGACTATTGATGGGTGAGTATAGTTTCTTTTTGGGGTAATGGCAATGTTCTGCAATCAAACAGCAGTAATGGTTGCACAACCTCGTGAATATACTAAAAACCACTAAACTGTATACTTTGTAAGGGTGAAATTTATATTACATGAATTATATCTCAATTTAAAAACATTAACCCTAGGCTGGGCGTGGTATCTCACACCTATAATCCCAGCACTTTGGGAGGCTGAGGCAGGAGGATTGCTTGAGCCCAGGAGTTCCAGGTTACAGTGAGCTATGATTATACCACTGTACTCCAGCCTGGGTGACAGAGTGAGACCCTGTCAGTCAATCAATACATTAACCCTAACCACAGCAAGAATCTCATTAGTCATAAAAGATTAGTATGCGTTGTAAGGATGATTAAATACCAAAAAATACTGTCAAGAAATGTTATAGCTTTTTCTGCCATCTTGGAGCCCATAGAGGTCTGCTGGAAACAAGACTTCTAAAAGGCAAATATGTCTGGAAGGCTGCGGTCCAAGACCATCTTTGCTGGCTATAAGTGGGGTCTCCGGAACCAAAGAGAGCACACAACTCTTCTTAAAACTGCAGGTGTTTATGCCCAAGATGAAACTGAATTCTATTTGGGCGAGAGATGTGCTTATGTATACAAAGCAAAGAACACCACAGTGACTCCTGGCAGCAAACCGAACAAAACCAGAGTAATCTGGGGAAAGGTAACTCGGGCCCACACAAATAGTGGCATGGTTCATGCCAAATTCCAAAGCAACTTTCCTGCTAAGGCCCTTGGACATAGAATCTGTGTGATGCTGTACCACTCAAGGATTTAAACTAATGAAAAGTAAATAAATAAAGGTGGGCAAGAGATGTGCTTATGGGGAAGATCTTTCTTCTCCACCCCCGGGCAGTAGTCCTTAACAAGTCATGCAAACTAGCCTAGGGATTAAGAGTTCAGGGTGCCACTCCTGCCTCTGGGTCACCGTATAACGTTGGAATAATTATCTCCATTCTCTGTAGACCTCAGCTTTCTCCCTGAGAGTTAGAGCTTCAGGAACTCAAAGTTCCTTCCAAGCCAGATATTCCATTAATTCCATGAATAATAAAATCATCATATTCAGAAAAAAAGAGAAATGTTATAGAAGCTGGGCATGGTGGCGCACATCTGTAGTCCCAGCTACTAAGGAGGCTGAGGAGGGAGGATTGCTTGAGGTGAGGAGTTCAAGGCTGTAGTGTGCTATGTTTGCACCTGTGAATAGCCACTGCACTCCAGCCTAAGCAACAGAGCAAGACCCCTGTCTCAAAAAAAAGTTATAGAATCTTTGTTTCTGAATAACTTTAAAAATATAGGCTGGACTAAATGATTTCTTAGCCTATATTATTATGCCCATTACAAAACCCATATCAGGCTGGGCACAGTGGCTCACCCCTGTAATCCTAGCACTTTGGGAGGTCGAGGTGGGAGGATCGCTTGAGCCCAGGAGTTTGAGGTTGCAGTGAGCTATGATGACGCCATTGCACTCTAGGCCTCTGTCCTGGGCAACAGAGTGAGACCCTGTCTCAAACAAACAAACAAACAAACAAAAAAACCCATATCAAAAAGTATCAAAGTAGCTCTTCTTCTCAAGCATATTTATGAATATGTATAGTATTCTCTTGCCTTATAATCTTTAAGATACTAAATAGATGATGCTACAAGTGTAGGGAGTGGGGAATCACCAGACATATTCTAAATTAAATTTTCTACTATTTTTGAAACATAATGCCTAAGTTGAAAATGAGATCTGCAGTGGGATGTAGGATTCAGAAGACCTTGTTTTCAGTCCTAGTTCCACTAATGACTTGTAATGTGACCCTAGGCAACCTCTTAACCTGTCTGTTTCTTCATCTAAAAAGTAGGGATATCTTTCTCTGAAGCAGGTTAGAGAAAAATAATTAATTAATTAATTAAATGAAAAGTGAAGATAATATCTTCCTTGCTTAACATAATATCTTTCTCTGCCCACTTTATGGCATTTTTTTTTTTAAAGAGATGGGGTCTGGCTATGTTGCCCAGGCTGGAGTGCAGTGGCTATTCACAGGTGCGCTCTCACTACTGATCAGCATAGGAATTTGGACCTGCTCCAGCCTGGGCAGGTTCACCTTGCCTCAGGCATCCTGGTGGTCCCTGGCTCCCAGGAGGTCACCATATTGATGCCGAACTTAGTGTGGACACCTGATCAGCATAGCGCACTACAGCCCAGGACTCCTGGGCTCAAGTGATCCTCCTATCTCAGCCTCCTGAGTAGCTTGGGACTACAGGCACACACCACCACGCCCAGCCCACTGTATGGTTTTTAAAGATGTCTATGATGAGTAAAAAATCTTTGTAATAAAAACCTCTACTTCTCTATGAGGTAATAGGAGGCAAACAAACCAAACCTTACCCTTCCATGAAGCTGGGGAAGGCATAAAGACAGCATGGGATAAAGAAGCAGGTGGGTTAGGGCTAATCATTGTGATAGCATATTAGTACCACATGTAATTCATAATCCTGGCTTACTTAAAGAGCTCCAGGGACAAAAATACACTTAAGCCTTTCTCTTGTGATTTTAATAGAAATGGTGATGAGACAGCCTATAGCTGGCTCCTCCTGAATGTGGCAAAACTAATTGTCCAATGGCTGTACTAATGTTCTTAAAACAGAAATAAATACCTGACTAAAATTTACAGGTACTTCATTAAATTCTTAAATTTATAGCAATCTCTCTCTCTCTCTCTCTTTTTTTTTTTCTTTTGAGATAGGGGTTTGCTCTGTCACCCAGGCTGGAGTGCAATGACACAATCATAGCTTACTGCAGCCTCGAACTCCTGGGCTCAAGCAAGCCTCCCACCTCAGCCTCCCCAGTAGCTGGGACTACAGGTGTGCAGCACCATGCCAGGCTAATTTTTAAAATTTTTTTGTAGAGACAAGGTCTTGCTATGTTGTCCAGGCTGGTCTTAAACTCCTTATCCTCCTGCTTCAACCTCCCAAAGTGCTGGGATTACAGGTGTGAGCCACTGTACTCAGCCAGCAATTTCATCTTAAATAAATATACTGTGGTGACCTTGAAAGAATATGCTTATCTTTCTACCCCATAAATAATTATAATAAATTGGCAGTGAAATTAAAAGTATATTTTATTTAATAAGCATATTTACCAATTCTTTTAGTTAGTGATGGTGTTTTTTCAGCAGTTGTTACCTATAATAGAAATATGAATCGCAAGTTAGAATTTTTTGGTAGAAGGCAATTACCTCAATTTGAAAAGTTATATTAATCATAAATTTGAAATAAACTGGCTTTATTCCAATTCAATATATGAATATTCACAAGAAGCACAGCCTGATGGAGCTAGAAGTTGTTAAAAGATCATCTAATCCAATCCCTTCACTTTACAGACAAGAAGCTGATGCTCAGGGAGATTGAATGACTTGATGGTAGAGTTGTCATGGTAACTCTCGTCTCCCATGCTAGTCCAGGGTTCTTTCCACATACTACTGATGCCTTGGCCACCCCAGTACATCCTATCAATTTAGATAAATTTTTGAGATTTTAAATATTGTCTGGAAAAAGTTTAAAACTACTTATGAGTACAAAGCACATTATACAAAGGTCTAAATTCAGAAGGCGAAGGGACTTCAGTATTTTAGTTCTTCAAGTTCATTTTTGCCTAGAGTGAAACTTAAATCAGTTCATCCTGATCCACTTTTCACAAATTTGCTTCAGGTTAAGAATAAGAAGCATTCATCAAGCTCTCCCCTGCTAAAGCCCATCACATATTATTGATTTATAATACTATACTGTGAATTTTACACAAAGAAATAATTGTAAAACAAATGATATAATGTTTGAAAATATATATTATAGAATATGGGACTTACCAGAGACTCCTCAAGTGAATAGGTTAAATGAATATTGTTTATATATTCTTGTCCTTTCTCTTCTAACAGATATTTACACCTAAACAATTAAAAGAAAGTTAAACTTTAGTAGCTGATAAATTGGTAAAGTATAAGATATAATCTCCATCATATTAATTCCATGAACTTGCTTTTTGGTATTTCTAAGGAGCAAAAGTAAAATGTTACCCAATTCCCTACCCAACTGTCATTTTAAGGTTAAAAAAAAGTTCCCTTTGTTATGCTACTTCTGCTAATGTTAGTAGAGCAAAAAATATCAACTTGAGAACTTTCAACTTTTAAACAAGAGTTATTAAATTAGCACCTTGACATTTTAAAAAAAGTTTTAAATAGCCAATCTTAAAAGGTTTTATTTAGAGGATTAACCAATTGTACATTTAAAAGGAAATCTTTAGGCTTTTCAATCTTTCCCTTTAAAGCTGTTTAAGGCTAAGATTTCTTTTCAAATGATTGCTCTGAAATGTTAAGTTGTACTATTTTATAGGCCAGGAATTCACATCACTTATATACCTGTGTATTTTATTTTAAAGAGGCAAGATGGCAAAAAGACATTTAGGGTATATCATCATCCTAAGATGCCACTGATGTAAGAAGCACAATTATTTTATTATGTACCATCTAAAACTGCTGCCAATTAAATATGACCAACTACCAGATGTGTCCTAATTTCAGAGATCTTAAAAATGTGAAGAATTATATGTCTCAGTCAATGAGATACATTAATATTTCCTAGGAGGTATGATGGCTTCTTAAGGAATCTCCTTGGCAACATGGGCTCTCCTGTGCCTATCACGAAAGAGCCTACTTTTAACAACAAAAAAGTATACATTTCCTAATTTGTGTTTAGAAATGGAATAATCTGTATGTCATAGATATGATACACATGCAGTGAATGTTCTGGTCACCAGAGAAGGCTGAGGTGGGTTTTTTCCCCCTATAAAGTAGGTGACCTCATTTTTATAAACCTGGTGAGAATTTCAAGCCATAGTGAAGGTAAAACATAGTTGAGGTGAAAAGTAATTCAAAGTCTTCCCACTGCATGCTGTTCAACTTGCCTGTTAATGAATGAACAATTAAATATCTTACCCTGGATACCACTTAGCATGTTGTTCCCAAGGGTCTTCACTGGGCTTCCAATCAGTTAGCCCTCCTCCACAGTGGAAGCACTTTACTTTATCACCTTCACCTAAGAAAATACACAAGTAAAAGACATATTTATTTGTGCAGTTAGAAGTTTACACAAAAATACCCATTTTCACACCTAAAAATTAAGCACATCTAAATTACATGAAAATCTCATAGCTTAAGGACATTCAAATTCACATCTAAGTAAGAGACATGATCTCTATCATCTGAGGAGGATTATACACTAAATTCACTGATCCAACCTGAGGTATTTTACAGAAGACAAATAAAAATAAAATTGCCCAATTTTTATGTTAAAAACTAAAATTGTTACTTTCTTTTTAATGTATGTCATTTGGGCCATCAATATTGCACTTAGTGTTTCAAACTGTGAAACTTTAAAACAAGTTATGTTCCAAGTGTTAGTAACAATAAAGTTCCAGCGTAATGAAATTACAAGATAAGTTTCTCTAAGGTTATAGCTGAATGACAGTAAACAAACCTTTAAGATTATTATTTGATGCTATATAAATAAAATCTTTTGAAATAACCAATTTTTTACAGGCACTATTCAATCTTAAAATAAATGGGTCAGATATATAATGGTACAATTTTTAAAAATATCCCTGGAAGCCATCACACTAATGGCCCTTCCTGACATGTCTATAGCAGTCCATTTGAAAGGCACTCATTTGAAGCAATAGGCCTAATACAGGGCAGTTTTCAAATAAATAGTCTATGTACTAAAGGTAGATGTCAATTTTAATACAGTATGACCGAAACTAAACTCTCTAATGTTAACTCTTTTTATAGGGTTGTTGTAAGGCTTAGAGAAAATGCATGTTATATATATATATATATATAGAGAGAGAGAGAGAGAGAGAGAGAGCGCGCGCACATGAGCATGAGTGCGAGAGCACATATAGTAGGTGCTCAATAAATGATAGCTAGTATTACTATTAGACCAATTCTTCTATCAGGGATATCTACCATCTACCAGGCATGTCATCCCTCTCCTAAAAACAATTACATAAAGATAAACATGACTCATGATATGGTAGTTTTTTCCACATAAATTCAGTAGTTACATTACAGATTCAACATAAGAGTGCACAGAATAATAGTGATATAATCATGCCAGCTTATACCTAAATATTTACCAGTTCAAGGGGCTAAAGGCATCTATTTACATCTATTTACTTTTTAGGAGCCCTGGGACAGTTGGAAAGTTATTTATTGGTTTTATAATAAAGTTTACCTAAAGCATAAAATCCAGCTCTTGCAAGCTGCTCCTTGTTAACTGAGTATATCCACGTCCCAAAAGTAATGATCCGTGCTTCATAATCTGCCATGGATGGATTTCTTGGAAGATTTGTTGAATTTGGGAAATTCCTATCAGAACTCACAACATCAGATTCACTTCGAATATTAACATTCCGGCCCAAAACAAAGAAGCAATTAGGAAAGTGTCGCCTGTGTTCTGACCAGGCACGATCACAAGGTTCCCAATTTTTCAGTTTTCCACCACAACAAAAGCACTGCACTTGATCATCAATACCTGTGTAGTAGAGTCCAGCACTAGCTAACTCTCTTGGGGTTAAGTGGGCATAGTCTGGCCAATTCTGAAATGACTTTAATCTAGCTTCTTCACTACACATAGCGGGGTTCCTTGGGTAAATGGTGTCTGATATATCTACAACCTGTCCAGTTCTCAGAAGATAGTCTGCATGAGTTTCAGATGGCCTGTCTAAAGCAAAATGATTTCTGTTTCCCAGATAGTTTTCAACTTTGTACTGACCATTCTGGACACCAGGATTTGTAGGTTGCATGGCACTACTTTCAGAATAAAAGCCGTTGATAAATCTGCAATTTGGGGATACTTTCCTGTGTCTTCCAACTGCTGAGTCTCCATATTGCCATCTATCTACTGCTGCATGACAACTAAAGCACCGCACGGTATCTCCTTCACCAGTATAAAGAAAACCTGCTCGTGCCAGTGTTGATGCCGAAACAGGACTACTACTTGGAAAATTAGCAAAAGTTTTTAATCTATTAAACTCTTCTACAAATTCTTCATCCTTATTGATGTCTGTAGGTATACAAGTTTTAGATCCTTCAAAACTGTTAAAAGTCATCTTCTCTTGAAAATAGGACTTGTCCACCTTTTCTAAAAAGAAAACATTACATTAGGAAATCCAAAATATGAAACACAAGCAACATACTTTTGTTATTAGGAGCTAACAAATTATGCACTGATGACATAAAAATAATTACACAATTTCTAAGAAACATTCTAATTCTAAATACTAGAGTTCAACATTACCACTATTCACGTCATAAAGTAAAATCAAGAATTTTTTTCTTTTTTTGAGGAAAGTAACATTTAAACAGGTAGAACAAAACTATTAATTTTTAAGTGCTTATTTTACATAAATATGGAAACTATGTGATGCAGACTATATTATAATTATTAAACATGTCAAATCATTAATTAGTAAAGACATGAAAGAAGCATAAAATATGCAGATTATTAAAGTCTATGCATAATTGTTATAATAGATCATTGTATATTCAAGGCATCAAAGTTCAGTTTTTACAAATTAAAAAAAGAATGTTCAGAATGTTAATGAATTAATTTTTAATATTTTACTTTTTTTGCTCAGAAAATAAGTTTTATTCACAATATTGGTTCCAATGTGTTAACAACATCAAATATTTCTGATTTTCATGTATGAACAAGAGCCTATTTTTTGGTTGGAACCGGATCATTCCAGATATATATAATACTGCCCTCTAGAGGGTGGCTCAGGAAATGCTAAGTATTTGCAGACCTTAATTGCAGAGGTAAGGTTTGCTATCAACTTCCCTTGGTCAAGGAACAATCTGTTCAAATGGAAGAGAAGTACTGTTGCAACCTCATTAGAGCTGCCCAAATTACAGCTGTGTAATATGTAACCCCGAAAAGATACTAAAAGGAACCAGTGGGTTATGAGGAGGGTAGCAAGACAATTTATCCTCCAAACCTGGACACTTTTGAAAGTGAAAAATGATGTTACTAATAATTACACTGGGACAACAGGCATAAATCAGGGTTGCCTCAGGCAAACCAAAGCATGTGGTCACCCTAGTTATGAGGCAAACCTGGTTCTCCAGTATGTCCCACATTGCCTGATACTGTGCTCGGTATAAATTTGTCAAATACAAAATAAAAAAATGTTCACAATGACTCTGTCTCTATCTCTTATGTTCATTACTTGATTTCTTGGGAAGAATTAGCTCTTTTGGCTTTACGTTGGCACAACATGTCTGAGAACAGCATCTCTCTTGGAATAATATTCAACACAAGGCAAGCTGGCAGTGGACTTCAGTCTTACCTGGCTTTGTCAATTCACAGTGGTATTAACTTATATATACTTAAAGAACTGAGTTATACCTGCATCCAACAATTTTTGGCACACAGTCTCCATGATTTTTGATTATCATTTCCAAGATGTCTGATATTAGCTTCAAGGCCCTTTGTTGAATCAGCATAATAAATTGAATGACAAAAATCAAGATGCAAAGAAACCATGGCTGGCTGATTGGCTAATGAAATAAAATTTAATAGAATAAGTGTAAAGTCTTACATTCTGGTTTTTAAAAGTCTGTTGCAAAACTAAAGGAAGATGGAGACATGGTTTGGAAAGAAGTCACGAGAGGGCAAACCTCCAGATTAAAACCCTAGGATTTCAGTTAATTACAAATTCATCATGAGCCAACAAAACATGACTGCTAAAAAACTTACAGCAACTTCAGGCTGCATGAGTGTTCAGATGTGCAACATCCAAATCCAATTCAGCTACATATTGAATATTATTTCCAGGATCCAATTCAGCTACATATTATTTCCATTTCCAAATACATTTTTGAAGGGACAGTAACAAAGTTTAATGTCCTTAGAGAGCAATCAGGATGATGAAAATGATATCATGTGAGGAATAATTGAAAGAGTTAAGGATGTTTATCCCAAAGGGAGAAAAAATTTGTGAGAGGAAGGGTAGAGAGGCTAGGCTAGAATAACTACCTTAAGATATCTAAAAGGCTATCATTCAGAAAAGGGATCCAAATTCTGTGTAGTTTGATGGCAGAATTAAGGTAACTGAATATAATTATAACCAGTAGATTTTAACTCAACACAAGGATGAAATTTACAACAATCAATAAATAGCAATATGAAATGGATTGGGTTGCCTTGTAGATTATGAGTTCCTGTTCCTCCCATCACTGCAGGGGACTTCAACATGGACTAGGAGACTGGATTAAACATTTCCAAGTCTATAATTATCCTGAAGAATTAATGATCAGTATAATCCAAAACACATGAAAATTATCTTCCCTGAGGTAGTAAGTTTTATTTCACAGGCCAATCAAAGTAGAAGTGTAAAATCAAAGATATACTCTCATTTCACAGTGGTGATTATTTTGTGTGGTTCAAGTAGTTACCCCATTTCAGATAATATTAGATAAAACCCCATCATTCAACATGAGCAGGAGAATCTCTATTTGAAGCTTTCAAGTGGAGACCTCATCTTCCCAGAGGTTATTTCCATGCTAATAGTTCAGATTTCACTGTTTTGAAAAGCAGGTATCTATTCAGAAGCACTCAACTGAACACTACATATACGTTATTAGAGTGTCAGCTTTTGGAGAAGGATGGGAAAACAGAATTACCAGAGAGGTTAAGAGTGAAAGGGAGAAAGATGACTGACAAAAGGCAAATCCTGGGGTTGAAGGAAGACACCAAAAGAAAGGGATGGGAGAGGGTAAAAAAAAATTAGGATCTAAGTGAAATGAAGGTGGGGAAAATGATATTGTAGAAAATAAGTACATATGGAGCACAGGAATTGTGAATATAGAAGAAAATAGGGTATAAATATTGGGGAAGGGTGATAAAAAGGCTTTGGATATGAAACGGTCTGAGTGCAATAAAGTATGCAGAGATAATTTAAGGCTTCTCTGTGAAAACAAATTCAGGCTTTGTACTGGGTAAGCAGAAAGGCAGGAAGGCACAGAAAGAGCAACATGTAAAGAAAGCTTTGGCATAAGGGGCCAAGTAGTCAGGAATCTTGTTGGGGAAAATAGCACCAGGAAGCTACCAATGGCACAAAAAGGACCAGCAAGGAATGGTGCATGTTTATATGAGGGGTTTGGAACATTTAAAGATGGTGATATGTTCTGAGGGTTTAAAATATACATGCAATACACACGTTTAGCCCAGTCAACTGTGTAAAGAGAGCCACCGGCAGGTGCCAAGGAGAGGTGGTGGATTGCCATCTAGCGAGAATGTGGGGATGGGGAGGGGGCAGAGACAAACACACATAGAAAACCTGCCTACCTGGTATCTGCATACAACACGAAAGTTTCTATTTCTCCCAGCTTTTTAATATTAAGGTTTTCAAGCATGTAGAATAAAGGTTATTTTAATGGAGAAAAAGATATAAAATAGAACGTACACAGACTGCCACAGCATGAAAACATACACTCATGGGCAGGTCCCAAAAAGTAATATTCAATAAATCGGAAAAATATGCTAAAGTGGCGGGATTACAGGTGATCTTGTCCTCCAAAATGTCTTTAATAACATTGTCACTTAAAATCTCTCAAGTTGGCGCCGTTCGCCTAGGTCAGGCATCCAGTCATGGGGTAGGGCTGGGGGATGGCGGAGAGCCAGGAGGTGGGTGGTGCTTTGCCCGCCCTCAGCCTCCCCGCGCCCCACGCCCCCGCAGCCAGGGCTCAGAGGGAGCGGCCGAGTTCCCACCTGCTGCGTGGTGCCCAGACCCGTGCCACCTCCACAGGTGCGGAAGTGCGTCTCAGGTTGTGGGCGTTTGGACCAAATGCACGTGAGCGTGCGTGCGCACGCCCACGCAGCGCGCTCAGCAGGAGCTGTGGCCGTGGTGGCCAGTAGCACCAGGTGGGCAGGAGCTGCTGGGGGGTGGTGGGGTGAAGAGGTTTGGCGCTGAATTTCGTCAGTTTTCTCCAGAAAGGGCAAAACTTGGAAATTTGGGGGGTTTTTATCAATTACTGCAATATGTTCATAAGATACCTAATGTTGACATTTTAGTAGGCTATGCAGACATGCAGAGAGATTTATAACCTATAAATAATGATGATTATCATAAAGCTATTTCAACAGCCAACCCACTGCTTAGGATTTTTATAAAAAGGAAGGAGGCAACAGTGCCTTTGGTATAGACACGCTAATAAAGAAAAATGTTTTAACTGATGCATTGTGCCTGTCAACCACAGAAAAAGGCCACATCCAGTCACTGGTATGCCCCAAGACTTCAGACCTGTGTCTTCCATTACAGATGTGGATGTTCTCCCAGAAATTCATCACAGGGTTCGTCTTTACAAACACTACACTAAACAGTCCCTAGGACTCTGTATCTGGGATGGTTTCAGCCTAAGGGAGACACCACATGGCTTAGAGAACATCTCAGGGATCTTTATATCCTGGCTTGTTCCAGGAGGTCTGGCTCACAGCACAGGACTATTAACTGTTAATGATGAAGTTTTACAAGTTGATGGTATAGAAGTTTCAGGAAAGCGTCTGGATCAAGTAACAGACATGATGACTGCAAACAGCAGCAACCTCATCATAACGGTGAGACCAGCAAACCAGGAGAATAATGTTGCTGGCAACAGACAGACTTCTGGCAGCTCCAGCCAATCTGCTGATAATGGCCTTCTTTGCTATTCACAACAGATTGGACCAAATTCTGAGCCAAAGGATGAAGACAGCGATGAAGGTGACATTATTATAGAAGATAATGGTGTGCCACAGAAGATTGCTAAAGCTGTTTCTACTACTGAAAGCCTGGAATTGTTAACACAAATAGAACTTAATTTTGAGTCTTGACAGAATGATTTTATTCCTTCTAATTAAGTGAGCTTAGCAAGTGGCACAAACATGAAATTTCAAACACATGCTCCAGATCAAAAACTCTTGGAAGATGGAACAATCGTAACATCAGGAAACTAGCATTTGAATATTTTCTGAGTGAGGATGTCATAGGACTTGTAAATTTGGCTACTTAAGGGCTTTTAAACCTCTGAGCCAATGACCTAGAATAGGCATGAGAACAATAATATTGCAAGTTTAAAATGTTGTTAAAATAAATAGAAACCAAAAGTAGATTAGTGGTTGCCTAGGGCTGAGGGAGAGGGGAATGGGGAGTGACTGCAAATGGTTACTAGGTTTCTTTCTGGGGTAATGGAAAATGTGCTAAAATTAGATTGTGGTGACGATTGCACAACTCTAAACCACTAAAAACCACTGAACTGTACACTTTAAATGAATTTTATGGTATGTGGAGTATATCTCAACAAAGCTGTTAAAATGTTATTAAAATAGAAGTTTGATAAAGTGTTAGCATAAACTTTGGTAGATCAGAGGTGATTTTAAGTCTAAAATAAAGGGGCTTTTGCTCATGAAGTTATGTGCTTTTGATATGGAAAACGGGATGTTACAGTACATTTTCAGAACTACATGAGAGGACTAAGTCATTTCTGTTTGAAGTGGTTACATATTTAACCTGTTGCACAGAACCCAGTTAATTTTTCCTTTAACTACATTCTTTAAATTCTAATCTGAAAAAGTTTGATTCTCTCTCTTTTGGTACTCTGAGGGCCTCAGTTCTTATTTTATTTTATTTTATTTTTGAGACAGAGTCTTGCTCTGTCACCCAGGCTAGGGTACAGTGGCGTCAAAATAGCTCACTGCAACTTCAAACTCCCGGGCTCAAGCGATCCTCCTGCCTCAGCCTCCCGAGTAGCTAGGACTACAGGCGCGGGCCACAACACTCAGCTAATTTTTTTCTATTTTTAGTAGAGATGGGATCTCGCTCTTGCTCAGGTTGGTCTCCAACACCTGACCTCAAGCAATGATCGTCCCGCCTTGGCCTCCCAGAGTGCTAGGATTACAGGCGTAAGCCATCACGCCAGGCCCTAACGTCTAAGAAATCAAACTAATTGGCTGTTTTTAGGAGTTGCCCATGTTATGACGCACTGAAGCTATGTTCCCGAATTACAAAATTCTATGACAGTTGTTCACATTGGTGTTTGTCCATCCTATAGCTTATATACTTAAAACTAATTCCAAACAGGTACAATTTGTTTTAAAAAGCAGTTAAATTTCATTGACTCTGGTAATATAACTGACTTTCTTCTTTAATTCTTATCCTTATTCCCAATCTTACTGAAAAGCATTCCCTCTGTGTGTCTATCTGTACACCAGTGTACACTGTACTCTTTTAATGTATTCAACTATCATGAAGGTTTTGGATATAAAAATATACCAAGACTAAAAGATTTTTACACACAGGACAAACTTGTATACTTTTTTAATACAAAAATCTTGGATTTTTGGGGTTTTTTTGGGACAGAGTCTCACTCTGTCACCTGGGCTAGAGTGCAGTGGTGTCACCATTGCTCACTACAGCCTTGAACTCCTGGGTGCAAGCCATCCTTCTGCCTCAGCGTCCCAAGTAGCTGGGACTACAGGCATGCACCACACCAAGCCTGGTTAATTTTTTCCTGGCCTCAAGTGATCCTTCTGCTTCGGCCTCCCAGAGTGCTAGGATTACAGGTGTGAGCCACCACGCCTGGCTCTTGGAATCTCTTTAATGGGATTATTCTAGGAATACTGCCCAACTTTGGGAGAAGTATGTGGTATTTACTATTGACAGGTAGAGTGTATCCATATTATTTTCATTAGGCTGTTTATTTCCCATGCCTTTTTCACTTAGAAAAAGTAAAAGTAAGGCTGCTTTCATTCTTTGCCTGATTTCTTTGGTTTTATTATTGTACAATGTGCACAAGCAATACAGTATGCTTATATATAGAAATTAAGAATATTACAAAGCACTTAAGTTCCCTATGGTTTATGGATAATTCCCCCAAAGCTATTTATTAATTTTATGGTAGGACTAATTTGGATGCTTTTATAACAGTTGTGTGCTATTAAAACAATGAAGAGTCAAATGACTCAATTTTGAAAAATATTTTCTCTATATGGTAAAAATATATTAAGAAATAAAGTCTTGATTAAATGGGGAAAAAAACCCATCTAATGTTAAAGCAACAGAAAAAGTACCCCATGCAAGAAAAGAATTTATGTAAGATTTAATACCAGACTACTACTCAGAAATGCATTTAAGTATTAAGCTTCCTAATAAAAATCTGTATTACTTGAAATAAAGATTAAAGTAATTTAAGAAAAAGATACTGAAGAGTCAATTTTTACTGGTTTAAGCAACTTTTAAAAACAATCTACTCCATAATGAGTTTCAGTTATCACGGCATCTTAGAAAAAATAGTTTTCATATGTGACACTGAAAAAAGTAATTTTGACTCTGAAGATTAATACAAATCTAATTATTTAAAATGGCAAACTAGGAAACCATCTCTGGTGACTGAAAATTAACCATTATAAATACCCATTTATGTTTTTAAAAGTCAAATAGCACTGTAACAAATCACTATTCTTAACAAATAAAATAGCAAAATCTACTACTAGAGTCTTTTTCTCTACTGAGCTCATAGATCTCCACAATCTGTTTTTCACCCTTTTGGTGTCTAGATGAAATTCATTCAATCACTACAGGCTCATTTAATGAACTACAATTATTTAACATTATTCCTGCAACCAAGGGTTTAGCCTCTCATCATCAAAAAGTATTTCTTGAGTAACTATATTTTTGTACACAGTACAAAGAGGAATTAAATGATTGGTATGGGTTGAATTGTGTCCCCCAAAAAGATACATTGAAGTCCTAACTACTGGTACCTATGAATGTGACCTTATTTGGAAACAGGGTCTTTGCAGATGTAATCAAGTGAAGATGAGATCATTAGAGTGGCCCCTAATCCAATATGGCTGGTGTCCTTATAAGAAGAGACACAGACACACAGGAAGACAGTCCTGTGAAGATGGAGACAAACTAGTGTGATGCATGTACAACTCAAGGAACACCAAGGATCAACAGCAATACCAGAAGCTAAGAGAAAGGCATGGAAAGTCTCTCCCCTAAAGCTTTCAGAGACAGTATGGCCTTGCTGATACCTTGATTTCAGACTTTTTGCCTACAGAACTGTGAGAGAATAAATTACTGTTGTTTTAAGCCACACAGTTTATGGTACTTTGTTATGGCAACCCAAGAAAACTAATACAATGATGTTAAAAATATGACAGGAATTATGCAAGCAATATAACCCTACTAGTTCCCCCTCCATTACTATCATGCTGACTAAAATACATTATGTAATTAAATTAAGGCATCTGTTTAAAACTCAGAATTTACTTGCTGATGGCCCACGTTGTACTAGAACAAGATTAAACAATTTCTGCATGTATGTATATTTGTACGCACATATATATGTGTTTGACTGTTAGACTAAAGGTTCCTTATGGCAAGGCCTGTGTCTTATTACATTTGTATTTCCAATGCCTACAGAAATGTATGACACACAATAGTGCTTAATAACTATTAGGCAAAAGAATGAATGTTGAACCACCTTATTAGGCCACTACTGTTATCCCACATCCCACCCACCACCTCGCCTGGATTCTTGAGACCACTGTGAGTTCTAAAAATCATTAATATGCCTTGCTCATAGGAAATGTGACCAAAACAGGAAATAAGTGCACACAATACAAACAATATAATTCTTCACTGATAAAAACCTATACTAAAATAACATTTCAAAAATACTATAGTACTCATAAAATTTTTCATAGTAACATACTAAAAATTTTATATGTGCTAACCAAAAAACATCATCACTTAAAATTTATCTCGTTCAGCCTCCAAGTATACCAGCTGTGTACAGCACCATCTTTCTGCCTTCTGTTGCCCCCTCACCAGACATGTATTAATATATTTATAACAAAAACTCAATTAAGGCTGGGCATGGTGGCTCATGCCTATAATCCTAGCACTCTGGGAGGCTGAGGCGGGAGGGTTGCTTGAGCTCAAGAGTTCAAGACCAGCCTGAGCAAGATCGAGACCCTATCTCTACTAAAAATAGAAAAATTAGCTGGGCGTCATGGCACGCACCTGTAGTCCCAGCTACTCAGGAGGCTGAGGCAAGAGGATTGCTTGAGCCCAGGAGTTTGAGGTTGCAGCGACCTATGATGACACCACTGCACTCTACCCAGGGTGACAGAGCAAGACTCTATCTCAAGAAAAAGAAAAATTAAAAAAATTAAATTCATCCACACTCTCTTTTTTGTAAGGTCGCCTGCTTGCATTTATTTATGTATTTATTTATTTAGACACGGTCTCACTCTGTCACCCTGGGTATCATCGTAGCTTTTTTCCATTTAATAATGTGTCATAACCGTCTTTTGACATCAATATTTATCTGGATTAGACTGTTATTTTAAATGGATGACTAGTACCTAACTCTATGAATGTGTTATAAGCTTACCAATCCCAAATCGAACATTAATTTTTGATATATTTTTTAAGAGACAATATACACAAAATCAAACAATTCAAGAGGCACAAAAGTTGCATCAATTCCACTCCTGCACCTTAAACCTCCCCTTCCTAAAAGCAATCACTCTTACCAGTTGCTTGTGTATTCTTCCAGAGATGTTCTATGAATTTAACAAGCACATGTGAGCATGTATAAGCATTTTAAAAGATGTGAATGTTAACATATTCTATATACAGTTATGCACCATGATTGACGGACATTTTGAAAGCTAACACTTTTTTACTATTATGAACAATGTTGGAGTGAATATCCTTCTATTTAAACCTGCTTACATCGTATTTGCTTTTAGCACCAATAATAAATGGCCTCAAACAGGAGTGTGTCCTATCACCATCTCCTTTTACTCTATCTTGTTTTTGACTAATAATAGTCTTAAGAAGCATGAATACTCTTATAAATCTATACGAAAAAGATGAACACCTTGACAGAAAATAGACAAGTTTACAAATGGGAAATACTAATGGTCAAGAAACGATACAAAAATGTTAAATTAGTAACCAAAGAAATAAACATTTTAAAAGATACCATTTTTATCCCATTTGGCAAAGATCACCCATCACTACCAACAACAAAAACATAGTAGCAGGGAAGGTATGGGACAACAGGCACTCTCCCTAGTGAAACTAAAAATCGGTACATCTTTTCTAGAAGGTAATCTGGCAATATGTTCTAAAAGTCTTAAATATGATTACCTCTTGGACCACCCATTCTAGTTCTAAGCATATTCTCTAATGAAATGATCAGGGATGTATTTTTAAAATGTACATATAAGGATATTGAGGGTGTGGTGGCCTGTGCCTGTAGTCCCAGCTACTTGAAAGGCTGAGGTAGGAGTATCACTTGAGCCCAGGAGTTCGAGTCCAGCCTGGGCAACACAGTGAGACCCTATCTCTAAAAATAAATAAATTTTTAAAAAATGTATATATAAGGATGTTCAATAAAGTGCTATCTAGAAAAACAAAAAAACCTCAATATTCAGCAAAAGAGGACAGTACTGGCTGGGTGCGGTGGCTCATGCCTATAATCCTAAATCCCAGCACTTTGGGAGGCTAAGGCGGAAGGATAACTTGAGGCCAGGAGTTCAAAGTCACAGTGAGCTGTGATCCTGCCACTACACTCCAGCTTGGGGGACCGAGCAGACCCTGTACCTTTAAAAAAAAAAACCAAACAAACAAAAACCAGAGGACAGTACTATGGTAATTTGGGACACCAGGCAGCCATTAAAACTCAGGTTGTAGAAGAATACTAAATACACTGTCTCAGTAAACTATCAATAGCAGGGCCTGGTACTGCAAGGTTTTGGCTTTTCATTCACAGAAGAAAATTTTTATAACTTACAACAAGGAGAGGGAAGGATATATACTTTGGTTCTTATCTTTTTGCCTATGCTGAGAATTTTTGCCAACTTGCTACTTAGGTAACTGCCTCTGAACAACCCATATGAGAAAGGAGAAATTGTAAATTGATGTCAACACTGTTGATCATCAGGTTAAAAAAAAAGTGAGAGATAGAGAGAGAGAGAGAGAGAGAGAGACAGATATACACAGGTCAAATCCCGGAGAGAAAAGGAATGATCAGGTCATGTCCATGTGCTTGGCCAGGAACAAATGCCTTTTGGTCCATTGCTTGTGTGACAGTAAATTAGCAGCAGAAAGGGCCAAGAAACACAGATAATACCTGATTGTTACTTATGGTTAACTTGAGTTGAAAATAAAAGGACTTTGTTGAAAAATGTTTCTGAGTGATGTCTATCTCTGGAATTCTGATCCATTCATTCACTGCCTTGTGAAAATAATCAATGAATTTGAGGCCTGGTAAGAAGAAAGGAGTCTTCCCAGCCTTTGGCCAGAAACTTCCCTAAAATAATTTTTACAAAAGGGGCAGCTCAGAGTCAAGTATACTGAAAAGTAAAACCATTATATTTTGTAGACACTCACAAACAAAAACTGTTCACAACAACTATGTTTGTGCTGAACAGAATAGTAGAAATTACTCTTTCATTTTACAGATAAAGAAACTAAAACATAAGGAAGTTAAATGATTTGACTAAGGCCATAGAGCTGCTGATTAGTGGCACAGAACTGGAACTCATTCTGCTCTTTGATACTTGTCCAGATAACTTATCCCGACAAGAATGATTAGAATGCAGTACTTACAATCAGATGGTTCCACAAGTGCCATGCTGAGGTTCTTTTAATGGATGACTTTGTAAGCAGGTAATACCTCCCCTAGACATTTCTCAGTATGAAGTATTCTATTCCATGATCATGTTGGGATCTCAAGCATATGCTAACACAAGTTCTTGATAAGAGCTTACATCTTTTTTTTTTCCCCAGTAAAAACATTTAGCTCTATCTAAAAGCTACTCTGCTGTCTATACTCAAATATTTGGTAGGTTTCTCTTCTGTCTAGGTTTGAATTTTTTAAAATGACACAAAGTAAAGGAAACTGTGCCACAATAAGTGACTACAAACCAAATTAAAATACAACAACATATTTAATGAGTATCCACGTGCACCAAACACTATCTACAAACTAATTTTCATTTTCCTTTGTCCCACCACTTTAGCTACATGTAAATATTTTCTCTAATCTAGTACACATGCTGAATTGAAACTAAAAATTTCCAATCCTGTTTGGTTTAATGTAAGGTCAAAATTAAGCATGGGCTTGTGTGATTCTATAGCCTATCCTCTTTTCTTTCACTACATTACCTTTCATAATAACTAAAATATGTAATGTGCTTTACAATTTAGAATGTTTTCATATGTGGTATCTAATGTAACATACATGACATATCATAGCCCTCATGAAATATGAGGAAACCATGGTTCTGACTGGTTGTTATTACTCAAAGGCCATGTGGCCAGTAAGTGACAGTCAAAAATCAAACCCAGTGATTATGACCAATATAGGTCTAAGGAAAGTATTATAAAGATTATTGGCAGAAGGGGTAGTCCGGTGAGGTAGCAGAAAATGTTAGGCTTCCTGCCTTTTCAAGAAGCCATAGAAAGGTAAACCACATAGCAATATATGCTGAGAGGTCTGTGTTTTGAGGTCAACAAAATGATTACAGAAATAAGTATAAAAGTTCAAACCACATATAAATATTTATATAGATACCGGGAAATGCACAATGGTACCAGCCTTGTCCAATTTAAGAAATCAGCCTTAACTCACTCAGTTCAATCTCTGAGTAGCTATTCCCCGTCTGTACAGGTTGACCTCACTTTTCATCATGATCCATATCCTTGAAAATACATAAAACCGTATCATGCTAAGGTGAAATCACATGTATCCATACCAAAGACTGGGTACCAAAGCATACCAAAGTCAAATCCCAAAATGTGTCAAATAGCAGAGCTACAACTATATCATAATTTAAAATAACAAAAGTCCATGCCAAGTCCTGTAAAATGGACACAAATATGCTTTTATCACACAAAGGACAACCTATTAACCATACATGGAGCAGATAAAACATATAATTCACAAATTTGGCCTCAAATTCTTATGTTAAATACAACAATCAGCAACTCCTTTAATTTAGAATTTAGAAAGGCCTTTCTTTTGGATTATTCAGAAGACCTTGGAAGTTTTAATTTTTCCTTTTGATCCAATAAATTTGTACAAGCAGAGGCATTTGGTCAGTAATTTTTCACCTAGCACCTACTTACTACATGCCAGCCACTGTCAATACACTGATCTTTGATCCTACCTCTGTAACTTAATAGCTATTTGAATCTTGGGCAAACCCTCCTGAGCTCCCACAAATTTTCTCTCCTCTGCGCTAAAATAATCACAGACGCTCAAACCCAGAAGCCCCGTTTCTCCCTCTTTTAACCTATTCTGTACCCACTCCACAAAACAGAATTAAATAGGCCAGCCTTTAACACAGTAATGAAACACAGATCGCTTGCAGCTCCAATAAATTAAAATTCAAGTACTTAGCATGTGAAATTTAAAAATAAATGAAAGTATAAACCATAAATTATCAAGGTTTATATCTCCACCTTGTTCTTAATTTCTTGTCTCTTTGAGACACTTATTCCAAACAGACTTGGGATTGTTATATGGGATTTTTTTCCTTGATAAAATCTGAGATAATCAGTCTTAAAAACTATTATAATGGCTTTTGAATCTTGGAATCAACTAGCCCAACTTGTTATTTTACAGATGAAGAAACTGTAGTGTTGAATAGTATGCAGGATAAATAAAAACTATATTTTGGAAGAGTTTACATGACATAGGAAATGCTCACTACAGAATGTTGAATAGGAGAAAGAGGATTAAAACAATCTATATACAATATGATCCTAATTCTTTATTCTATTCCAAGTTTTATACATTTTCTATAATAAACACATATCTCTTTTATAACTTAAAATATTCAAAATATCCTTTTTATGTTTTGAATCAATAGAATAAACATATCAAAAAAGTTGCAAAAAAATAAAAGAAATACGGAGGCACTAAGAGGCACAATCCCACAGCTAATTGGAAACCAAATCAAGACAAGAACCCAGGTCCCATGGCATCCAATCCAGGGCTCTTTCCACTGTACCACATGATGTCTAAGATAGAAAAATTATATTTGTTAAATTTAATATTAATTTTTTAAATTTCACTACTACTTTTTGTCTCCTCAAATCTCCTCACACAATGACCTTAAACAGTGCTAAAAGATTACATTTTATAATACTATTACCAGATTACCCCACAGAGACAAAGCTTGAGAACTCACAGCTCACGATAATCTCCCAGCCTCAAGAGAACAAGGGCATCTGTTTTGTTATATTCATCTTTGGAACCCTACCACATAGTACAATGCCTGGCACATAATAGGTGTTCCATAAATGTTTATTTTGTAAACCATAGCTTTTTTTTTCCTGCTAGTGCTAGCTACAAAACTTAAATATTAGATCAAACAAAAGCAGTGAAATCTCATTATTTTACATTTGGTGTCTCTAAGCATTTCCAAATATAAACAGAGGATTTACTAAACAAATTCATGTTTACAATAAAATGTAAGGGAAACATTTATGTTACTAAAATATTTCAAGCACTATACAAATTAACTGGTACATTCATTACAATAATTCTTACTTATTGAAACGGGCCTGACTAACCGTTAGTCAGCATTACTTTGTTAGCCTAGTTGGAATCATCGAATGCACTAGAAAGCAATAAAATCACAGGTGTTGTACAAGGGACACTGGACTAGAAGCTAGGCTCTAGTCCAAGCTCTGCTAATAATCAGATATATAATGCTGGGCAATTCACTTTTTCTTCTTTGAGTCTTAACCTATCTGTAAAAACAAAAGAGCTGAACTCCTAACCACTGGAGACCTTTCTAGTCTCAACTTTAAAAAAAAAAAAAAAAAGATTCTTATCCACAAAGATTCTATAATCCACACTTTTTTCCTTGTGTCAAATTTGACATTCTGAATGTGTTATAGTTTGCTACATTATTCAATAATCAAAAAACTTAGCACATTTTCTAAAAATACACAAAGACTAGTAATATATAATTTTTACCATCTTACATTAGGAGAGAGCAATAAAAGAAAACCAAAGGAGAAACATGAGTATCCAATAATCAGGCCTGCTTTGTCAGCTGAGCTGACATGAACCACATAGGATTTTACGGTACAAACCATTGATATAGAAATATATATATAAATAAATATATGTACATACCATTGGTATATACTTTTTAATGCTGATATACATATATATGTGTGTGAACTTGAAAATCTGTTTTAATTATAAAATCAATACTTGTTTATGGTAAGAAATTCCAGCAGTACAGTAAGCCACATATGAAGTACAAAGTAAAGTCTCTCACCTCACTTCTCCATAAGTAACCACTGTTAACACTTTTCCTGTGTAGCCTTCAAGAAATTATCCAGGCAAATACAAGTATTCATATGTATAAATACATGTGTGTATAAATGTTTTTAACCTAAACTGTTACCACTTCTTGAATGGTGGGGAAAAAATCTCAAGCACTTCATAAGTATGTTAAATACATTGAAATACATCAAAAGTGGTAGCACAATTAATGGCACAAAGTATTATACTCTTCAGAAATGTGTGTTGAATTAAATACATTTCATTTTCGTGCTTGGATGCTATATGGAGCACAGAAAGAGTGGTGGGCAAGGAGCCAGACAACCTGGGTTCTAATCTAACTAGTTGAGTAGCCTTAGGCATGCCATGAACTCTTCCTGAGCCCTAGTTTCTGCTTTTGTAAAATAACACGATTGAACTAAAGTCCCTTCCAACTCTAAAATGTTATAATTGTAAGATGGCCGTCTGTAACAGTGTCCTCTTGAACTGGCTGTAACAAATGTTATTAAGGAAAAAAAAGAAAAAAGAAGCATTATTGAAACCTATAGTCTTACTAGAGTGAATTTCTATGAGTCATTAACCATCAAGGTACAGTTGTGATAGAACTAGTGACATAATTATATTTGAAGGCAAAGTAGTAGACTATTAAAATCGGATAGGTTTTCACAAAGCTTTGATTGACGTTTTTCTTTTTTGGAGGTGGAGAGGGCTATTGCTCAGTTTCAGCAATAACCACTCCCCCCACCCCGAAAAGAAAACAATTTAAGTGTATTATGGAGTTAAAATAATGAAAATGAAAGTCAAACTGACATTTTGTTTTACAGAATATGCTGGGGAGGTGACTAGGGCAGCAAAGGTTGGAAAGAATTACTAGCTAATTTCCTCTTCTGGAAGCTCCCCTATTCTTTCTATTTCACACGCCCTAGGCAGACACACTCCACCCTGCTCCATACATGCCACAGGTATCAGATGGGGGGTGGGGGGAATCCCATTGATCATATTTTTTAAAAAAGTTCTTTGACTCGATTTACCTTAGGTGTCACGGTACTTAGGGAGGCAGTCCCGCGGGCCTGAAGCCAGCCACCCACCCACGCCTTCCTTCTGCAGTCCCGGTAACCTGGGCTAGAAGCCCCGGCCGGGTCACCCCCGCCAGGCGGGCGCGGCCTTCCCGCCCTCCCCAGCGGCTCCGGGCCGGTGGGGAGTGGAGGGGAGAAAAAGGGAGGGGAGGGAAGAGGAGGGGAGGGGAGGGAAAAGGGGGAGGGAAAAACCCGCACAAGCTGTACCCACCGCGCCAGGAGAGCTGGCCCCAACCGCCCGTGGCGATCGGCTCCGTCCCGAGGGGAGGGTCCCGAAGGAGGGGCGGCCCGAGCCCCAATCTGGAAATGCCAACTCTGCTCTGCGGCCCGGCCCCTACCTAGGTGAAGGAAACGGAAGTCCCTGCGTCTCCCTCACGCGCCTCCACCAGCCGGCCCATCCCCTGGAGAAACCCCGAGTCTGGAAACCCGAAGTACGGCCACGTCAGGGACTCCAAGGAGACACCGGGCGCGGTCCGTCAGTCTCCCAGCCCAGGCCGCGCCACTGAGCCCCGGCAGTATCCTTCCCACCCCCCCGCTGGGAGGTCAGCCTCCAGCCCAGCAAAGCCCCTCCTTCTTCCCCCGCCTCCGCCATTTTTGAACTTACCACTCGGGCCTGGCGTCGCTCGATTAGAGCTGCGCCCGCGCGGGGCGCTGCCAAGGTCCTGCCACTTCCCGAGCCGGAAGGGGGCAGCAGGAAAAGACGAAGCCCTCTTACCCCCCACCCCGCCACCCCAGCTGGAAACGTGAACCTCACGGAGCGGGCGCACATGCGCACTGGGCATCTGGTAGTCCCCGCCCCCAGCTCAAGTGTTTCCTCTTAGCCTCGAGGGTGGTTTTTCTCACGGTTTTTACCTGCTAGGCTCTGGGGTTGAGGAACAGGGGATTAGAGGTAAAAGGATGGAAAAAAGGGGAGACAATGGAGCTCAGATGTTGAGCTCTTACTATAGACCAGGTACTGTACTAGCCATATAATGTGTTCTTTGTTGTCATTTTGACAACCCTGTAGGATAGGCACTCTCTTGTTAAACCCATTTTACAGAGGAAACTGAGGCCCAGAGAGGATAATTATCCCAATATCACGTGGCTAATAAACGAGAGAACTGAGATTAGAATTGGATCTGTTTCTAAAGAGGAAAGGATGAAAGGAGTGACAAGAAAGGAAGACCCTGGTGGTCGGAGGGGGTTAGGACTGGGAGGTGACAGGAAAATTAATAGAGGAGAAAGAAAGATGGAGAGGAAACAAAGGAAGTTTGTGTACATAAAATGCTGATCATACCCCGGGTTTATTTCAAGTATGTTGTAGGATTATCAGATCGACATACGAATTTTTGTTTCAGGAACTTGGGCTTTTACAGGCTAGTGTAGTGAGATGATGGGTTCTGAATATTTCATTTCAAAGGGGAAGATCATAAGTATCCTGCAATGTCAAATGATGCTTCCCTTCACAAAAGGGGAACTTGGAGGGAGGAGAGGAAAGAATTTTCTTTTTGGTTCTTAAGCTTTTGTTAAGATATTATCCCTTCTGATCATTTTTCACTGTCACAGCTCTGGGAATCTCACATCTGATTTATTGCAATAATAGTAATTCAAGCAAATATTTATCTCATTTAATTCTCACAGCAATAGTATTTAGTATGTAAGTCATCCCTATTTTACAGATGAGGAAACTGAGATTTAGAGAGGTTAGGTGACTTGCCTAAAGTCATGCTGCTAGTCTGTGTGGGAGCTGGAACAGTGATTCAAACCTTGGGTCTGTCTGATCACATATGTGTCTGATCGTTACCCAGTCTGCTAACTGACTTCTCTGTCCCGAGACTGGTTCCCCCCAATCCAGCCTGCACAAAGCCATCTGAGTTAAACCCTTCAATACTGCCTCCAGGATATTAAAACTCCTTAGCTTCCTGTTCACTCTCCCCTTGGGCACCCTACCCTATCTTCTAACAAATCAGAGTTACTCACTGTGCCCCCACCCATCCCCACCTTTCCTGCCTTCCAACTAATTTGTTCAAACTGCTTCCTCTGCCTAAGTGAAAAGACTGCCCCTATGGGAAGACTTCTCTGATTCCCTTAGCTGAAGGTCTTCTCTTCCTCATCCTCTGAACTCTCTTGGCACTTGAATTTTTGTTTTTGTTTTTGTTTTTTAGCACTTTTTTATTGTGGTAAAATGTACATAACATAAAATTTACCAATTTAACCATGTTTAAGTGGCATTAAGTATATTCACATTGTTGTGCAACCATCACCACTATCCATCTCTGGAACTTTTTCATCTTACTTGGCACTTAAATTTGTGCCTCTGGCCGGGCATGGTATCTCACACCTATAATCCCAGCACTTTGGGAGGCCAAGGCAGGAGGATCACTTGAGGCCAGGAGTTCGAGGCTTCAGTGAGCTATGATTGTGCCACTGCACTCCAGCCTGGGTGACAGAGTGAGACCCTGTCTCGAAAAAAAAATTGTGCTTCTGTCATGGACCATAGTGCTTGCTGCCATGTAGTATAGCTACTTGTATACATACCTTATCTCTCCCATGTTGTAAGTTCATTTATGGCAAGATCTATTTTGAGCTCATTTTTGTAATTCCTCCAAAACCCTTAGAGTCATCTTTAATTCCTCTCTCTTTCTTTCTCTCATGTCCTGCATCCAATCCATCAGCAAATCCTGTCATCTCTGTCTTCAAAATATATCCAGAATATCACCAATTCTCATCAATTCCAATTCTCTTGGACTATAATAGCCTCCTCACTGGTCTCCTAGCTTACATCCTTGCCCCTCTCCAGTCTATTTGCATAGCAGCCAGAGTTATCCTCGTGAAATATAAGTCAGATCATTGTCATTTCTCTGCCCAAATCCCTTCATTGGCTCCTCATTTCACTCAAAGCAAAAGCCACAGATTTGTAATGGCCTACAAAGGCTATGATAGCCAGCCACAAAGATGACCCCCAAAGATCTTCACCTCTTGCTATTTATACCCTTGGGTAGGTCCCTTCTACGTTGAACCAGGGCTGACTGTGTAACCAATAGAATATGGTGGAAATGATAGTGTGTGACTTACAAGGCTAGATCATAAAAAGCATTGTGGTCTCTGCCTTGCTCTGTTTTGGATTGGTTGCTCTGGGGGAAGCCAGCTGTCATCTCATGAAGATACTCAAACAGCAGGTTGAGAGGCCCACATGGGGAGAAACTGAGTCCTCCCCTCCTCTCATCTCCTCCTCCCCACCAACAGTGAATACCAACTTGCCAACCACATGAGTGAGTCGCCTCAGAAGAGGATTCTTCAGGCCCAGGCTTCAGATTACTGCAACCTCTTGAGATCCAAAGTCAGAACAACTCAACCAAGTCACTCTTGAATTCCTGTGTATTATTTTTTTCAATAGCTAAATTTTAGCACAATTTGTTACACAGCAGTGGATAACTAATACTGATGGGGAAATGGAAAATTCCACTGTCCTTGAAACTGCTTAACAACTGCAACTCTCACTTCTGTAATCAGCTTTCAGCAGCTCCCTTGCAGCAACTTCCTTATCTGTACATCACAGTAACTTCCTCATCTGTACATTACAGTAACTTCCTTATCTGTACACTTCCTGGCATAGACCTCTATAAAAGGTTATTACATCTAAACCGCGATGCTCAGAATTTGGTGGCAGATTCCCCTCTGAAGCCGCTGGCATAAATTAAACCTGTTCTTTCTATGTCCTCATGTGCTGCTCAGTGTGTTCCTGGTCTATCTGATTTTGGTTGCTTTAACATTTTGTTCCCTGACTGGGAACCCCGTCTGCCCTGGCCCCTTGAGCCACCGGTGCGGGGCAGAGCGCCAGCCGGCAGCCCCTCACCCAATGGCAAGATAGTTAGGCACACCAAGTCTGATTTTGGATCCCTTCTGCACTCAGCGGGGTCCCATTGGCCACCATTCCGAGAACCGGCCGGACACAGTGAGAACGCAGACAAGCAGCCAGGGACAGCTTGCAAGCTTTGGACAAGGTAAGATCCCGGGACCTGACCTTAGACGGGCCCATCCAAGTGGATGGAAGAGGAGTCTGATCACCTCCTTCAGGCAGGGCTGTCCCGCTGGGTGGGAATGTCATAGCCTCTCAGTGTGTGAGTGTGGATGAAAGTGCAAGTGACTGTCTTGGTTCCACGGCTCTGCTACGGAATCTGAGTGAGTCCCAATCTGTGGTTCTGTGACAATGACATACGGCATAATGGTGACTCGCTTTCCCGAAAAGGGGGGCGACCTGGTCTGGGACTCATACAGACACACCTTAGGCAAGTCGTGGCTTAAATCCCCATGAGGGGAGCGGCCACATGGGCGCCTGAAAGACTGACCCACCCGCCCCTTGTGTGACACCATTCATTTAGTTATAGACATGGGTGGGAACGAGTCTAAGCCTACTGTTCTCAGTTGTATGTTGAAAAATTTTAGAAAGGGGTTCTCTGGTGATTATGGGGTGAAGATGACACTGGGGAAGCTCCCTATGCTCTGTGAAATTGGCTGGCCTTCTTTTGGAGTAGGTTGGCCAGACACTGGCACCTTAGATGTCCAACTTGTCAGAGCAGTCTGGAATGTTATTACAGGGACCCCAGGCCATCCAGATCAGTTCCCCTACATTGATTCTTGGCTTGAGGTAGCCCAGACCTTGCCCCCATGGGTCCGGTTCTGTTCAGGAAAGGGAAAGAATAGGATTCTTCTGGCCAACAAGTCCGCAAAATCGGGACCCAAGAAGTCACCAGCCCCTAGCCACCAAGAGCCCCAATAGGAAGAACTGCCACTGCTGCCACCCTATAATCCAACCATCCTGAATTCTGATCCACCGGCTCTTGACACGCCACCCCCGTCTGTCTCACCACCCCAACAATCCCTGGAACCTGGCCTGGGGACCCCCGTAGCTCATCATCTCCACTTGGCACAGGCCCAAGAACCGGCCCTACTGATGCCCATCCGTGAAGTCCGAGGCCAGCCCCGCACTGCAGAAGATGGCACCACTCATCCCGGGCAGCCAGTCCTGCATTATCAACCCTTCTCAAGTACAGACTTCCTGAGTTGGAGACAACACACCCCTCCCTTACTCTGAGAAACCTCAAGCCATGATCAACCTCCTCGAGAGTATCTTTCAGACCCACCAGCCAACTTAGGAGGAGTGCCGCCACCTCCTCCTGACACTCTTCAATACAGAAGAACAGCACAGGATCCTCTTGGGGGCCCGCTGGTGGGTCCAAGAACATGCTCCCAGAGGGGTCCTGGATGTTGAACATTGGGCCCAGAGAGCCGTTCCCGACAGCACACCAGCCTGGGACCTCAACACTCCTGGAGGTCGTGACTCATTGGTCTGGTACCAAGAGGCCCTCCTGAACGGCATCCGAGAAGGTGCCAAGAAGCCCACCAACATGAACAAGGTTGCCCAGACTGTTCAGAGGGCTGACGAGGCGCCGAGCGACTTCTATGCGTGCCTCTGTGAGGCATATCAGATCTACACACCCTTTGACCCTGAAGCTCCAGAGAACCAATGCATGGTGAATGCAGCCTTTGTAGGATAAGCTTATCCTGATACACAGCAGAAATTGGAGAAGCTCGAAGGCTTTGTGGGCATGAACATTTCCCAATTGATGGAAGTGGCACAGAAGATATATAGGAATCGGAACCGGGTCGCTCAGTGGGAAGGAGAATGGAAAATGAAGCAGAAAGTACACTACTGGCGGCAGCACTAGGGAACCCTGCTCCACCCCCGTGACCCAAGAATCACCCCAACGGAGGCTGACGGGGGTGAAGGCTCTTGTGACCAGACCAATGCGCATATTGTAAGGAGACTGGGCATTGGAAAAATGAAAGCCCAAATCGAAAGCCGGACAATGGGAAAAGGAGTCCACCCCAGAGATACCAGCTAGAGCCTGAAACTGAGGACCTTATAGGCCTAGCTGGAGCTGGTATCGACTAGGCCTGACCGGGTTCCTTTGACCTTGGCCCCCAGGAACCTATAGTCATCATGGAAGTAGGGGGCCAGCCAGTGATTTTTATGGTGGACACAGGAGCCGAGCATTAAGTGGTTACACACCAGTGCCCCCTGACTCACCGGGAGACCACCACTATAGGGGCGACTGGGGACCAACAAGTGTGCCGCTTTTGCCAAGCACGGACCTGCCAAATGGGAGGCCACCAGGTATGACATGAGTTCATGTACATCCCAGACTGCCCCATTCCCCTGCTCGGGCGAGATCTCCTGCATAAACTGGGGGCCCAGATCACCTTCTGCGAGGAAGGGTCAGCGAATCTCTCACTGAAACCCACAAGGCTGCTCGTACTAGCAGTCACCATCCCGCAGGAGTCTGAGTGGCAGCTGTTTACAGAAGCAGAAGAAAACCAAGATCCGTCTGACCTCTGACAGGACTTTCCAACAGTATGGCTGGAAGACAACCCCCCAGGTCTGTTGCACCAACACGCGCCCCTAATAATAGACATAAACCTGGGGACCCAGCCCCTCAGAAAGCGACAGTATCCGATCCTGAAGGTGGCCCGAGAAGGAATCCAGAGACACCTGGATAGACCCTGGAAGGAGGGCATATTGGTAGAATGCCAGTCTCCCTGGAACACCCCTCTATTGCCGGCCAAGAAACTTGACAGGAGTTACCACCTGGTCCAGGACTCGCGGCTTGTCAATGAAGTTGCGGTAACTCTCCACCCAGTAGTGCCTAACCCGTACACGCTTCTAAGCCTGCTTCCCCCAAACGCCACCTGGTTCACCTGTTTGGATTTAAAGGATGCCTTCTTCTGTTTGAAACTGGCCCCACAAAGTCAGCCCCTCTTCGCCTTTGAGTGGGAAGAACCCCAAACCGGGAGGAAAATGCAACTCAGCTGGACGCGATTGCCCAAGGATTCAAGAATTCACCAACACTGTTTGGGGACGCGCTGGCCTCAGATCTTGCAGCTCACTCACAAGACCACTGCACCCTACTCCAGTATGTAGATGACTTGCTCCTGGCAGCACCCACTCAAGGAGACTGTCTCTCAAGCACTCGAGCCCTACTCCAACTACTCACAGATTCTGAGTACAAAGTGTCCTGGACGAAGGCCCAAATTTGCAAACAATATTTCAGATACTTGGGCTTCCACATATGCCAAGGACACCGAGCACTGGGCCGTGAATGGAAACATGCTATCTGCACAATACCAGGACCTGAGGGTAAGAGACAACTCAGAGAATTCCTGGGAGCAGCAGAGTTCTGCCGGATCTGGATCCCTGGATTCTCATTGATAGCCAAACCTTTATATGAAGCCTTGCGAGGACCTGAGGGGCAGCCGATCGAGTGGACAGACCAATGAGAAGAGGCATTCAAAGCCATAAAAGACCTGCAACAACAGGCCCCTGCACTGGGGCTGCCAGACCTGACTAAAGACTTCAATCTCTTTGTGCATGAAAGACAACATGTTGCAGTGGGGGTCCTAACTCAGACTTTGGGACCCTGGCAGACACCTGTGGCCTATCTGTCTAAGCAACTGGACCCGGTAGCCTCTGGATGGCCCCCCTGCCTACGAGCGCTGGCAGCCACAGTCCTGCTGGACAGAGAGGCAGATAAACTCACATACAGCCAAAATCTGTCTGTACATGTACCACATGCGGTTCTCCACCTCCTTAATAGCGTGGGACATTGGTGGCTCTCTAACAGTAGGCTGGCACAGTACCAGGGGTTGTTGTGTGAGAACCCCCAGTTTACTCTAGAGACTGTGTGAACCCTGAATCCTGCTACCCTCCTACCTATTGAGCCGGGGCCACCGGATCATGAATGTACAGAGGTGATGGAAGAGGTTTGCACAAGTAGACCAGACCTGAAAGACACACCTCTAACGGCCCCGGACCTGGAACTGTTCACGGATGGCAGCTGTTATGTTCAGAATGGGAAACGGTTCGCAGGTTATGCAGTTACCACGGCCAGTGAAGTCATCCTAGCAGGGCCTTTGCCTCATGGGTGGTCTGCACAAAGAGCTGAACTTTGGGCCCTTAATCCAAGCCCTCAGAATAGCTAGAGACAAGAAAGTAAATATCTACACTGATTCCAAATATGCTTTTGCCACCATACATGTTCACGGGGCCATTTACAAGGAAAGAGGACTGCTGACTGCAGGGGGTAAAAGGATAAAGAACCAGGAAGAAATCCTTTAGTTGTTAAAAGCTGTGTGGGAACCCAGAAAAGTGGCAGTCATTCATTGCCGAGGACACCAGAAAGGAACAACTACAATAGCTACTGGAAATCATCTGGCAGACCAAGCAGCTAAACAAGCAGCAACCAAGGAATAAGAGACTAAGGGTGAGCTGTTGGTCTCTAGTAAAATCCTCCTAGCCCCAGAGTGGCCAGACAGGCTGCGTTATACAATTGAAGAGGACCAGTGGGCAAGACAAGAACAGGCCAGAAAGAGTGACGATGGGTGGGCATCTACAAGACAACAGAACCTTCATCCCAGGAAACATAGCCTATTCAGTCATTACCCAACGTCATAACTTAGGCCACATGGGGAAAACTGCACTCGCCCACCTACTCACCAAGGTCTATTACATAGCCAAACTCCCACCTCTGGCTGCCACGGTGTGTGCCCAATGTGACACATGTGCCCTAAATAACGCCACAACGTGGCCGAAGCCAGTACCTGGTGTTCAGTACTCAGGGGCCACACCCTTTGAAGATGTTGAAATAGATTTCACTGAAGTGAAGCCCTGTCAGGGATACTTGTTAGTAATGATCTGCACTTACTCAGGGTGGGTAGAAGCTGTCCCCACCAGAACAGAGAAGGCTCAGGAGGTAGTAAAGACTCTCCAAAGAGAAATAATTCCTCGGTATGGCCTACCCCTCTCACTTGGAAGTGACAACAGACCTAGTTTTGTGGCAGAAATAATTCAAACTATAGCCAAGACACTTGGAATAAAATGGAAACTTCACGCTGCATACCGGCCACAAAGTTCAGGGAAAGTGGAACATGTGAACCGGACCCTTAAGAACACCCTAGCCAAGCTATGTCAAGAGACAAGCCTGCCATGGATAGACATGCTCAGTTTAGCACTTCCTAAAGCCAGATGCACACCAGGGCCAACGGAGTACTCACCCTTCGAGATCTTATACAGAAGACCCCACCATCACCAGAGGCCTCAAAGGGGATGTTAGGCAGGGAGGAGAAATGAACTTACAAGGTCAGCTTATACAGCTATCAAAGATGCTACAGCAGATTAGCCAAACAGTATTAGAATGGACCCCCTTGGCCCTGGGAGCCACAGACACCCCCACGAGCCTGGAGACCTGGTATGGGTTAAGGATTGAAAGAAGGTACCCCTAGGGCCCACCTGGACGGGACCACATACTGTTGTACTAGTTATACCAACTGCTCTTAAAGTTTCAGATCTCACACCATGGATTCACCACACACAAGTAAAGAAGGCTGCACTGGAGGACCAAGAAAGTCCGTGGACGGTGCAACCAGTCCAAGACAGCCCCCTGAAGCTCCGCCTACACCGAACCGAGACGAACGGAGATGCCCCGGATGGATGAACCTATTAGGACCGAGCAATTACAGACTCATTGAGCCTGGACTCTTTGGACTCCTGGCCCTATTACTGGGCATTGGACTCTGGGCGGTAACACCAGGAGAATGGCCATGGGTTTACAAGACAGGTTTTGTCCTGCTCTACTGGGGTACTGTATTATGTTTATACTGCTTGTTGTCAGTCTGACCATACCGACCCCACACCCCCTAGAACAGGATGCCCAGGTTTTAGCTACCACATTTAACCTGACCAACTGCTGGATATGTCTAGGCCCACAGGCAGGACATGTTGTCCCAGCACCCTGAGAACTTTTGCCAGCCCTGAACCTGACCATTTTACAAAGTTTGTTTTTCAGCGAAGCTCTCCCATCAGAGGCTACCCCACATTTTGAGGCAGCGTGGCATGAAGAGGCCCGGACCCGATCAGGGCAACAGTCCCCCGTTACGAATTCCTCCAACCTAGTTGGCGGGATTTCATTGGGAACATTAAAAATAATTGGCAGCTTCCCCATTTGCTTCAACAGCAGCAACAAAACTCGGGCCTGGGAGTATATAGAGCCGCTCCACATGGGTATTATCCCACAAGACAAATGCAACTTGATGGTAGACAAAGATTGGAGCAAATCAGAGGAGGCATGGAACTCTAGCTATATTAAGGTCAAGAAGTATGTACATCAAACTAAATACAGCCAATTTTTAGTCGAGCCCCCCCGCAAACAAAGGAGAGCCCAATTTAAGAGTGAGAATAACAACTCCTGCACCGTGGGATGGGAAACAATAAGCTGTACCCACCCATTCCCATGGGCAGGAGCCTTGGCCCAGTCTACCCACACATTCATGCTAAAGACATATCCAAATAACAACTCTTGGTCATGGCTTACTCACGGGAATATAACATTCACCGAGGACAGGTAAAGCCCATCCAACAACTGCTCAAGGAGGCCACCCCTTCCCTAATCTGTGTCTATGGGTTAGGAGTACAGCTTGATCTGGGAGATGGACTGTTCTCCATCTGTGGAGATACGGCCTACCTCCAGTTGCCAGCCTCATGGACAGGGGTCTGCGCTATAGGTATGGTCATACCTCAAGCGTCAACTACTAATGAACCTCTACCTGTCCCAGTCTTAAAGTTATGGAGACCACGAGAGAGAAGGATGGTAGCGGCAGTCGTGGTTCCACTAGGGATTGGCCTCGCCAGCCTGATAGGAGGTGCCCTTGGAGGGGCAAGTTTGGCCACGTCAATAAAACTTGCAAAGGCCATGCAAGAGTTAACACGTGGGGTAAAATTGCTTAAACAACAGGTAAATCCCTTAGCCGGAGTGGCATTACAGACCCAGCGAGCGGTAGATCTGCTCACATCACATGCTGGGGGCACTTGTGCCTTCTTAAAGGAGGAGTGCTGCTACTACATAAACAGCACGGGATGGATCATGGACCATCTAGACAATGCCCAGACAGAGGCCACCGAGGTATATACTATGTGGACACAGTGGAAAACCTTGCTGATGACCTGGTTAGGGCCATTCATCACCCCTCTGATGTTGATAATAACAATCCTGGTCTTTGGACCGTGCCTTCTAAGACTCCTAACACAGTTTATAGAACAAATAGCCAGACAAGCAACAGCAAAACAGATGCTAATAAGGGGCTACCACCCCCTCCACACTCTAGAAGAATATATAGAGATAGATGGAACACAGGATGCGATGCATCATTAAAGATTTTAAGATGAGCATCAAAAGGGGGGAAATGATGGGGAAATGGAAAATTCCACTGTCCTTGAAACTGCTTAACGACTGCAACTCTCGCTTCTGTAGTCAGCTTTCAGCAGTTCCCTTGCAGCAACTTCCTTATCTGCACATTACAGTAACTTACTTATCTGTATACTTCCTGGTATAGACCTCTATAAAAGGTCATTACATCTAAAGCGCGATGCTCAGAATTTGGTGGCAGAGTCCCCTCTGAGCTGACTGGCGTAAATTAAACCTGTTCTCTCTACATCCTCGTGTGCTACTTGGGGTGTTCCCAGTCTATCTGATTTCAGTTGCTGTGACAATACAAAGACCCTAAACAGTCTAGATCCCTGTTACTTTCATGTCCTCATCTCCTACTACTCTCCCCCTTGTTCCTTAAGTTTTCCTGCCTCAGGGCCTTGGCACTTGCTGTTCACTCTGCCTGGAACACTTCACCCAGATAGCTCCCTGGCTTGTCCTTCCCCTCCTTCAAGTGTTTGCTTAATTGTCACCTTCTCCAAAAGGCCTACAGTGACCACCATATTTAAAATTACAGCTCCTCCTCCCAGCACTCCCAATCTCCCTTCCCCTGCTCTACTTTCTCCTTTTCCCATGGCATCTATCACTTTCTAACACACTCTATGGTTCTTTTATTTATTATTATGTTTCCTTATCGTACATCTCTTCCCTCCCACCCCTGCTATAATATAAGCTCCGTGAACAAAGGGATCTTTGTTTTATTCACTGATATATTGCAAGTGCTTAGAACAGTGTCTGACACAGTATATGTGCTCAGAAGATATTTGTTGAATGAGTGAATAAACATTTCATGAACATGCCAGACCCTCAGTAAATACTTGTGTCAGGGTTCAGGGTCCATAATCTTGTCTGTTCTCTGTTCTTGGTGTGCTCTTGGCCAAAGAATGACCAGACACACCGAAAGCAAGATAAGCACGAAAAAAGGTTTATTGAGGAGAGAAAGATAGGATTGTAGAGCAAGAGCAAAATATATTCACCACAGAATGGCAAGCGGGCCTCTTGTCATAACGAAAAGGCTCTGATTATGATCTGGGGTCCTCTTTTATACTGTCCGAATTGGGCCCTTCTGGGGATTCAGACATCACCGTGGAACGACTTTGATGGACAGTTAATGACATGATAATTAGCCTAGGTTACTCTAGGTCGCTTTCCAAATCCTATTGTGCCTGGGCTGCCTGGCCTGGGGGATTCCCTGCATTCTTTTGCAGATTAGCAGGGGTTCCTCCTTCCCCCAGGTGTGGCAGTTGCTTGGGGCAGGATTAAGGTGGGGCAGCACCAAGGCAAGGCACCCATTTTGTCCCTGGGAGAGTCTCCCTTGCTATCTACCTACCACTTGTTGCATGAATTGTCAATTGGGAGGTACAAACAACAAAGGCCAGTATACTTGGGATATGATGTCTAGATTTTATATGCAGGGACACATATAGGTGTGAAATTAGAAAAAACACAATCTATGGAGAGCTTCCTCTTACCTGTACAAGGATGTTTTGTTGTAATTGTTTTTGGTTCAAGAGAGGAAACATTTAGACAGGGAAAGAATGAAGATGTGCTAGCTTGAACCATGTGAAGTTGCCAATGTTCCATCATTACCAAGTGTTGCAAAGAGCCATTTAATATGGTTCCACCTAATAGGAGAAAGGAAAATTGATGGCATAAAGACTCAGAGAAAATGAGAAAGAGATGGTATCAAGCACGAATAGAGGTGTTAGCCTTGAACAGAAAAAAAGGATACACCATCAGAGACTAAAAGGCATAAGTTATAGAAAAATAGAGGGGAATTTTGAGGGTGGTTACAACCCCTGGGTGGCAGCTGGTTTCTACAGAAAGTAAAATGTGTAGTTATCTGCTGAGGGGAACAGCAAAGGTTTAGCACTAGAGCCCTTTTTGCAAATGCAGTTATAAGTTAAAGCCCAAATAAATATAATAGACAAAAAACAGAGCTGCTTCAAGTGAAGGGGAACGGAGTGAGCCCTGACTTCCAGGCCTTGCCCTCAGAGCCATCAGCTTTATGAACCTTCTCTGGCAGAAAGGGTACATACCTGCAGAGGATTACTCTTGACTCATCAGTTTGAGAACAGCCTTTGCGAAGAGGATTCATGTTGAACACCATCTATTGGCAACACCTGCCTCTCAGTCTCCTGACTTTTGCTTGGGTGTCTTGATCACTAATCTCTCACTCCCTCCTTGCTGCCAGAAAGACTGCGACTGTAATTTCCTCTCTTTGAGCGACCATTGAAATGTCTGCTCTTATCTTGTGCTGGCAAAACTAGCATCTCCAGCCAGCCCTCCCTTTCCTTTCTCTGCCTTTATCTTCCAGGGACCCAGTCATACAGAGGAGACTTGTTGCTTGTTTGGGGGGTGGGGGGCAGAAGAGCAAACCCTCATCTCAAAATAATGGGAAATTTCACCTGGGCTTTCTATGTACTAGTCTCCTATGATATAGGAGATGTACTCAATCTATACAGGGTGCAAAAATCCAACAATCCAACAACAATGTCAAGGTCAGAGTGTTGTCAGGATGTGTCTGGAATAAGGGGCAGGTGAAAGCTACTGGAGTTGAAGTCCAGGAGAGAGGCTGGCATGTTGGAGGGGTCATCACCCAGCACGGTAGTAGAATTTGTGTTTAGAGAGGACCATTATGAGGCCAAAGACCTGACTGGATGCGAGGGAGTGTCCTGAATGTAAATAATGGTCAGCATTTACTGAGTGTTTACCATATGCCAGGCACTGTCTTAAGTGTTTGGCCCACCTTATCTTGCCTTATCTCTCTCCTAATCCTCTCAGTAACCCTCTAGACTAAGCATTCTTTTTCTTTTTATTTTTATTCAGAACCTAGATGAGTGCCTGGCACATGGTAAGTATTCAAGCCAGGTCAGATCACTCCTCCACCTAAAACCCGTCAGTGTTTTCTCACTTGGTGGAGGCAAGCACAGGGCACCGTAGGAGCCCAGAGGAGGGATGCAGGACCCAGATGAGAGCCTGCTCCACCAAGACTTCAGTCTTGAAGGACAAGCAAGAGTTAGCTAGGTGAAGTAGTAGGAAAAAGGCATTCTAAGCTGACCAACCCATCAGCATGTGCTAACGCATAGGAGTAGAACAAAATAGCGTGCACGTGGTGAATGGCAGTTGATGCCTTATGGGTGGAGTGTAACCACTAACATTTATTGAATGTTTATTATGTTATGTTCACACTGTGTTAATTGTGTTACATAGTGACAGGGACTCACTCTTTGACCAAACCTGAGTCAGGCTCCTATGAGTCCTCTTTCTGAACCTTGGGCTCTGTCCTTGGCCCACTTAGTCCAGTTTTAGCAAGAATCCCGCTGAGCCAGTTTAGCAAAAATCCCCCACCCTCAGTGTCTGATGCCCCTCAATATCTGATCAAATTCCTCATCCCCTACTCTCTTTATCTTAGCAAGAATCCTGTTGAGTCTACCTAGTGAGAATTCCCCTAGCCTTGATGTCTCCTCTTAGTAATTTTTCATCCACTAATCCCCTACTCTGTTCCTTGGCTATAAATTCCCACGTTGCCTTGTATTTGAAGTTGAACCCAATCTCTCTCCCCTACTACAAAATCCCACTGCAGTGATCCCTAATCCTATTGCAATAGTCCTGAATAAATTGCCTTACCATTCTTTAACAAGTCTCATGAAAAACATTTTTTAACAATGACCACATTTAATTCTCATGCAACCCTATGAAGGAGGTAATTTGTTATCCCCATTTTACAGCTAAGAAAACTAGGGACAGGGAGGTTAGGTTGCCCAAGGTCTCAAAACTACTAAGTGGTGGAGGTAGGAGTGTGTGATGATGGGGTATGGGTAGAGTCTGACAGACAGTTGAGGCTCTAGAGAGGTAGTCAGGGCCAGGATAAAATTTTTCTTAGTTCATTTGGGCTGCCATAACAAAGTATCATAGACTGTGTAGCTTAAACAACAGAAATTTATTTTCCCACAGTTCTGGAGGCTGGAAGTCTGCAATCAGGTATGAGCAGGTTCAGTTTCTTTTGAGGCCTCTCTCTGGCTTGCACATGGTCTTTCCTCTGTGTATGTGCATCCTTGGTTTCTCTTTTTATGTCCTACTCTCCTCTTCTTATAAGGACACCAGTCAGATTGAGTTGGAGCCCACCCTAACAGCCTCATCTTAACTTAATTACATCTTCAAAGGCCCTGTCTCCAAATACAGTCACATTATAAGGTCCTGGGGGTTAGGGCTTCAACGGGCTTCAAAATGAATTTTGGGAGAATACAATTCAGTCCATAACATCTTGCATGGCTCATTAAAGAATTTGGCCTTTATCTTATAGGCCAGTCGTTCCCAAACCTGATGGTGAATCAGAATCACCTGAAGATCTTTTTTGAAACTACTAATTCCTGGACACTCCTGTGATTCAGATTCAGTCAGTCTGGACTGTGTTTTGGGAAAATATAGAGCTCTTCTACCTTCTCTAGCTGATTCTGATGCAGCCAGGTTTGAGAATCACTTCTGGAGGCAGCAGAACCATCAGAAGAGTTTTAAGTAGGGTAGTGAATTGATCAAAGTTGGGTTTTAGAAAAATCACCCTAGTAGAGTAATATAGAGAATGGATCAGAGGGAAGGGGTGGGAAGATGACGTAGGAGACTATTGCAGTAACCCAGGAAATGAGGACGATTCTAGCAGAGGTAGTGGCAATGTTAACAGACTATAAAGGCATTCTTTCAAGAGTTGCGAAGGGGAGTTGTTTGTGGGAGGCAGATGAGGAAGGTGGGAATGAATGAAAGGACAGGCTTCCCATCTAAGCCAGGCCTCTTATAGACCCTTCCCAGAAGGCTCATCATATTTGCACTTATACTTCATTGGCTATTATCAGTTGCAAGGGAGAATGGAAAGTGTATTCTTTTCTTATTGCTCAATTGTTGTAATTATTTTCTTGTGTTAAAAAATTGATACGTAATAACTATAGGTATTTATGGGGTACATGTGATATTTTTATAGATGCATACAATGTGTAATGATCAAATCAGGGTATTTAGGGTATCCATCACCTCAAATATTAATATTTATCATTTCTTTGTGTTAGGAATATTTCAAATCTTCTCTTCTAGCTATTTTAAGATATACAATACATTATTATTAACTATAGTCACCCTACTGTGCTATCAAACATTAGAACTTATTCCTTTCATCTAACTGTATATTTGTACCCATTAACCAATCTCTCTTCATCCTTTCCTCAGCCTTCCCAGCCTCTGGTAACTATCATTCTACTCTCTACCTCCATGAGATCAACTTTTTTAGCTTCCACAAATGAGTGAGAACATGTGATGTTTGTCTTTCTGTGCCTGGCTTATTTCATTTAATGTAGTTACCTCCAGTTCCATCCATGTTGCTGCAAACGACAAGATTTTATTCTTTTTTATGGCTGAATAGTATTCAATTGTGTATATATACCACATTTTCTTTATCCATTCGTCCATTGATGGACACTTAGGTTGATTCCATATATTAGCTATTGTGAATAGTGCTGCAATAAACATGGGGGTGCAGGTATCCCTTCAATATACTGAATTCCTTTCCTTTAGATAAATACCCAGTAGTGGGATTGCTGGATCATATGGTAGTTCTATTTTTAATTTTTTGAGGAACTTCCATACTGTTTTATATGATGACTGTACTAATTTACATTCCTACCAACAGAGTGTAAGAGTTCCCTTTTCTCAACATCCTCACCAACATTTGTTATTTTTTGTCTTTTTGAAAGCATATTCTTTTATCAGGGTGCTGTTAGGAAGAAAGGGAGAATGGATTTTGGGTAGGCAACCATCTGTCTTTGCCACAATAATATTCATGGATTGGTAAACTCAATATCATAAAGATATTTTCCCCAAGTGAATCTAAATATAGATCCCATGCAATTCCAATAAAAATCCCAACAAAGATTTTAATGGAATTTGACAAACTAATTCTAAAATTCATATGGAAGACCAAACAGCCAAGAATAGCCAAGACAATTTTGAGGAAGAGGGACAAGGTGGGGAGATTGGCTAGATAGCAAGATTATTATAAAGGCTCCAGTGATTTAGACACTGTGATATGGCCCACACACAGGCAAACAGACCAATGAAACAGAAAGAAATGCCTGAAATAGACCCACATATTTCCCAGTATATGATCGAGGTAGCATTAGTGAGGAAATAATAGACCAGTCAAGAAATGGTGCTATGTCTATCAATTATTCACTTGGAAAAAAATATTTCTATACTTGACACCCTATACAAAAATCAATTCCAGGTTTATTAGGGACGTAAAATGTAAAAAGCAACACTTTTAAATTCTTAAAGAAAATATAAGAGAGTATATTTTCATCATAAAATATAAAAAGATTTGTTAGACCAGTGGTTGTAATCGCTTTTTGCTCTCATATCCCTAAAAGAGTTTTGAAAAATCATGAGTCCTCTTGCACATGTTTAATTTGATATAAAAATGTTTTCCTTTTAAGTAAAAATAATTACAAAAAAGTAATTTCCAATCCATTATAAATGTTGGCATAAAAACTGAATTCATCATTATTTTAAATGAAATCTAAATGTTATAGTGATTTGATACCACCATCCATTTGAAAATTAAAGGAATAAGTTCTTCTTTAACAGCTGGAAAATTTATATCTATTTTTTGTCTTTAATTAATTTTCCTCATTCTACTTCCCCCATAAAATGTTATCATAATGTAATATATTTTTATGCTTAAAAAATCTGTCATGGGCCGGGCACAGTGGCTCACGCCTGTAATCCTAGCACTTTGGGAGGCTGAGTTGGGAGGATTGCTTGAGGTCAGGAGTTTGAGACCAGCCCGAGCAAGAACGAGACTCCATCTCTACTAAAAATAGAAAAATTAGCTGGGTGTGGTGGCACATGCCTGTAGTCCCAGCTACTCGGGAGGCTGAGGCAGGAGGATGGCTTGAGTCCAGGAGTTTGAGGTTGCAATGAACTATGATGATGCCACTGCACTCTAGCCAGGGCAACAGAGCCAGACTCTGTCTCAAAAAATAAAAATGTTCAATTTTACTAGTAATCAGAGGAATGCAGATTAAAACAATAAACCCAAGAGAGATGAAAACATCTACTCACAAAAGACTTGACAAGAATGTTCATAGCAGCTTTTTAAGTAATAGCCAAAAACTGAAAAGAGACCAAATTACTATCAACAGAAAAATGAATAAACAAACTGATATATTCCACTCAACAATGAAAAGGAACAAATTACTGATAGATGCAACAACCTGGATGAATCTCAAAAACATTACAATGAACGAGAGAAATTATTCACAAAACAGTACATTTTATACCTAGAACAGACAAAACTAATATATCATGAAAAAAACAAAACCAAAACCAAAACCGGAGCACTGGTGAGCATGGAACCAGGATTGATTTGGAGGGGAATTATGGAACTTTCTGGGGGTAGTAGTAATGTTCTATATTTTGATGGAGATTTGGGTAGCACAGGTGTGAATGCATTTGTTAGAACTCAGAGAATATATACTTATGGTTTGGGCACTCCACTGTATATAAATTTTACCTTAAATATCTGTAAGCAAATGTTGAACTCTAGTTAACTGTATGCATACTTATGCTTGTTGCCTGGATGAAATAAAGCACCGCCATTTTCAGTATTTCTTACCAAAACTCTCTTTGCTGACGTTTAGAGGTGAAGTGTACTGATGTTTATTAAGTGAACTGTACTGTTGTTTATAATTTACTCTGAAATATATAACAAAAGATAATTGAATTATGAGTAGCAGAATGGATAGATAAAGTAAATAGGGCAAAATGCTCATATATCCACCACCTGTGTTCACAGTATAATTCTTCAAAGTTTAAATATGTTTAAATTTTTTAGTAATAAAGTGTGGGCAGCTGGGCGTGGTGGTGCATGCCTGTAGTCCCAGCTACTGAGGAGGCTGAGGCATGAGCATTGCTTGAGCCCAAGAGTTCAAGGTTTAAACTCCTATAATCATGCCACTGCACTCCAGCCTGGGCAACAGAGTGAGACTCTGTCTCAAAAAAATATAATAATAATAATAAAATGTTGGGAAAAAACAATAATGAGATACCACTTCACACCCATCAGATTGGCAGAAATGAGAACTGACAATACCAAGTGTTGAAAAAATGGTGAAATGTAGTAGGAGTACAAACCGGTAAAACCACTTTACAGAGTAATTTAGCAATATCTTCTAAAGCTAGAGATGCTCATATTTTATGACCCAGAAATACTGCTTCTAAGTATATAAACTACAGTTTCATGCGCCCAAGGAGATATGTGCAAGAATGTTTATTGCGAGGTAGTTTCCCCCCCCAAGTTTTTTATTTTGAAACATTTCAAATATTAACTTGCAAGAATAGCACAATGAGTACCCATATCCCCTTTGCCAATTGTTAGCACGTTGCCACATTTGCTTTATTTCTCTATGTATAAGTATACATTATTTTTTCTGAACCATTTGAGAATAAATTGTGCTTAACCCTTAAATACTTCAGCGTATATTTCCTAAAGCAAATGCGTTCTTCTACATAACCACAGTACAATGATGACACTCAAGATAACACTGTTTGTTATCTAATTTTTAGTCCAGATTCAGATTTCTTAATTATTGTAATAATATCCTTAGAGCTGTTTTAACCTTCATCCAGAATTCACTCAAAGGTCACACATTGCATTTTGTCATTTCATTGGCCTTGACTCTGGTAAAGTTTCACAGCCTTTTTTTTTGTGCCTTTCATGACATTGACATTTTTTTTTGGACATAGGGTCTCTGTCACCCAAGCTGCAATGCAGTAGTGTGATCACAGCTCACTGGAATCTCAGAATCTCAAACTCCTGGGCTCAAGTGATCCTCCTGCCTCAGCCTCCCAAGTAGCTAGGACTATAGGGGCATGCCACTGTGCCTGGCTAATTTTTAAATTTTTTTGTAGAGATGGGGTCTCACTATGTTGTCCAGGCTAGTCTCAAACTCCTGGTCTCAAGTGATCCAAAGTGCTGGAATCATGGCATGAATCACCGTGCCCAGCTGACATTGATATTTTTTGAAGAGCACAGGCAAGTTGACTTGCAGAATGTTCCTATATTTGGATTTGCAACATTTTAAAAAATAAACATTTTCATTTAGAATAGTTTTAGGTTTAAAGAAAAATTGCAAAGATAGTACAGAGAGGTCACATATACTACACACTCAGTTATTCAGTACATATACTATAGACTCACCACAGTAAGTTCTTTTCTTTTTTTTTTTCTTGAGACAGGTTCTCTCACTCTGTTGCCTTGGGCTAGAGTGCAGTGGTGTCATCATAGCTCACTACAACCTCAAATTCCTGGGCTCAAGTGATCCTCCTGCCTCAGCCTCCCGAGTAGCTGGGACTACAGGCATGTGCCACCACACTCAGCTAATTTTTTCTATTATTTGTAGAGACAGAGTCTCCCTATGTTGCTCAGGCTGGTCTCAAACTCCTGGCCTCAAGCGATCCTCCTGCCTTGGCCTCACAAAGTGCTAAGATTATAGGCTTGAGCCACCACCCCCAGCTCACATTTCCTTGGTTTTTACCTAATGTCCTTTTACTGTTCCAGGATCCTATCCAGGTTACTACATTAGTTAGTTGTCATGTCTCCTTATATTCCTTTTTTTTTAATAAAGAAAAAAAGGTTTATTTGGCTCACTGTTCTGCACACTGTACAAGCACGGTGCCAGCATCTGCTTCTGGTGAGGGCTTCAGGGAGCTTTCACTCAAGGCAGAAGGCAAAGGGTGAGCAGGCATGTCACATGACAAGAGGAGCAAGAGTTTATACTCCTCTTGGCTGTGACATTTTCTGGAACTTTCCTTATTTTTGATGACCTTGACAGTTTTGAGGAATACTAGTCAGGTATTTTGTACAATGTACCTCACCTGGGATTTATCTGATATTTTTCTCCTGCTTAGACTGGGATTATGTTTTGGGGAGGAAGACCACAAAAGTAAAGTGCCACTCTCATCACACCATATCCAGGGTACATGCTGTCAACATGCCTTATCACTGTTGATGTTAACCTTGATCACCTGGCTGAGGTAGTGTTATCCAGGTTTCTCCACTGTAAAGTTACTCTTTTTTGACCTTTCCGTACTGTACTCTTTGGAAGGAAGTCAGTAGGCACAGCCCACACTGGGAAGTGGGGAGCTGTGCCTCACCTCCCCGAGGGAGGAGTACCTACATGAATTATTTGGAATTCTTCTACATGGGGCATTTATCCCTTCTCCTTCACTTCTTTCTTTATTCAATCATTTATTTCTATCAGTACGGGCTCATGGATAAATACTACTTTATTTTGTTGTTCAAATTGTCCAGCTTTGGCCAACAGCAGTTCTTTCAGCTGACTCTTGTGTCCCTTTGACATACCTACATGGTGGGTTTTTTTCTTTTCTTCTTCTCCTCTTCCTCCTCCTCCTCCTCCTTCTCCTTCTTCTTCTTCTTTTCTTCTTCTTCCACATCCTTACTTTCTGGCATTACGAGATCATCCAGGCTTATTTTGTATATTTCCTGCCCCATTTCTAGAATTAGCCATTTGTCCGAGGAGCCCTGTTTTTTTTTTTAATTGGAGAATGGGATTAGAAATCAAGATCTGAGTGGTAGGTGTGCTTGTTGCTGCTGGGGTGTCATTGCTTCTAGACTCCGCTGATAGAGCAAGAAGATAATCGTGTGTATACTAACCGATGTATATATACATATTCATAAATATTTCCATATGTAAACAGTATCTGTATTAAGCTTAAGATGAGTTCATGCTGATGTCTTCAACTCTAATCCATTATCACATGGATCATTCTAGCCTCTTTCTCTTGCTTATCTGTAAACTCCCTCTCCAACAGTGAGAAACCTGGCTCCCACCATCCACCATCCATTCACTTATTGTTCAATCCCAGTATATACGTACAGCAATTTCAGAATTGTTAAGCCTTATCCCCATGGGAAACAACCTTGCCAACTACACTACAGTGCTTATGTACAGTTCTTTTTGCCTTTTGTCTTACAGACCCCACTCATTTCCAAAGGTACTTACATTAGCGCCTTTCCCCCCACCCTCTTCCGTGAGGTTATGATATACATTTGTAAAACAGTTAGATTCTTTTGTCACAGTCTGCATTCCATTCTGAGATTCCCTCGATCTCCTAAATATTTTTCCTTAGTTTGCATACATTAAGGATTATTCTTTGTGCTGTAAGATTCTGTGATTTTTGACAAATGCATAGTGTCATGTATCCACCATTACCGTATCATACACAATACTTTCACCACCCTAAAAAACTCCTGTGTTTCACCTATTCAACCCTTACCCCTCCTGCAACCATTGATCTTTTTACTGTCTCTACAGTTTTGCCTTTTCCAGAATGCTCTATAAATGGACTCATATAGGGTATAGCTTTTTCAGACTGGCTCCTTTTACTTAGCAATATACATTTAAGATTCATCCATATTGTTGTGTGGACTGATAGTACATTCTTTTTTATTGCAAAATAATATTCCATTATAGGGATGTACCATAGTTTGTTTATCCATTTACATACTGAAGGATATCTTGGTTGTTTCCGGTTTTTGATGATGAAAAAAAGCTGCTATAAACATTCACATGAAGGTTTTAGTGTGAGCATAAATTTTAAAATCAGTTGGAGAAATACCTAGGAGCATGACTGCTGGGTTACATAAGAACATATTTATATTAATAAGAAACTATTCCAAAATGTGCATACCATTCTGCATTCTCACCAGCAAAGAATGAGAGTACCTGTTGGCTTACATCCTTACCAGTAATTGGTATTGCCAGTTTATTGGATTTTAGCTATTCTATTAAGTATGTAGTTGTCTTAGTTTGCATTTCCTTTATGATGCAACATTATTCTTAATAGTGAAATATTGAAAATGACCTAAATATCAAGCAACAGAGGACTGAGTCAATACATTGTGATATATTTAACGATGAAAAACCATATGATAGTTAAAAGGAATGAATCAGGCCAGGTGTGGTGGCTCATCCCTATAATCCCAGCACTTTAGGAGGCCCAGCTGGGAGGATCGTTTGAGGCCAGGAGTTTGAGGCTGCAGTGAGCTATGATTGTGCCACTGCACTCCAGCCTGGGTGACAGAGTGAAACCCTGGTCCCTGTCTCTAAAAAATACAAAAAGAGGAAGGAATGAATTAGAGAGTTATAGGTACCGAGATAAATTTCAACAACATGATAATATTGGGACAAAAAAGCAAGTTGCATAATAAGTATATTATTTGTATAAAGCTTAAAAACATATACTGCATAATTTGTATCTGTAACTATGTATAAGAATGAAACATATACTACATATGCTATAAGATACATATACTACTGGTAAAACATATACAATTATGTATCTATAACTGTGTGTAAGAATCATACATACCAAATTATTTTAGTAGTGTTTTGCAGAGAGGCAGAGAGGGAAATGGGGTAGAGGAGAGGTACGTACACAAGGCAATTCAAGTCTATCTATCATTTCTTTATCCGTAATGTTTTATTTTTAAAACAATCTGAAGCAATATGGCAAAGTGTTGAGATTTATTAAAATTGAATGGAAGAAAAAAGAGAAATACTTAGGTATAAATCTAACAAAATATGTACAAGATCTATATGAGGAAAACTACAAAACTCTGATGAAAGAAATCAAAGAAGAACTCAATGAGTTCCCTGTGATCCTTGTCCCCCATACTAAAAAGGATGACACTGAAGCAAAAAGGGCTGGATGACGGCAGTGTGTGTTGCTCAACACCCCTTTTGGGAGGGGCCCATTCTAGGCTATTGCTAGGGAGTTTTATGTTCTACAGCTTTATATTCTGCAGAATATATATTTATATAAATTCGTATCTGTAAATTATGCTTATATCTTTTTTCTTTTTAAATTTTCAATATCTAATAGGTGACATATATTTTATATTTATACAAAATTTACATTTTATAAATTTATATTTATATAAATTGTACAATTTCCCATTTTCCCTATGTATAGTGACTTTTGGGACACCCTGTGTTACATATAAAAACAGTTTCATCGTCTGTCGGAGCAGGGCAGAGAGCCCCATTCCTTCTCAGAACCTGGGAGGTGGTGAGAAACTGTCTCAGGACAGCCTCCCAGGCGAGACAGAGAGGTAAGTGGGAGATGGCCTTGTAGTAGCTCCTTACAGGCCTCAAGCCCTTTTATGTTCCACAAGGATCACAAGGCAGCCTGCCAAAACTCAAGATAGGCTAATGGTTTAAGCCTTTGCCTATATGAATACATGCAAACTGGCCAGGGTGCAACAGGGGAGCCATTTTCTTATAAAGCTATTTCTCCATTGACAATGGATAGTAACAGTAGCAGCAGCAGCCTTGGGTGGGGAGAAGGACTTAGGCCTCTTGTGCTTGATCTGACAATGACCTGGATTGGTCATGATTTGGAGGAAATCCAAGTTCTGATTTTTCAGGTAACTGGCTGTTAGTTCCTAGAATCTTTATGTTGTCCTAGAAATTGATTCACTTCCTTTAGCCACACCTTGCTAAAGGAGAGGGGGAATTAGTGATAGTTTACAAGTTTGACCTTTATATGAATTGAAATATGCTTTAATTTTTATATTGTTCTTTCTAGAGTATAGGTTTAGTCTTCTCAATTAATCTTCTGGTTTTCTTTAGAAATTCCTGAGTAAAGATCTTTTCCATATGAACAAAAGAGCTCTTAACTGGTAGATGGGCCTAACTAACATTGTAGCCAGATTTCTGCCTAGAGAGAACAGACTTAAGTCAACAATCCTGCTTCAGGATGATGTCTGAACAAGGTCTATTCCTGTTTGGGTATGCCACATGTTACAAAACATTAGGAAAAATCAACACTAACATTCAAAAAGTCAATAACCCACAGGAAGCCTGTGGACTATTTTAAAAATGCTTTATTGGAAACCTGAAAAAAATGTATGCCAATGATCAAAAATACTATGCACTTGGGAAATAAAATATGCAGCTTGGTTAACTGGCAAAGTCAAAGAGGCTATTGTAAGGGGGGGAAGGTATCTCTCCAAAAAAATGGAAATATAGTTTCTAATGAGGAGAACAGGGAAGCCTGGAAAATATGGCAGCTCAGATACAAAGTAGAAATTACATGGGCTAAAAAAGAATGATGAGTTCTTTGCCAGGGACTCTAAAGCTCCTCTCTGAAATACATCCAAGAGAAAGCCAGCTAGAGAATCAGTGGGATTACAAGGATTAAAAAGGGATTTGATGTGTGGCAGGAGCCTGGGAGGTAGGGGTTTCAGGTTGCTGGTGGCTTAAATGAAAGGGCTTTGGCACAGCTTTGGGTGAGGCCCTGGAGAGGTGACTGAGCACAAAAAGTTTTATCTTTCCCTCTTTCTTGGTCTCTTCTTTCCTCCTCCTATTTCATTCTCTCCCTGACTTTTTCCTCATTCGGCTTTGCTTTGCTCCTCTTTGCCTTGAATGTTCTTTTTCTGCTCCTCCTTGACCTATCTTGGTCATTTCCAAATTGTGGTGCCTAGGGAGACTGCAGAACGCTTTTAACTGGGTTTACTCTGTAGGCGGACTTCTCACCTAGACTTGGTACTAAGAAATTTCCGCACCTAAGTAGCTCAGACCAGGAATGGGTGAGGGACAGATAGTCACATCGAGGTCCTTTGCTCTTTGCTCTGGTGTTGGAGAGGATAGACCACCTGGCCACCCTTGGCTTAGTGGGGTTTAGCTAGGGGAGACTGACACCTGGTGGTCACACTTGGGAGGTGCAGAGTTCATAATAGCCCCATGCCTTTACCATTTACCTACCATTTATCGAGCTATTTGCTTTACACGAATTATCTCATTTAAAACTCACAACAATCCTGTGAAGTGGGTTTCCTTATTTCAATTTGACATGACTGATTTATGTTTAACTGTTATGAACTAATTTAAGCAATGGGGTAAGAAATTTGTCTTTCTTTTTTGTTCTCAGCTCCTGGGCTAGTACCTGGCACATGGCAGGCTCTCAGGAAATATTTGTTGAAATAATTTTCTAGTTATCAACATCATAGAACTTTAATTCAATGCCATCCCTTTGTAATAGAGTTGATTTGAATACAGTGTTGCCAGATAAGCCTAGACTCAGTCTGTGGCAACTCTTGCTTAAACACACTTTCCCAGACGCTTCCCTGTATAAGATACTTGGAGACCAAGTCTGCTGCTGAAAAAAATTTGAATCTCTTGGAACTCTACTCAACTGCAATCATCCTAGACTTTCTATCCTGGATGCCACAAGGCTGAGTCTCTGTCTAAATGCAGCCATTTAATATTATTAAACCACCAGGAAACCAGAAGTTTAAGTCAGCTGAGGCTGTTCAAATGTTGCCATCTTAGACTCTCCCACCTGGTCATTAGGTGCCCAAGATGGATGTTTATTGATAAGAACACTGAAGTCACCCAGGCTGACAGCCAATTTAGTAGAGAAGACTGTGAAACAGGTGGCAACATACTCAGTGAGAGACTGGCCAGTAGGTTGTTAGATGACTGCAATGAAGAAGAGAAGCTGGATGGCATGCACCTCAAAGAAGCAATGTTGAAAGGGTTATGGCTTGGAAGTAGTGATGAGGTAGTAGGAGAACGCCAAACCTACCTCTGGGTCCTGAGATATGTGAAGAATGAATGAATACGTGGCCTCACCTGGAGGGAGATGCAAGGGAATCGGTGTCTTGCAGGGAGAACCGTGTTTCATTTAAGGCTGGAAAGTGGGACCGAGTTTCCATGGAAGGGAGTTTGTCTATCTTTGAATGAGAATTCCCTAGCGCCCAGTGGGAAGGTCTGGGAGGGAGAGGTGCAGTGGGGATTTGGGTAGGGGAAGAAGCACAGAGCAGTGTGGAGGAGAAAGGAAGAGAGAGGATAGATGACAGGAGGGGCTTCATATTGGGTGGTGGCCAAATGTAACAGGATGTAAAGAAGAGCGGTATTAACTTTCCTGGAAAGCTGCAGGCTGAGGCCCTTGGCTATGGTGGGGGATGGGACACTTGGAGTTGTTATTTTGAAACTCATCAGGGAGGGACCTGGAGTCATGGGGTAGAAGTGGTGGTTGCTAAGATAAAATCAAAGCCATCTGGACCAGGGCAGTGGCTCACACCTGTAATCCTAGCACTCTGGGAGGCCGAGGCAGGAGGATCACTTGAGCTCAGGAGTTCAAGACCAGCCTAAGCAAGAGTGAGACATCATTTCTACTAAAAATAGAAAAAATTAGCCGAGTGTGGTGGCGTGCACCCATAGTCCCAGCTACTCGGGAGGCTGAGGCAGGAAGATCCCTTGAGCCCAGGAGTTTGAGGTAGCAGTGAGCTGTGATTACCCCACTGCACTCTAGCCCGGTTCGACAGAGCAAGACTCTGTCTCAAAAAACAAAACAACAGCAACAAAAACCAAAGCCATCTGAATGATTACCCTTGTCTGGTAGAAAAGACAGGGCTCTGCAGGAGTGAGGTGAGGAGTACCTTTAAAAGGCTGAAGAGTGAAAGCTTTTACACATTGGCTGACTCCATATGAGAAAGAAGGCTGTTTTTCAGAAATCAGTAAGCTGCCCCACAAGAAAAGATATGCTTTTATCCCCCAAAACTTACTGGGCTCCTTGTCTTCTGATCTCAGCATCTCCTCGGATGACAATTTTCTAAATTTTCTTGGAAGCCTCTTGGTGCTTCCTCTTAGACAACTCTTTTGGTCCTCATGGGTTCCATTAAGGTCTGTGCTTCTTGAGACCATGGACTGATGATGTCTATCTCTCAGATGCCCCTCTATTTCTGTCTCTGCCCATTGGACATGTTTTCATAATTGGAGTAAAGGCAGTGAATCAGTTGAAAGTCCAGAGAGATTTTGAGGTGGGTAAGAGGGGAATTGGGGAAGCTTATGATGGATGGCCTCATTCTTTCCTGTATGATGGAAGGCATGGTCATTGGCTGAAGGTGAGGTGGGTAATTCATACCTCATAGGGTTATGAGCATTAAATGAGATAGTGGATGTGAAGCATTTAGCAGTCACAGTTGCTTGATAGATGTAGATGTTTAATGAAATCCAGTTGGCTAAATTATACTCACTTGTCCAAAGAGGAACACACTAGAGAAATGAAAAGACATCCTTGGCATCTAGGCAGGGTCTAACCAAAAAGAAATTTATTTATTAAAAATGGATCAAAACTATACTATCACAATTAATAAGGTAAAAAAGCATTTAGCGTAGTGTGTGGCTCAGTAAATCAGAGTTTTAAAAACCTCCCTGTGGAGAAGTCAAGTCTTGGTTGGGCAGGGCAAGTGACAAGGGTTGGGCAAAGTTCAATAACTGGACAACGGTGTGGGGTGGAGTAGGTGCTATGGTGTTGGGCAGCACCTAGCAAGGGATAAGTGAACAGACAGGAGCTGGTATTCAAGCAAGGGGAAACCAGTAAGCTACAAAAGTTCAAGAAATACATTCAGGTTCCATCACGTGTATAATGTGAATAGTGGTTTATTTTTTGTTTTTTGTTTTGGAGACAGGATCTTGCTCTGTTGCCCTGGGCTAGAGGGGGCTCAAGTGACCCTCCTGCCTCGGCCTCCCAAGTAGCTGGGACTACATGCATGCACTACCATGCCCAGCTAATATTTTAAAATATATTTTGTAGAGACAGGGTCTCGCTGTGTTGTTCGAGCTGGTCTTGAACTCCTGGCCTCAAGTGATCCTTGACCTCCCAAAGTGCTGGGAATACAGGTGTAAGCCACTGCACCCAGCCAGTAGTGGGTTTTAAGTGAGGCATGGATCCTGGAAAACCAGGATTTTTGCTAGCCAGGGAGCTGCCTTAGACCCAAAGATTATACCTTTCCTGAGTTGGACTTCAAGGGCCATCTGTTAGTATCCATTATGGAAGCTTGAGATCCTGACTTTGTACTGAATCCAGGCAGTATGATTTAGAGTTTCTTTCATTACAGTTAGTAGGTAGGAAGAGGTAAGAGAGAAATTGGGACAGGGTAGGGGACTGCCAAAAGGGTAAGTGAATGAGAGAATTTAGGATAGTAGAAGGCGTATTGTTGGAGTGTTTGATAATGGGATGAAGCATAAAGAGAGAGAGCATTTTGTAGGGTAAGAAATGACTGTAAAAAAGAAAGGAAGGGCCAGGTGCAGTGGCTCATCTCTGTAATCCTAGCACTCTGGGAGGCCGAGGTGGGAGGATCACTTGAGCTCAGGAGTTCGAGACCAGCCGGAGCAAGAGCAAGACTCCATCTCTACTAAAAAATAGAAAAATTAGCTGGGTGCCATGCTGCACGCCTGTAGCCCTGCACTCTAGCCGGGGTGACAGAGCGAGACTCTGTCTCAAAAAAAAAGAAAAAAAAAAAGGGAAGGAGATGCTGTATATTTGGCTTCCCTCCATCAAATATAGTATCTAGAACCCAAATATGTGTAGTTGCTAGAAATTTAATTCTAAATAAGAACATTATAAGTCTATAAAATATGAAGTGAATTTATTTATTAAAAATGGATCAAAACTACACTATTACAATAAATAAGGTAAAAAAAAACAGAGCAAGTAGGCTGGATGCTAAACATTTTCCCAGGAACTTTTTTTTTTTTTTTTGAGACAGGGTCTCACTCTGTTGCACAGGCTAGAGTACAGTGGTGTCATCGTAGCTCAACCTGAAATCCCTGGGCTCAATTGATCCTCCTGGCTCAGCCTCCCCAGTAGCTGGGACTACAGGTGTGCACCACCATGCCCAGCTAATTTTTCTATCTTTTGTAGAGACAGGGTCTCCTCACTATGTTGCTCAGGCTGGTCTCAAACTCCTGACCTCAAGCAGTCCTCCCATCTCGGCCTCCCAAAGTGCTGGGATTCCAGGCATGAGCCACTGTGCCTGGCTTCTTTCCTCTTCTTAACTTCTGGTGGTTGCCAGTAAGCCTTGGTGTTCCTTGCCTTGTAGATGTATCACCCTGATCTTTGTCTGTTTTCTTATGGCGTGCTCCTCACTGGTGTCTGTGTCCAAATTTCCCTCTTCTAGTAAGGACACAAGTCACATGGGATTTAGGGGCTACCCTAATCTATTAATAATATGATCTCATCTTAACTTGATTACATCTGCAAAGACCCTATTTCCAAATAAGGTCACATTCACAGGCTCTGGGTGGACATGAATTTTGGGGGGGCATTCTTCAACCTAGTACACAGGGGAAATGTACTCTCTTGAGAGCTGGTATGACCAAGGCAGTAAGTGCATTCTGAACACTTTCTGAAACTACCACGGGGGATGGCAGAGGAGTGACTTGTAGAGAAGCTGAAGAAAGGCAAAGAGTTAATAGTAGCAGAGAAAGGGAAGGTCCTCTCTACTTGTTTACCACCCACATTTCTTAGTGTTTGAGCAGAATGAATGTTTGGGAGGACTCTCTGGCCCACAAGTTGAAGCTATTGATGCGACTGATACGGGCAGTATAAAGTATTGTGTGTGGAAACCACAGTTGCTTCAGGATGGGTCTGCTCTGTGCAGAAGTGGGTTATGCTGTTCCAGCAGAAATTGATGGTACAGAAGAGGGCAGCTCGGTTGTACTGATGATGGGAGGTGTAGCACCCACCCAGACATGGACCCATATCCTGTCACCAACTCAGCATGTTAGAATATGGCCCCTTCCTGGAGCTGGGCCTATAGCTACACCACTGCTTGAAAAACCACAAGGCTCCCTCTCACCCAAACTCAGACCAAAACCAATGCAGACTGCTTAACTTTTTAGGGCCAATCTGGCCCTATGTGCCACCTCTAGTCAATATTTTGCCAGGCAGCTCATGTAATAACCCTACCACTACTCAGCGAGTCTAAGTCTAGTGCTCATGCACTGACCACAGTATGTACACCTCTCCCTTCTTAACACATGTGGAGACAGCCATATCTCGTGACAGCCTAAACGCATTTCAACCTTCAATACACCTGACAGAGTCCCGCTCAGATCACTGCTCACTGCTCATACTCACACATTCCTCAGCAAATCATGAGACAGCTCTTACCTTAGAATCAGGCCTCTACCCACCTATCTTTAAGTTTTTCCATGAAATAGCCCTCTATTGGCACACTAAATGCAAGTGTGTGGACTTAGCCCTATGACCAGAACCCATAATCATACCAATATGTAACATACCAGGGGACAGATTTGAACTCAAACAAAAACACTAGCCATACCATTTTTTTTTTGAGACAGAGTCTCTCTCTGTCACCCCAGCTAACGTGCAGTGGCATCATCATAACTCACTGCAACCTCTAATTCCTGGGCTGAAGCAATCTTCCTGCCTCAGCCTCCCAAGTAGCTGGGACTACAGGCGTGTGCCATAGTGCCCGGCTAATTTTTCTATTTTTAGTAGAGATGGGGTCTTGCTCTTGCTTAGGCTGGTCTCGAACTCCTGAGTTCAAGCAATCCTCCCACTTCGGCCTCCCAGAGTGTTAAGATTACAGGCATGAGTCCATGCCTGGCCAAGGCATACCATTCTTTAGCAAGTCCATATGCAGACTTCCTTCAGCACATCATGGGAAGGTTAGCACAAGGACCAAGACTTATTTGTACCTTCCCCAAATCTCAGTATACTACACAATATACAAAGCAGAGACCAGGGAATACACTTATCCCATCATTCAGTAAATCAGCGAGAACCCCACAGCCAGAGCAATAATCCAGAACCATTCCATCACTCATCACACTAGACCTTCCTAGCAGGACTACATTGTAGATCACTTTTTAGCACACCAACAGAAAAAGCCTTGTACAGAAAAGGGATAATACATACTGCCATTGAACACCACACCGGAAAGTCCTTGTTGACCAAGACTGATAATTATACTCACACTTAGGCCATCAGGAAACAGCTCTCACTTGGATAAGGACCTACATCTATACCATTAGACATATCAAAACTGAAATCTGAACTAGACCATGAAACTCCCCAACCACCACTTAGCATACTAGGAGAGATCCATGGCCCAAAATAGGGCCTATATACCTAGTCACAAAATAAGGAATGTGCTGCTGTGAAGAACTGAGTCTTTACACAGAGCTGTACTCCCACCACACCACCAGAGAGCCCCATCTCAGATGGGGCTTATAGCCACACCACTACATGGCCCACTATGAGACAGTGCCAACCCAGAACAGAGACTACACCATGCCACTTATCAGCACACCAGAAGACCAGAAGGCAGTCCCTTCCCAGACTACACTTTGTGATTACACCAAGACTGGGCACACCAGGACAAAAAGTATTCATATATACAAACACTTAAACTTATATCATCATTCAGCCATATGGAAATGCCCATTCCTCAGCTGCCACATACCCTCATCCCCTCTCAGCACTATTGGTGCCCACCCTTTCCCAGACAAAGGTCAACATCTACAGTACCACCGTGCACTCTAAAGCAGCATCTGCCCAAGAAAAGAGCATTCCTTCCATCCCATACCAATGCTTCACACACAAGGCGATAGCCCAGACCAAACCAGGGCCTACACAACCATGTGATGAAGCAACAGACAGCCCTGGCCAAAAGCAGAGCCCAAAAACACATCTCTGCTCAGAGAGTCACTGGAGAGTTGGGGTGATCAGATCACTGATCTGCACACTGAGAACAGTCTCCTGCCTACTGCACTCTTCTGCACACTAAGAACAGGACTTACACAAGTGACCACTTTGTACAGACAGTGTAACCTCAGAGGGTATAGGGCTAAGTCCACACACTCACATTCGGCACACCAAGAACCATAAGAACATGAGTCATACCTGAGCCATTGCTCAGGACACTATTAGAAGGGCTTCCCTATACATAGATCCTAGTCCAGTGCTCAGCGAATGATGAGACAGGTCCTAGCCATACCCCATGCCACCACTTGCTCAGCAGAACAGAATGTGATGCTGGTTCCAACATCAGCTGAAACAACTGCCTGCAGAACAGCACTCTCCCTGTACTCCTACTCAACAAGGCACAGGAAATACTTACCTAGACTAGGATCTGTACACATGCCACCCCTCAAACAGCCCCTGAGACAGACAGATCTTTCTCAGAACAGGGTTCTAGTGTTCCCAGCTGCTCAGGATAATGAATAAGAGACTTGGTTAAACCCATGGCCTCTACTCTTACCACCTTGCAGCAGACCCGGACACAGCCCCCAGCCAGAGCCCTCTCTCTCTCTCTTCACTCTTCATTCACCCCTTTCCTACTGCACCCCTCCCCAACCTCCCCCTTCCAAACGGCTACATCTCTTCCATCCGAGACCCCAAAGTCAGCTCTTCTATTTCTATTCACGTCAGAGCCAAGCTTTGAGAAGAGCAGTCTGCAGCCCATGTCCCTACCTCTTCACTTCCCATTCACCGCTCTGCCCCCTGGAAGCTGGCCTGTGCCATCATGCCTCAACTGTGAAACCCCTCTCCTGAGATCACCAGTTGCCACACCCAAAGGTTGCTTTTCCAGCCCTCACCTGCCAGACCTGATGGGAATGGGACACGTGGGTCCCACCTTCCTCCATGAAATGATCTCCTCCCTCAGATCCCCGGACTGTGCCCCTGCCTCACCCCCTTTCTGAGCACCCCTCCTGCTGTCCCATGCTCCCCTGGATGCTGTTCTCTGGGCCCTCAAAGACCTCCCCAAGGCCCCCTTCTTCACACAACTTCCGGGTGACCTGTGAGTCCCTGCTCAGGTGTCCCCTCCCAAAGAAGCTTTGGCTGGTCCCACCCACAGCACCTGGACTTGCCTCTCTGTCACAGTGTGACAGGGTGTTCCCATCTTTCCCCCTCAAGATCTTAGGCCCTCGCAGGTGGGAACCCCCTGTCGCTTGCCTCCATGTCCCCAGGACCAAGTGTGGTGCCTGGCTCTGGGACAGGTCTCAATGAAACTGGGCACCTTTCGAGCTGGAGGCCTCATTGGTTTGGAAGCACAGGGAGCAGTTGGGACCTGCACGTGGGATTCCTGAGCTCCCGTGAACTGCAGGAGGGGAGACACAGGCCTGCATGTTGCTGCGGGAAAAGCCACTGCACAAGACAGGAGGGGCTGTGAAATCAGGCCCGCTCTGAGCAAGTGGCAGCAAGGGCCACCTCTAATAACCCTGTAAGGGCTCAGTAAGTGTGTGTTGAATCAGCTGAGAGGCATCGCTGCAGACTTAGCCATCATGAGAGGCGTGAAGGGCCCTTGAATTCCTGCTGTTAGTAAGGACGATTTGGCAGGCAGAAGAGAGGGAGGTTGCATCAGGGGCTTGTAGGGAGAAGCACTCAGCTGTAGCAGAAGGGCAGTGGTGGCCTTACAATCTCAGGTCAAGTGATGGCTTCTGGACACTGAGGGGAGCCAGGGCCCTCCCTGCACACAGAGTGGGAGCACCCTCCACAGTAGTCAGCGACACACATTCTGTCACGGGGATGAGGAGTGGCTTCAGAGTGACCAACTGGTCCAGCTTTCCTGGGACTGGGGGATTTCCTGAGAAGACAGACTTTCCAGTTTAAAATTAGGACAGTCCCGGGCAAACCCGGACAGTTGGTGACCCTGGGTGGCACTGGAGGGCTCTCTTCCCTTCTTCCGTTTAGTGCAGAGGAAATTAATGGGGCTTTGGTCTGAGTTGCAGCCCCATCAGGATGTGCCCAGTGGGAGTAGGGGCCTGCATCTTGTTCTAATGGGGGGCTGCCTGAAGGTGGAAGTGGCATGGGTTGGGCCCTCTTCCGGAGGGCTTGCCTAAAGGGGTTTGGTCTCAGCTCTGGTATGGGGACACTGTGCTTGGCAGGTGTACTCATTAAGACCTGAGACTGAGCTGAGACCAATCTGTTTGGTCCTGAGCTGGTGTCTGTATGTGGCTTGAATCTGTCTTGGGAAGTCCCGAATCTTGGTACAGTTATGCACTATGGACTGGGTTAGGCATGGGTGTGTGCTCAGGCCTGTGTCAAGCCAGTGTCATGGTTTGTTGAGTGGGGAGCCTCCCTATCCGGTCTCAGCAAAGCCTGCCCCCCCAGTGGTGGCGTGAGCAGGTATCTGAGGGGCAGCTGTCTCACTATGTCTAGCTGAGGGTTGGCCACAAACCGTGGCCTGGCCATGAGCTGGTTTGGAAAGTGTTCTCTGTGGGTATGTACGTTGGTCATGTTTTGGCAGTGATGTTGTGCCATGATGCCATCCTGGCTGGTGGTATCTCCTGAGATATATGCTGGAGATGAGGGTACAGGTCATGGCTGTCCCTGGCACACCAGGAAGTGGTAGTTTTTGAACTGGCCCTTTTCTAGACAGTGTGTGTATCTGTCTCATGGTCTATGTTTGTCCTCTACTTAACTAATGGCTGATTCATGCTATTATCTATGATGGAATTTGCGTGAGCTGTGCATCCTGAATTTTGGGCAGGTTTTAAGTGCCCCAGTTGGAGGCTCCCCATGTTTCCTCAATAAGGATGGAGAATTTCTCAAGTAATAATAGTGTGACTGAAGAGAGCCTGTTTTGAACCTCTCAGTGGGGAGAAAGTCCTGAGTATTGGGGTAATGTGACTGGAGAGATACAAGCAGAATCTGCTTAGGGAGGGTAGCAGTGGTGGAGATGTGGTCCCGAGCTTGTGTTAAGAAAACAAAAGGCAGGCACAGTACAGTTTCTTTGTAAGGGTCCAAACAAGGCCTAGGAATGTGTACCACTCACCCCAAATAGCCTAGGCCATCTACCATTCTAAGAGATAAGTGGAACATCCAAGCATTTGAAATGCTAGAAAAAGGGTTGGCACACCACAGCCTCATGTGCCTGCTGCCTGTTTTTGTGAATAAAGTTTTATCGGAACACAGACATGCCCATTTGTCTATGTATTGTCCATGGCTGCCTTCTCACTACAACACCAGTTTTGAGTAGTTGGGATGGGGACTGTATGGCTTGCAAAGTGTCAAGTGTTTATTATCTGGCCCTTTATAGAAAAAGTTTGCCAATCCTTGTGCTAGAGGACTGTTCCCATTAGTTCAGCTCATCTGGGAGAATAATAGAATAAAAATAGTATAATTAATCCGTGGCCATGATCCTCACAACAGTCTTTTGACATAGGTTGACATTCTCATCACATTTACAGATGAGGAAACTGAGATACGGAGAGGTGAAGTGACACGGCCGGTAAATGCCAGTAAGATCTGACCCTAGGCAGGCTGGCTCTATAGACTGGCTCCTGTCTACTGCAGGGAGCTGTCTCCTTTGTAGCGCAAAGCTAGAAATGCCAACTTTTTATAGCCCCCCCCCCCTCGTGACTGCAGAGTCCCTTGATGCCTCAGCCTGTGGCTGGACTGAAGCAACGTGCTCCCAGAACACCATTCGGACCCTTGCAGACAAATAATTGCACTACTTTTTACATCCTGTCTGCTTTCTCTGGTCACATCTGTGATGTGGGCCTTCCTGTTCTCCTCTCCTCAACAGTACTCTCCATACATAGAAAAAGATGAAGAATTTCATAAGTAATACCCCACCACTCACTATTATTAAATTCTAGCATTTCTTATATCTGTTTCAGAATTCCATTTATTAAATATAGCCCCAGTTGCATATAGCCCTCTTTGCTTCTCCCAGATCTCTTTTCCTTCTCTCTCCAGAGGTAACCACTATTCAGAAATTGGAGTTTATCTTTTCCATGCATGCCAGAACTCTTAACTAGCTTGTTTTTTTTTTCTTTTTAAAATTTCATCATCCAGTGTGGGCAAGAAATACCAGCTCTTCAAGTTCATACTGTCTCTCCAATCATTTTCATCCCTCCTCTGATGAGGTATCCTTTGAACCTGGTTGTTTGGAGTCCAGTGTCTTTGTTCTTGGTGATCCTAATCATGGGTGTGGTTGCCAGGCAAGAGAGGGGGATGGAAATAAACAGAAATGGAGTTGGGTCTGAGTTATTAGTCTGCCACAAATAAGTGCTTCCCATCTCACTCTGTGACATCCAGTGACAGGGCCAAAGAAGATATGGCTGGGGCACTTGCTATGAGGGCCTTTGCTCAAAGAGTATTCCAGAGTGCATGCTGTGCTGGGCTAGGTTACCCAGAGCAGATGAAAACATCTTGGTCAAAGGGATAAGGGAGGAAGGAAGCCAGAAGTCACAAGTAAGAAGCAGTGACAAGCATTGGCTTCCAAGGATGACCTTCAGTTTTAGATAAGAAAATTAGTTGAAGGATTATGAGGTGGTAAGGTTGGAAACTGGTCAGAAAATAAAATGTACGATAGATTGAGTCAAACAGTTCAGGACCTGGGCTGAACTGAAACAGAGGAAAGAGTAATAGGAACCTGTGCTGCATGGCCTTTATTGATTTGCCCCTTTAAATCCCCTCTCTACCCTGCTTTGTACTCTGGGAAGCTGACCCATATACACAGCATCAGTGAGCTTCATTGTCTCTGGCTTCCAGTTGGGTTTGGCCAATGGGGAGGACTGGCAAGAATTTGCTGAGATGGTGGAGAATGAAGTTAGGGTACTTAGTCCCTAATTTATTCCCTGAGGGGTTTCTGTAGGCTGGCTGGCTCTTTCTCTCACTTGAAAGAAGGTTGCAATTCCTCCAGTCAGGCAGCCCTTTCCACATGGTACTTGCTTTCCCCTAACCCACGTGCAAGAAACCACTCCCTTCCTTTGCTGTTTCAGGTAGAAGGCTGTTAACAGTCTCCTATTTTGTTAGACCTGGGTTCTAGCAGTATCATTTCTGGATTCTCTACCTTCTACCCAAATGTTGTAAATAGTTGCTTTATTTTATGCTTCTTTCAAAAAAATTGAGTGTGCCATCTGTTCCTGTTGGACACTAACTGAAACAGGGCTCCTTTTTGTATTACTGAGAAAATTCTTGATGAATTAATTCCATTACTTCTATTAATGACAAGTCATTAACTTTCAATTCAAGGAAGAGATATAGAGAAAGACTCTCTAACTAATAATGTTGTGAAACCACAAAATGTTTACACCCAAACTTTCTAAAGAAATCCTATCCAGGAACATTGAGTCTTCAGTTGAAGCTGAAGCTCGGGAATCTATAACATCTTTTTTTAGAATGTTGAGCTTTACAAAGGTAAACTCTGATGCACTTACTTGTCTAATGTCTATCTCCCCTATTAGACTCCATGAGAACAGGGACATATCTGTTTTGCTCACTGTTGTATCCTCAGTGATCAGGACACTACACCTCAAATAGTAGATAGTCAACAAATATTCTTTTGATTTAATGAATGAGTGAAAAAGTCAAAAGCAGTAATAACAACAATTCACTATCATGGATTACTGATGAGTCATTCTCTTAATTAGAGGCAGATATAATGAGGCAGGCACTTGTTTGGATATCTTCCTTAGTGAACCATGTGACCTCTTTGTGGTTTATAACCATATCATGAATGTGGTATGGGAGTATTCACAAAGTTTTCAGGGTGTCTGCTCAATTATAGCGACAACAAGAGATGGTAAATTTCCACACAGCCTGCACAAAATTGTTTGGACTTTACTATAGAAAAGCCCTAACATATTCAGAGCTGAGGAATCCATAACACATGCTTTGCAGGGGTGTGCCTGTAATAGCAAATAAGTCCCTGAAGGGAAGAGGAAACAACATCAAGAAACCTATAAGTGCTTTTGATGGGAGCACCAGCAGAGATTCTTTAACTTACTTGGACCCTTATTGGACCCTTATCTTTTTTTTTAAGAGACGGGATCTTGCTCTATCACCCAGGCTGTGGCGTGATCGTACCTCACGGCAGCCTCAAACTCCTAGGCTCAAGCTGTCCAACTGCCTCAACCTCCCGAGTAGCTGGGATTATAGGCACACACCACCACACCCGGCTAATTAAAAAAAATTTTTTTGTACAGATGGGTCTCGCTATGTTGCCCAGGCTGGTCTCAAACTCCTGGCCTCAAGCAATCCTCCCGTCTTGGCATCCCAAAGTCTGGGATTACAGGCATGAGCCACCATGCCTGGCCTTGAGCCCTTATGTAACACATCACCAAGGAAATAATCCTCATCAGCACACCCTTTGTGGGGCATTCATTTGTGGATGCTTCTGGTCAATTAATCAACAAACATTCATAGCACACCTACTATTTGTCCTGTCCTGTGATGGCACCCTCCCACCTCAGGCCCTGGCAAGGATGAATAACACACAGTCCATGTCTGTGATCACTCACAGACTAGTGGAACCATAGTCACAATATAATATGATAAGTACCCTAATGAAGGTGTTATTGTTTTGTTTTATTTTTTAACTTTTTATTTGGAGATAATTTCAAAGTTATAGGAAGAGTTCCAGAAGAAGAATAGTATAAAGGACACTGTGACTGGATGTAGTGGCTCAAGCCTGTTTATACCTGGCCACTCGTGAGCTGAGACAGGAGGATAGCTTGAGGCCAGGAGGTTGAGACTAGCCTGGGCAACATAGTAAGACCCTGTCTCTAAAAAATAAAAAATAAAGGACATTTGTATATCCATTACCCAGATTCGCTTATTGTTAACTTTTTACCCCATGTGCTTTATCATTTGTGCTCTCAATCTCTCTCTTTTTCTATATCTATGTGTATAGGTATAGATTTATATCTATTGCTCCTGAACTATTTGAGAGTATCATATATCCCCTCTAAATACTTCAATGCATATTTCCTAAAGAAATGGCGATAGTCTGTTACATAACCACAGCCCGGTGATCGACTTCAGAAATTTACATTGATACAATGCTTCTGATCTATCCTCCTGTGTTCCAATTTTACCAATTGATGTAATAATGTTCTTTACAGCATTCATCCCCTCCAGTACAGGATTCAGTCCAAGGTAAGGTACTGCATTTAGTTATCATGTCTCTTTAGCCTCCTTTAATCTGGAACATATCCATAGGCTTTGTCTTTTATGACACTGACATTTTTCAAGAATATGTTCCCTCCTTTAAAAAATAAAACATTCCACATTTTGTGTTTGTCTAATAATTCCTCATGATTAGATTGAGGTTATGTATTATTCTTTTAAAAAAATTTTTATTGTGGTAAAATATATATGACATAAAATTTACCATTTTAGGCCAGGTATGGTGGCTTATGCCTATAATCCCAGCACTTTGGGAGGCTGAGGCAGGAGGATCATTTGAGGCCAGAAGTTTGAGACCAGCCTGGGAAATATAGCGAGACCCTGTCTCTACAAAAAAATAAGAAAAATTAACCAGGAGTGGTGGTGAGCACCTATAGTCTCAGCCACTTGGAGGCCGAGGCAGGAAGATCACTTGAGCCCAAGAGTTTGAGGCTGCAGTGAGCTATGATTGCACCCCTGCACTCCAGCCTGGGCAACAGAGCAAGACCCTGTCTCTAAAATAAAATAAAAATTTATCATTTTAACCATTTTAACTGTACAGTTCAGTGGTATTAAGTACCTTCACATTGCTGTGCTACCATCATCACGACCTGTCTCCAGAATTTCTTCATCTTCCCAAACTGAAACTCTGTACCTATTAAATAATAACTCTCCATTCTCCCCTCCCCCCAGTCCCTAGTTACCACCATTATCCTTTCTTTCTCCATGAATTTGACTAATTTAGGTAAGTGGAATCACACAATATTTGTCCTTTTGTGTCTGGCTTATTTCATTTAGCATAAAGTCTTCAAGGTTCATCCATGTTGTGGCATGTGTCAACATTTCCTTCCTTTTAAAGGTCAAATAATGTTCCATCATATGAATTCAAAGTTATGTTCTCTAGATTGGAATCTTCCACACATGATGTTGTGTCCTTCTCAGGGTATCACATCTGGAGGCACATAATGTTCATCTGTCCTTCATTGGTGATGTTAATTTTGATTACCTGGTCAAGAGGTTATAAAATTTCTCTGCTGTATAATTACTATTTTTCTCTCCCTTGAAAGTAATAAGCAATTCTATGGGGGAGATACCTTAAAAACAATGCAAATGTCCTTCTTCTCATAAAAAAATTCCCCCTAAATTTAATATCCTTTGATGATTCTTGCCTGATCCAATCTTTACTAAGATACTTACAAAACACCGATTTTCCTACTCCAGAATTCTCTCTACATTAATCAGTTGGAACTCGACATTATGCTTTAAGCAATAACCCTCCTTCCTCCCTTATTGATTGAGCACATAAACATGCATATACAAATATATTATAGGATGGCTGTACTAATAAACTATCTAACAGAGAAAAATAAACTAACAGAAAGAAAGAGGAATAAACTCATAGCACATAATTGTCCCTTTGAAGGGAAAGATCACAGCACAACAGCCCCTTGTTTGATTAACCACCTGTGGCTTCTCTAAAAGTTTAACAGTCTTGAAGAGCCCTGAGCAGACAGCAGGGGTGCAAGCTCCAAGCCCCAGCTCTTGCCAGACCACATTCCAAGGACTCTGATAAGCCAGCCTCACAGAGAAGAGAAAAACAAAAAGGAAAAACAGATGCAGCTGTTTCACAGCTGTTTCTGCTATCAGCTGACAATAATCACTTTTTTCTTCCTTTGTTCTCCCATAAAATCCCCCAGCTTCTTAGTCTTAGCAAGACAGGGTCTTGCTCAGTCACCCAGGCTGGAGTGTAGTGGTGTGATCATAGCTCACTGCAGCCTCAAACTCTTGGGCTCAAGCGATCTTCCTGCCTCGGCCTCCAAGTGGCTGGGTCTATAGGTGTCCACCACCACACCTGGCTAATTCAGGGCCAGAACTTCTCCTTTCTTTTCTTTGTGCTGAGCTCTTCCCCATCTTGGCAAGTGAATAAACTTTCTTTCTTTAAAACTATTCTAATCTTTGTGCTGAGAATTCTTTCTGAGCTTGAGCTGAGTTCCCACCCTTACATTTGGTGCCCTGTACAGGAAACTCACTTTTCTGCATCTGTCTCAAAACTGCTCCCTCCTTTGCTGCGCAGCTCTCAGGACATCTTTCTCAGTGCCCCAATACCATTTGGAATTCAGTAAGTCTCTAGGGTTTTGGAAACAGTCATATACTCGAGAAACAGTAGGCAGCTTCATGGTTACGGAGGATCCCGGTGCCAGGTCTGCCACTCTTGGAGAGGTACCTTGGAGGGATGCCTCCTAACCACCTCCTCCTAGACTTCTCCCAGACCCAGGTACACCTGGCTTTGGGGAAGCTCCCCTCTAGGTTTCGGTCTGGATCAGAACTCAGGGATGCCTGCTTTCTGGCCAGTATCCTATGTTTCGTTTTGGTCTGACTCAGAACTTGGGGACACCCAATGTCTGATCAGCACCCCGGAGGTTGCCTACTGGGGGATGCCCCACTCAGACTGTCAGTGTTTCGATGTATGACTGTTCCTAAAGTCCTTCCCCTGTTTTTCTTTCTCCTGGTTGTCACCATGGGCAATGCTCAGTCAGCCCCACCTAAAGATTCCCCACTGGGATGTCTCCTTAAGAATTTGAAACCTTTGGGACTTAGTGACCTCTAACCCAAATGTTTAGTCTTCTATTACAATACAGCCTGGCCACAATATAAATTAGATGACCAGGAGATTTGGCCCAAGAATCGATCTCTTAATCATAATATCTTTCTACAACTAGACTTTTATTGCAAGTGGTCTGAAGTTCTCTATGTTCAGGCTTTCTTTGAACTTGCTAAACATCCTGACCTTCGTTCTGCCTGCCACACATTACTTCTTACTCCTGCATCTCTCCCACTGTCTTCACTTTCCAGATGATGTTTCTCTTTCGGCTCCCCCTCCTCCTTCTTATTCTCTGTCTCCACCCCTCTCGCCTGGTTGCACTCGCTCGGGCCATTCCAAACTCTCTCCATGCCTGTGCACCAGCTCCCTTTCTGGGAGGCTACTGGGTCAAAAGGCATTGTAAATTACTCAGAGCCAGGATGAAAAAATCCAGTCTTTTTCTTTCATGACTATCTGAAACCATTCACCTCTTTACTAATTTAGACCCTGACACCAGGGAGGGACAAACTATCTTAGCAATACACTTCATCTCCCAGTCAGCCCCCAATATTAGGTGTAAACTCCAAAACTTGAAAAGGGGCCTCAAACTCCACAAACAAAACTTTAAACCTGGCCTTCAAGGTCGTTAATAACCGAGATGAAGAGAGGAGAGAGGAAAAGAGGGAAAGGGACTGGTTGTGGACACTAGAACAGAAAGAAGCTTTCAAATGGTGGCTGCTGCTATAAGAAAGAGCTTTTCAGAGACAGAGTTATCCTGGAGGCTCAGACAAGAAGGCACCAGGATCACACTCTTCTCCAGGAACTAAGCCCTACTTCATCTACATCCAACTGGGTCACTGGAGTAAGAAAGGCCCTAGGAGGCCTCCACCAGGACCATGCCCTCTCTACAAAAGGGAGGGGCACTGGAAGCAGGAGTGCCCTCTCCTTGGGACAGGATACTGCACTCACCTTTTGGGACCGGTGGGCTCCCCCTGACCCCAAGCCAGCATCCTCCATACCCATGGATCTTCTGGGACTGCTTCACTCTGACAGATGGACCCCAGCTTTTGAACCAGCTTCACTTCACGACATCAAAATGGTTGAGCCTTATGTCACTCTCTCTGTTGCAGGTAAGCAAGTTGATTTTCTGATTAACACCGATGCCACTTACTCTGCTCCTTCTGAATTTTCAGGACCTCTACTTCCCTCCCCTATCTCCATCATTGGAGTGGAAGGTAAAATACAAAATCCCCTGTGTACTCCACAGCCCCTCTGCTTGCTGGGAGATAAGGTCTTTGCTCATTCTTCTCTAGTACTACTCAATTGCTCTACCCCTTACTGGGAAAAGATCTTATGGTTAAGTTAGACACACAAGTCCTTTCCACACCACAGGCTTCCTTTCTCAGGCTCTTTTTTTTTTTTTTTTTTGAGACAGAGTCTTACTCTGTTGCCCTAGGTAGAGTGCAGTGGCATCATCATAGTTCACTGTAGCCTCAAACTCCTGGGCTCAAGAGATCCTTTGCCTCAGCCTCTCGAGTAGCTGGGACTATAGGCGTGCACCACGATGCCTGGCTAATTTTTCTATTTTTAGTAGAGGCTGGGTCTTGCTCTTGCTCAGGCTGGTCTTGAACTCCTGAGCTCAAACAATCCTCCCACTTCAGCCTGCCAGAGTGCTAGGATTACAAGTGTGAGCCACCACACCGGCCCTTTCGCAGGCTCTTGAGAAAGGCTTATTTGGGACTTTACATACAACATTTTTCCTTCCCTTGGTATACTCTGTGCTTTCAAAATATAAATTTTCCACCTTCTTTCACGTAAAATACCTACTTCCATCTATATGTCTGTATGTTTGTATGTCTATATATGTCATGTGTATGTGATGTTTTACTACCAAAATATGTAAAAGAGCTCTAATTAATTGGCTTAAAGAAAAAGTAAATGCTTAAATTAAATATTTTATCAAGAACATTAAAAAACCCTCAAATGCCTTTTAGTTCACATGACTTTGGTAACCTTTGGTAAATAAAACTAGTTTTAAAATTGTTATTAAAGTTTATATGTTTAAAGTCATAAAACTGCTGCTTGTACGCATGTCTAAACTGAGGGACAAATTACATCAAAAAGCTCAGAACTCAAATCATCAATCTGCCACTGTAGAGCTAAAATGTAGAGTTTGTTAAGCTCTCTGCCTATCTCTATCTATTTTCTTTTCTGCCTTCTTTGAAACAACAATTGCTAAGTTCCTGGTGTTGAGATAAAGCTCACTGTCTGTGATATCACTAATTCAAGGTTACTTGGAACAACAGCCAGTTCTAGCAACAATGTAAACATTGAAAACTCATTTGAGACTAAAAAAAAAAAGGTAAAAGAGGCCCTCCAACATGATTCCTGTCCTGCCTCTACTCTGGCTTTTAAGACCATCCAATGACTGATTTCGGCTGCTCCCCCTTAAGGACTCTCAATTGGGCTCTCAGATAGGGACAACTCTATGACCCTAAGTCAACAGAAAACAGTTACAGATGAACAGACCTCCATCTAAACAGCCTAGTCCCAAGCCCATTAATAAGAATATCAATTCTAACCAAAGCCAGGGGGAATGATAGTATGGCCTTACTAATAAACTATCTAACAGAGAAAAATAAACTACCTAACATAAATAAAGAGGAATAAACTCACAGCACATAATTGCCCCTTTAAAGGGAAAGATCACAGCACAACAGCCCCTTGTTTGATTAACCACCTGTGGCTTCTCTAAGAGTTTGTTTTAACAGCCTTGAAGAGCCCTGAGCAGGGGTGCGAGCTCCCTGTCCCAGCTCTGGCCAGACCACATTCCAAGGACTCTGATAAGCCAGCCTCACAGAGAAGAGAAAAAAAAAAAAAAAAAGGAAAAATGGATGCAGCCGTTTTATTGCTGTTTTCTGCTATCAGTTGACAATAATCACTTTTTTCTTCCTTTTTTGCCCTATAAAAACCCCAAGCCTCTTAGCCTTGGGGCTGGCACTTCTTTCTTTCCTTCATGCTGAGCCCTTCCCCCACCCCTGGAAGTAAATAAACTTTCTTTCTTTAAAACTATTCTAATCTTTGTGTCGAGAATTCTTTCTCATCCCACACTATGAGTTCCCACCCTAAAAATATATGAACATATTTCATAAATCATGAGTTTATACCAATATTTCCAACTCCAGTCCATCCTCACAGGGTTCTCTCTTACCTTCCCTCATTTTATATTTGCATGTCCCTTCTTCCACAGTGAGAACTCTGACTCCCAACTACATCAACACATTTACTCATTTGCTCAATCCTATGATACATATAGAGTAGTTTCAGAATTGTTTTGCCCATACTACTATGTAAAACAAACCTACTAAAGAGAGTTCAGGATTTTTTTGCAGTTCTGATTGCCTCACAACCTCCATCTCACCTAGGACTGGGGGTTAATAAGTTACTGGGATCAATCCTTTCATTCTCCAACTCTCTCCCTCCTTTCTTTAAATGAGGTTATGGCACTAATGGTAAACACAGTGAGGTTCATTTGCTTCAGTTTAGTTTTTTCCCCTTCCCATTCTTATTGAATATGCTTATAGAAGTCAAAACTATACAATAATTCATACTCTGGAGTGTCACTCTTTCCCATATCCTTCCTGTACCATCCCTCCTCCCTCCTCCAACCTTTTGTAGTGATCAACCTTGTTGTTTTCTGATTTTTCTTATGTTTCCTTTTCTAAAGATAAGCATACATATGACTGTTCTTCTTCCTTCTTTCTTGAACAAATGGGAGACTACTACCTATATGCTTTGACACTTTGCTTCTTTTGCTTAACACTGTCTAATAGGGGTATTTTTAAGGTCTACAGGAGTCAGGACTAGGGTGAGCTAAGTAAGGCATCTTGGCCACAAAATTCAAGGAGACATTGGTGAATTCTGCCTGGAGGAGTTTGACAGGTTAATAGGAGTATACTTAGCAGAGAAGAGAGATAAGTCATTTGGGACAAAGGGAACAGTGGGCAAGGCAAGGAAGTATGAAAGAACATTGTGAGAAGTGTGATGCAACTAAAGTAGAGAATGTTTGCTGGGGAGGGCCTGGACTTGAGGCAAATAAAGTAGGTGGAGACCAGGTTATGAATTGCCTTAGGTGCTAAGAGCGTGGACTTTATCCTAGAGGCAGTAAGAAGCCCTTGAAGATTTTTTCCACACCCTCGATTGCATCACTGACTCAGTCATCAAGTTCCATCAACTCTACCTCCACAAGGCCTCCTCTTGAAGGTTTTTAATCAGGAGAGCAAAATGATTACAATTTTCTTTTAATGAGATGAAACTGGTAACATTGTAAAAACTAGACTGGCAGGATGAGTGATAAGAATGGTAGAACCAGAGGCAGGTGAGGAGGCTCAGAAAATAAGAGGTGATAAAGCACTGAATTGAGGCCGGGCACAGTGGCTCTCACCTATAATCCCAGCACTTTGGGAGGCTCAGGCAGAAGGACTGCTTGAGGCCATGAGTTCAAGACCAGCCTGGACAACAAAGCAAGACCCTCCACCTCTACAAAAAATTAGCGAGGTGTGGTGGTATGCATCTGTAGTGCCAACTACTTGGGAGTCTGAGGCTGGAGCAGTTTGAGGCTGCAGTGAGCTATGATCACACCACTGCACTCCAGCCTGGGTGACAGAGCAAGACCCTGTCTCAAAAACAAACAAACAAACAAACAAAAAACGAACTGAATTGAGAAGGCTGTAGCAGGTAGATTGGACAGGAAAGGATAAATGTTTATGAGATAGAATTAGTAAGACTTGGGTACTGATTGTATAGAGAGGATGGAGAAGAAAGAAGAGCCCAGAATGACTTTCCAGTTTCTGACTTGGGAAGATGGGGTGAGCTCAGGTGCCATTCAATAAAGTAGAGAATATGAGAAGAGTACATTTGAGGGGAAAGATAATAAGTTCAGTTTTGGACAAATTGAGTTAGAGCTGGCAAAAACATATCCAACCAGAGGTTTTCATGAAAAAGTTTTGAGATAATGTCTTAGTGAAACTTGGACAAAGATTTCCTTTTGCCTTTGCAATCAAGATGAAACGAGTAAATTTGGGTGAAATATTTGTTTCACCAAGTTATGTCTGGGAGTCCCCAGGAGGTGTTTTTAATGTCCTCACGAACCTGTCAGCTATAGTGAATATGTGGCACCCGCCATTCTCCTTCTCACCTGCTGCAGCCCCTGTACTGATATCCGTTGCTCAATAAAACACCCGAGTGCCCATACTTGCCACAGCTACCAGTGTCCTCTGTCAAATGTAATTGGTAAAAAGTTAAAAATCTGACCCATATGAAATATAAAGTGAGCACTTATAAAATTTTATTTTATAAAATAATAGTGAGGATACAGCAGTATGGTAGGTTGGTTCAAAGGAGAAACTGAAAGAGCATATAGATACTGAAAGAAAGAATTCTAGAATAAGATTACTCAATTAAATACAATACTGGTTAATGTCCTATTTAATGTCCTATAGGGAAATACAATTGTTACCTTTGGGGTTCTCTTTTCTACTGGACAGAAGACATTTTCACCAAACAAAAGTTTTTTTTTGTTTGTTTGTTTTTTGGTTTTTTTTGAGACAGAGTCTCACTCTGTCACCCAGGCTAGAGTGTTATGGCATCAGCCTGGTTCACAGCAAACTCCTGGCTCAAGTGATCCTCCTGCCTCAGCCTCCCAAGCAGCTGGGACTACAGGTGCGCACCACCACACCTGGCTCATTTTTTCTATTTTTAGTAGAGACTGGGTCTCGCTCTTGTTCAGGCTGGTCTCAAACTCTTGACCTCAAGTGATCCTCCTGCCTTGGCCTCCCAGAGTGCTAGGATTACAGGCGTGAGCCACCACGCCTGGCCTAAAAGTTTCTTTCCTTCTTTCTTCCTTTTCTTTTCTTTTCTATTTTTCTTTGAGAAGGGGGTATTGCTCTGTCACCAGGCTAGAGCACAGTGGCACAATCATAGTTCACTGCAGCCTTGAACTCCTGGGCTCAAGGGATCCTCCTGCCTCAGCCTCCTGAGTCACTGGGCATACAGATGTGAGCCACTGCATCCAGCCACCAACCAAAAGATTGCAAGCTAACACGCAACTTCACAGAGACTTGACCTTTATCAATAGTAAATAGTAAGTCAAGCAAGACGTATTTCCCTAGAGAAGTAATCTTTGGACAGGCCTGCTAGACAACGCCCCACTATGACATGGAAAGGACATTCTTTTGCCTTATTTACAAGTTTTGAATAATTTTTCTTACCATCACATAAGAACATCTGTGTCAGGGGCGTGGCCTCCTTATATTGCTAAAATTGCAAATTATTGCGGTGTCAGGGGAGTGCTCCCTTCATGCTATGAGACTTCAGCTGAGAACCAGACCCATCAGCTTTTGCCATTAGCCTCTCTGTCCATGGGGCTCAAATACATGTCTCCAAGGCTGGGCAGGGAAATCAATACCCAAGAAAAATAAGGTACTATCCTCTTTATTTTCATCTCTCCCCAGGTGTCCATTCAAACCTCCTTTACACAGGTGCCCTGTGCAATTTGATACTGATGCAAATAATACCTTTGAGTTGCCTGCCCCTCCAAGTCATGAGACGTGCCCAGAAGTGGTTGAATTTCAGCCATGGGAACAATTACCACAAACCAGGAAGCTCGCAATAGTCATCTTTTTAGATGATTACTGTCATTCCAGGAGGTCATGGAGGCTGCCAGATAGCTGGCTTGGGAATAATGCAGGCCCATTGCCAAGTCCAAATGCAACATCTAGTACTCATACTGCCCTACTAAAGACTAACATGACATCTCGATTTATCACTCTCTGATTTGGATAAGATTGTTCATTCCCATGAAGTCTGGATTTGAGAGCACCTGACACCCCATCACCACCCCCAAGACAAACCAGTGAGTCAGAGGCAAGCAGGAGAGGGTAGTGATTCTGTACCATCCTCTTTGTTTAGGATCTGGTAGTCCCAGCAAAGCCTCGCATTCCTGCCTTACTCTTTCACAAAAAGTACCCAAGCCTTGTAAGAAACAGTCAATGCCTTTTGCACCCATACTTCGGGTTTGTATTTGCCTATTTTTCTAGGACCCAAGCCCATGGCTCACTTGATGGGGAGGAAAGCCATAGGCTCAATAAAAATGCCACTGTTCTGGCCTCAGTTCTAGGGAAGCTCCTTGCCCTGTTTGTATGAAGCAGTGTCCTGGCAGGAAACAGATGACATGCTCAAAGGATTTATGTGAAGTGAGTTCAATGAAGATGCAGGCAAGAATAAGGGAAGCAATAAGGGATGGTAAAGTCTTCATGGATTAGTAACAGAGGGAAGTCATTACCACCCCTATCCCAGAAGAGTCAAGGAGAAGAAATCACCACCAGAGCTTGGTGAGAGGTAGACCTGTGGAAAAGGGATGCCTAGTAGCCATTGTGGCCATTGCAGAATCCTGCCCCTTCCAGAACCATCGTCGGGCAAGAAGGGAACAGAGAGAATAAATACCCTGACTTCTCTATCTTCCCACCATCTAATGTCATATCAGTGCCTGCCACTGGGCAAACCCAACCAGAAGCCAGTGGGCAAGGGAGCTCATGTGTATGGACCATGGCAGGGTTAGCTTCCTGGGGCACAGCGCAAGGGAGAGAAAGGTGGAGAGTAGACTGTAGGGGTAAGGAGATCCATGAAAAGCACCCAGCACTTTCCTTTCACAGCAGAGCTCTTGGTTTGCTATCTTACCCTCTCTGTCAGGTACTTGTGAGGTGGGCTAGGGAGTGTTCTCCATGGCCTTCTGGTAATGCTGCTGGCAGGAAGCAGAGATGAATCTTAAGGTCCAGTGTTTTCAAGCTACTGTGAAGTAGTGGGTTAAGTGAGGTATTTACTCAGGGCTGCAAGATGACAGCATAGACAATGGGAGACTCCTAATGGTATCTAAGGAAGGAGGGAGAAAAGGAAGGAAGGAAGGGAGGGAGGGAGGAGGGAAGGAGGAAAGGAGGGAGGGAGAGAAGAGAAGAGATGGATGAGGGAGAGAAGAGAAGAGATGGAGGAGGGAGAGAAGAAGAGAAGGAGGGAGTGAGAGAGGAAAGAAAGGAAGGAAGGAAAGGAGGGGAGATAAAAGGGAGGGAGGAAGGAAGGAAGGGAGAAAGGAAGGAGAAAAAAGAAAGGAAGAGGAAAGAAAGAAAGGAAGGAAGGAAGGGAGGGAGGGAGGGAGAAAGGGAGGGAGGGAGAGAGGGAGAGAGGAAAAAAACATGCCAAGCATCAGTTTCAAGAAGAGAGACAAAGCAGCAAGATGGGAGGATTTCTTTTGTGACAGGAATCCCCAACAAAAAGACAGAAAGGCAGCACAGAGACGTGGTCAAAAGCATGAGCTTTGGAATCAGACTGGGGCTTCTCTTGTGCCTAGATGTCTGATGTCTAAATGTCACCTTACAGTTCTCTCATGCTGTGCTGGTGTGGCTTAGTTCTACAATTCTCCTGTTTGTAAAAATTAACAGACAAGGAGCAGGCACAACTCCCCTACCTTAAGTTCCCAGTAGTTAAACAGGATTTGATTGCTATAGAAGACCCAGGAGACCCAATGTGACAGTGCTTACAAATGTACAGTTTATTTCAGGAGAATGACACAATCTAGCAAGGAAGTAAGGCTATACATCACAGGCAAAGGCTGTCTCACAGCAAGGGGTCTGGAGAAGCCAGGTGCAAGCTCCAGTAGTTCCCCTCTGTAAGGGCCTTGGCGGGATGCAATTTCTTTCTGAGATCAGGAACCACAGCGCCTGGGGCAGGGGGAAGGGGAGGGAGAGGCAGGGTGTGGCAAGGAGATCAGGTGCAAATTAATCTCACCATTATTGAACATAAATGCTCTAGTATCCAGAATATCTAAAGAATTTTTAAAACTCAACAATAAAAAGGACAAATAACACAATTAAAAAAGGCCAAAGCATCTGAAAAGATATATCTCCAAAGAAGATATACACATGGCCAATAAGGACATGAAAAGGTGTTCAACATCACTAATCATTGGTATGATTCATGCAAACCAAAACCACAATGACATACCACTTCAAACCCACTAGGATGGCTTTTTTTTTTTTTTTTTAATGGAAACTAACTAACAAGTATTAGCAAGGATGTGGAGAAAAGGGAACTCTCAGACATAACTGGTAGGAATGTAAAATGGTATAGTTACTTTGGAAAACAATTCGGCCATTCCTCCAAATGCTAAACATAGAGTTCCTATAGGACCCAGTAATTCCACTCCTAGGTATATACTCAAGAGGAATAAAAACAGATAAATAAAATTAAAAAAGGGCACAAACTTCCTTGAAACTCTTCAGACTCATAGTTACTAAGCCACACTATTAATCAATATATTTCATGCTTTGACCTGAGAGGAGTTCCAGTCAAAAACTTTGGCAAAAATCTCAGGCTAATTTCAAGCTCGATGTATACCTAAATATATGCAGCCTGCACATCAGGCACAGCACACCTGCCAAGCACAGTGCCTGAACCAGAGCTGAGATCAAATGCTCCAGAAGAGGGCGCTCCACTTCCACCTCCAGGAAGCCCCCCATTAGAACAAGATGCAGGCCCCTACTCCCACTGGCACATCCTGATGGGGCTGCAACTCAGGCCAAAGCCCCATTAATTTCCTCTGCACTAAACAGAAGAAGGGAAGAGAGCCCTCCAGTGCCACCCAGGGTCACCAACTGCTGGGTTTGCCCGGGACTGTTCTAATTTTAAACTGGAAAGTCTGTCTTCTCAGGAAGTCCCCCAGTCCCAGGAAAGCTGGACCAGTTGGTCACTCTGAAGCCACTCCTCATCCCCGTGACAGAATGTGTGTCGCTGACTACTGTGGAGGGTGCTCCCACTCTGTGTGCAGGGAGGGCCCTGGCTCCCCTCAGTGTCCAGAAGCCATCACTTGACCTGAGATTGTAAGGCCACCACTGCCCTTCTGCTACAGCTGAGTGCTTCTCCCTACAAGCCCCTGATGCAACCTCCCTCTCTTCTGCCTGCCAAATCGTCCTTACTAACAGCAGGAATTCAAGGGCCCTTCACGCCTCTCATGATGGCTAAGTCTGCAGCGATGCCTCTCAGCTGATTCAACACACACTTACTGAGCCCTTACAGGGTTATTAGAGGTGGCCCTTGCTGCCACTTGCTCAGAGCGGGCCTGATTTCACAGCCCCTCCTGTCTTGTGCAATGGCTTTTCCCGCAGCAATGGCTTTTCACATGGCTGTTCAAGGGCCCAGAGAACAGCATCCAGGGGAGCACGGGACAGCAGGAGGGGTGCTCAGAAAGGGGATGAGGCAGGGGCAGAGTCCAGGGACCTGAGGGAGGAGAGTGTTCCACTTGTCCCATCCCCGTCAGGTCCAGCAGGTGAGTGCTGGAAAAGCAACCTTGGGTGCTGAATGGTGGGCATTACAGAGGACAGGCCCAGATCTCAGTGAGAATTTCTTGTAAGATCAGTGATAGCATGATGGGTCTGCCTGAGGGCTATCATATTCTACTGATCTTTGGCCTGTGAATGTTTCCTCTGTGAAGCAGGGGCTGCATTTGGATTGTGCATGAGCTCCATTCTCAGCATGAGCCATCATGTAGTTTGCTATGTTACAGCAAGGGTGTGTGTTTAGGCCCCAGGAATGGCCTTCCCATGATCTGCTTGGCATATATAGAGGCATAGACCCAGCCTGAGTGGAACACTATCTCCTGATGGTACACTTGTATTGGTCCTGATATAGACCACGGCTCGCTCCTATTTGCAGAGCCATGGGGTGAGTATAGGGTTTAGCCTGGGCACATGGTGTTTCTTTGTGTTCTGAGTCATTCTGTCGGCATGGGCTCAGGTCTGAGTGGGGTCTGTCTCCTAGCGCACTGTGTGATGTGTGTGTGTGTGATTGTGAGCTCTGTTACAGGCATTGGTTGCTATAGGTATAGCTACTTATAGATATAGACCCTCACCTGAGAGATCCCGTTAGTGTGTTGAACGCTGCTGTGCTCCAAAGGCTCTCTGTGAAGCAGCAGAGAGGTGTGTTTGATTTTTAGGTGCTTTCAGAGAGAAAAAAAACCCCAGCTTTGAAACAGGGTAAGCACACTGTGTCTCTAGTTTCATCAGTGGGACAAAAGTTACTCCTCTCACCCTGCATTGCCAGGAGAAGCCAGGCATTGGAGAAATCCATTGATAACCAGTGGAAGCCAGAATGGTTGATTTTGTAGGACTCAAGAAAGGATTGGGGGAGTGAGGACTTCGTTATCCTCTGGAGAGAAGGCACACATCCTGGGAGTATGAGGGTGGGTGTGAGGGAATGACTCCTGAATGAGGAACATCCTCAAAGGGGAGAACTATGAACTCAGGAGGGGAGAGTTAGGGAAGAGTTTCCCCAATGGTGTGCCACTGAACACAGGTGTGCCCCTCTGGGTTGTAGAGTTCCTGAGGTATTGACCTCCTCAGTCCTCAGTACCGCCCTGCAGGGCCTGGTATGGAAGAGCCCCCAGGCTGATCATCTCTGGCCATGAGTTGGCTGTCCATTTACCACGGTATGCCCCAAAAGATCCATTTCTATGAGTACCATGATAAGGAAAAGACTGGGAAGCTCTGAATTAGGAAATGAGTGCCTGAGGCACCACTCCTGATCTTTCCAGCAGCCTGACTTTGTACAGCTTTGAAACACTCACTGGAAACCTTAAGTCAAGGATTGCTTAAGGTCTAGATCAGATAAAGGCAGGTCAGGTAATTCAGACCAACCCTCTTTCTAAAGACAAGTAAAAAAGATGGACTAAGCATTTGAAAAGATATGTTTAAAACCATCAATTAGCTACTAATATAGTGAGCAATTTACTGGCTCAAGATCCAGGAGTTAGGCTGGGTGTGATGGCTCATGCCTCTAATCCCAGCACTTTGGGAAGCCTAGGTGGGAAGATTGCTTGAGGCCAGAAGTTCAAGACCAGCCTGGGCAACATAGCAAGACCTGTCTCTACAAAAAATTGAAAAAATTAGCCAGATGTGGTGGTGTATGCTCGTAGTTGCAGCTACTTGGGAGGCTGAGGCAGGAGGATCACTTGAACCCAGGAGTTCACGGTTACAGTGAGCTGTGAGCTATGATCAGACCACTGCACTCCAGCCTGGGTGACAGAGCCAGACACTGTCTCTAAAAAAAAATTCCAGGAGATAATTAGATAATAAGAGGATATTATGACCAACTTTATGTCCTACATTTTAACATTTAAATAAAATTGATAAATTCCCTGAAAACACAACTTACCAAAATTGATACAGAAAATAATAGAAAACTCCAATAAAATTAAAGGTCCACACCTAGATGTCTTTACAGTTGAGTTCTACTAAACTAAAGAAGAAATAGTTCCAATCTCTTCCAGAGACTAGAAATACATAAGATATTCCCCAATTCATTTTATGAGGCTCCTATAGTCTTGATACCAGAACCCAAGAAGGACAGTTTGAGAAAGGCAAATGACATGCCAATCTCATTTACACAGATGCAAAAATCCTAAGCCAAATCTTAGCAACCCAAGTCCAGCAACATATGGAAAGGATAATATATCACGAATAAACTGGATTTATTCTCAGGAATACAAGGATGTTTTAACATTAGAGAATCAATTGTTTTAATTGGTCATCTCAACATATTAAATGAGAAAATCATATGGTAATCTCAGAAGATGCAGAAAAAAACTTTTTATAAAATTCAATATAGATTCATGATAAAAACTAATAAGCAAATAGGGATATAAAAGAATGTCCTTAATTTAATACAGATCTTCAAAAAATTTACAGCCATTATTATATTTAATGGTGAACAGTTGAAAGCTTTTCCTTTGAGACCATGAACTGACAAAGATGCTTACTATCATCACCATTTTTCTTCAACATTGTAGTGGAGGTCCTATGCAGTGCAGTAAAATGCAGAAAAATAGTATAAGGTTTTGAGAGGATAAACCGGAATTTTTATTTGCATATGATATAACTGTGTATGTAAACATTCCAAAAGTATATATAGATTAATGATTAGAATTAATGACACTATTCAATAAGGAGATGCTGGATAGAAGATTTATATACAATATTCAATTTTATTTCCACATGATAGCAATAAACAGTTAGAAAAATGAAAATTAAAAAGAAGATGTTACATGCCAGTAGCATCATAAAAAGTCTGAGGTGGGAGGATTGCTTGAGGCCAGGAATTCAAGATTAGCCTGGGCAACACAGCAAGACCTCATCTCTATGAAAAATTTTTAAAAATGAGCTAGGCATAGTGGCATGTGCTTGTGGTCCCAGTACTCTGGAGGATGAGGCAACAGAATTGCTTGAGCCCAGGAGTTTGAGGCTGCAATGAGCTGTGATAACATCACTGCACTCCAGCCTGGGTGATAGAGTGAAAACCTGTCTCTAAAAAAAGAAAGAAAGAAAAACCTTGGAATAGTATGTTGAAAAACTTAGGGGTAAGTGTACTTATGCTTGCAATTTACTTTGAAATCCATAGAAAATAACCTGGATTAGGTGGATGGAGAGATGGATAGAGGGATGGATAGAGGGATGGACAGATGGATAGATACATGATACAGCAAGTACAGTATAGTAAACTGTTTATGGTGAAGTCTAGATGGTGGGTGTATGAGTGTTCACAGTAATTTTTTTTTTACCTTTTCTGTATGTTTAAAAAATTTCATAATAAAATGTTGTAAAAACCTTGAAACATATGACAGGAAAAGTTTACATACTCTATAGATAAAAATATAAGACTTAATTAGGAAATATTAAAGAAGACCTAAACAAATGAAGAGATATACCATATTCACGGATTGAAAGACTGAATATTGTAAAAAGAAAAAGAAAGTCAAATGGTCTATAAATTCAGTGCAATTACAATTAAAACCCCAGCAGGGTTCTCTTTGTGGAACTTCACAAGCAGATTCAAAAATATATATGGAAATCCACAGGGGCGAAGATAGCCAAGACACTCTTGAAGGACAAGGTGAGAGGAATTGCTCTACCAGATGTCAAGACTTATTGTAAAGCTATATTGATTAATACAGTGTGATATTACTGCAAGGAAAGATAAATAAGCCAGTAGGGCAAAATAAAGAGCTCAGAAACAAACTGCTGTATGTATATATACCACATAACAAAGATGGCACTACAGAGCATTCAGGAGAGGATGGTCCTTTCAACAGATGATGCTGGTGTGATTTGTCTATATTGGAAAAAAATGAAATTGGACCCCTACATCATATCATATACAAAATAATTGCCAGGTGGATTAAAGATATACATGCAAAAGACTAAACAATAAAAGTTCTATGAGGTAATAAAGGGAAAATTTAGGAGTAAGGAAATATTTCTTTAAAAAGACAGATAAAGCACTACCCATAAAAGCCGGGTGCAGTGGCCTGCATCTGTAGTCCCAGCTACTGGGGAGCCTGAGGCAGGAGGTTCATTTGAGATCAGGAGTTTGAGACCAGCCTGGGCAACACCCCATCTCTAAAAAAAAAAAAACAAAAAAAATTTAAAATCACTAACCATAAAAGAAAGGATTAATGAATTTGAGTGTGTTAAAATGAAAGAATTCTCTTTATCAGAAAATACAATAAAGTGAAAAGGCAAGTCACAGAATGGGAGGAGATGTTTGTAATAAATCTAGTAGAAAAAAATGCTATTTTCCAAAATGAATAAAGAACTCCTACAAGTCAATAAGAAAGAAAAGACAACAAAATAGAAAAATAGGCAGAGTCTTGAACAGCTAGCCCACAAAATTGTAAATCTAAATAGGTAAACATATGAAAAGTTGCTTAACCTCATTAATAATCAGGAAAATGCAAATTAAAACCACAATGCACTGCTATTACATACCCATTTGATTGGTGAAAATTTAGTCTGACACTAACAGTGGCTGACAAGAACATGGAACAACAGTGGGACTGTATTTTTCAACCACTTTAGAAAATTGTTTGGTATTATTAACTAAACTTGAAGATATCCATATTTCATGACTGAGCAATTTCACATTTAGGTATATATCCAACAGAAGTGCATTCTTATGTACCCCAGGACATTTACATGTATATAGATGCTGTCTCTCAAGAGTAGAATAGTTAAATGAATCATGCCATATTTATCCAGTGGAATATTATATTCCAATGAAAACAAATAAAATATAGATACAAGCAAAAGCTTAAGGTGTGGGGAGTTGAGTTTCTGGTTCTTGCTTGGGCACTTAAATGGATGAGATTTGTATTATGACTTACAGGGGTAGAGATAAGTTTAAGGCCATGGTCTGAGGGACCCTTCCAACTGTACTTAACGTTGGTATGGGGCTAAGCTGTGTTTTGTATTGACACATGTATAAACCAAGTGCTTGGGAAAGAAAGCCTCATAATTTGCTGAATAGTGGTATGGATTTAGGCTCTGTTTTAGTCTAGGGCTGGTGCCTAGTGTGCTAAGCCCTCGTATGCATATGGATACAGACCCCGCCCCATCCTTGGTGTAAGCTGTGTTCTCTTGAAGACATAGTATGGGTTTAGGCTCTTGGCTGAGAAGGCACTTATATTGTGTTGAGAGGTTGTATGGCTATAGACCTGGTCTCAGCTGGAGCTGACTCCAGTTGCCAGTATAGTTAGAAGGCTGTCTCTCAGAGTGCTGAGGGGGTTACTCTAGCACAGTACCTTGTACATAGTAGGTGCTTAATAAATATTGATTTAATGAATGAGAGAGCCCACGAGGAGGTGACATGGCTGCGGAGGTGAGGCATGGGGTCGTGTGCCCCTTCCGCTGTGGGATGTAGCGAGGGGGACTATGGCCTCCTGCAGAGCCTGCTCTCCCGGCTTGTCTACCATCACAGGGATATCTCTGCTCCCAGGGGCTGAGAGACCTCAACCTTTCCCCAAGCTGAAGCTGCAGGGCCTTGAGGTATCAGCCAGATGTCTTCCCACAAAGATCTGTGGTGGCACAGGACAATGGGGATCCTGCCAGTAACAGGGAAACTGACACAGTGGAACTGGCTGAACTGGGACCCCTGCTAGAAGAGAAGGGCAAATGAGTAATCACCAACCCAACCAAAGCTGAAGAAGAGCAAACATGTCCAGTGCCCCAGGAAGAGGAGAAGGAGGTGCGGGTACTGACGCTTCCCCTGCAAGCCCACCACACCTCAGAGAAGATGGAGGAATTTGTGTATACCATCTGGGAGGGACGCTGGAGGGTCATCCCATATTATGTGCTCCCTGACTGGTTGAAGGACAATGACTACCTGCTACATGGCCATAGACCACCCATACCCTCCTTTTGGGCTTACTTCAAGAACATCTTCAGCATCCATACAGAAACTGGCATCATCTGGACCCATCTACTTGATTTTGTGCTGTTTCTCTTTTTGGGAATCTTGACCATGCTTAGACCAAATATGTACTTCATGGCCCCTCTACAGGAGACAGGAGAAGGTGGTTTAGGGGATGTTCTTTTTGGGTGCAGTGCTCTGCCTCAGCTTCTCCTGACTCTTCCACATTGTCTATTATCATTCAGAGAAAGTCTCTTGGACTTTTCCCAAACTGGACTATTCAGGGATCACTCTACTGATTATGGGGAGCTTTTTTCTCTGGTTCTATTACTCCTTCTACTGCTCCCCACAGCCATGGCTCATCTACCTCTCTGTCGTCTGTGTCCTGGGCATTTCTGCCATCACTGTGGCATAGTGGGATAGGTTTGCCACTCCTAAGCACCAGCAGACAAGTGGAGGAGTGTTCCTGGGACTTGGCTTGAGTGGTGTTGTGCTCACCATGCACTTTACTATTGCTGAGGGCTTTGTCAAGGCCACCATGGTGGGCCAGATGGGCTGGCTCTTCCTCATGGCTGTGATGCAAGTCACTGGAGCTGGCTGTTATGCTGCTCGAATTCTTGAGTGCTTCTTTCCTGGAAAATTTGACATATGCTTCCATTCTCATCAGATTTGCCATGTCCTGGTGGTGGAAGCAGCCTTTATCCACTTCTATGGGGTTTCCAACCTTCAGGAATTCCATTATGGCCTAGAAGGTGGCTGTACTGATGACTCCCTTCTCTGAGCCTTCCCACCTGAGGGGTGGAGAAGGAGCTTCCCAAGTGCTTTTAAAAATAACTTCTTTCCTGAAGTGAGAGAAAGAGTCTGAGTTGTCTGTTTCTAGAAGAAACCTCTTAGAGAATTCAGTACCAACCAAGCTTCGCCCACTTTCACACCCACTGGGCAATAAACTTAACATGTCCATTCCCCTAGCTGGGGAGGGTGGGGATGGTCAAACTTAGCCATCCCCCTCAGCAAGGCAACTACTGGCCCCTCACAGAGACAGTACTTTGAAACTCATGTTGAGATTTTACCCCCTCCTCCACCATTTTGGGAAAAAATTATGAACTGGGACTCTTCAGAAATTCTGGGTCTTTTTTCTGGAAAAAAATGTCCCTCCCTTACCCCATCCTTATTTTGTAACCTGGCTTATAACAGGCCATCCATTTTGTAGCACACTTCTCAAAAACAATTATATAACCTAGTCCCATCTTTCTAGGGCCTGGATCTGCTTACACAGCAGGAGGAGTAAAGCTACCAACTTTTACATAGCCTGGATAATCATGGAAATGTGTCCAGGCTTCAGATAACTTGAGTTTTAATTTTTTTTTCTTGGCAGAGTAATGTAAAATTAAAATGGGGAAAGATATTTAATATTTAATACTAAACTTTAAAAGGAAACCTGCTATCATTGCTATGTATCTTGATGCAAAGACTATGATGATAATAAAAGAAAGTACAGAAGACACTTGGCATTCAAAGAAAAAAAATAATGAAAGTTTGAGTGAAATGGAGCCAGGCGCAGTGGCTCATGCCTGTAATCCTAGCACTCTGGGAGGCCGAGGCAGGAGGATCACTTGAAGTCAGGAGTTCGAGACCAGCCTGAGGAAAAGTGAGACCCCCATCTCTACAAAAAATAGAAAAATTAGCCAGGCATGGTGGCCCATGCCTGTAGTCCCAGCTACTGGGGAGGCTGAGGCAGGAGGATCACTTGAGCTCAGGAATCAGAGGCTGCAATGAGCTATGATGATGCCACTGCACTTTAGCTGAGGTGACAGAGAGAGACCCTGTTTAAAAAAAAGTACTATAGGAGATGCCCCCTGCAAAGATCAGGGAGTATGTACAAACTACAGCCTTGAGTGCAGTGCATCACAAAACAAATGCCCAGAACAGGGTCCATATGCATACCACCACTTAGCCTACCTAAAGATCAATTTATGGATTCAGACTACAGCCCATTCTCATACTGTCACTCAGCTTAGTGTGAAATAGCCATCAATAAAACCAGTGCTTGTATCCATACCATAGGTTAGTAAATCATGACAAGATATGATGATTCTGGGTTTATATATACTGAACTGTGAAGAGCTTATCTTCACACACTTAAAAATGAGCTGTCTAGCACAGACTGTATCATGTGTAGTGAATGGGTAGGATGAATATAGGTTTTTGTTTTGCAAGCATTATCTTCTGATTGGCCAAATAGTGGCGTGTTTATGAATCATGGTCTACAAAGATTCTGTTTCAGAGCCTACTGAGTAATGGGTTGGGGATATCTGTGTGACCACCATGTGTGCATTTCTGGGGGTGCTATTTTTGTTTTGACTGAATGTGGGTATAGAATTAGGCCTGCGTCTGTCTGGAGAGGGGGTTTTATGGCAGTATTCTTGGAGGAGACTGTCTCATATTTGCTGAGCAGCAGGGATCACTAACTCAGATGCTGGCAGGTAAATGAATGAATACTGTAGTCTGTGTATTTACACATTTAACTGCCAAAGAATATTTGTTATTTCTATAAAGAAATTAGCTCTCTCCTATTTTTCCTGAAACTCTCACCCTTCATGGAAATGTGAGTTCAGAAAATGTCCTTTTCTCTTAAATGTCCTCTTTAATATGAGAGAAAAATAAACAGTGTAAGTACAATGATAATTGGTAACTAATCCCAGGGTTATTCTGGGAATGGAAGGGAGTAAAGGCAGCTGCTATGCTGCTCTGGCTGTACAAGAAAGCAGTCTAGTGTTGCCAGATCTTCCAATTTTCAAGAGATACTTAAAAAATCTAGATGATGATTATTATTATTTTAGAGAGAGGGTCTTGCTATGTTCCCCAGGCTGGTCGCAAACTCTTGGGTGCAAGGGATCCTCCTGCCTCAGCCTCCCAAGTAGCTGGGATTACAGGCGAGAACCACCATGCCCCTAAAAATCCAGATTATGTTTTTAGAGGTGAAATATTCCAATTTTTAAGTCTTGGCTCAATTCAAAAAGAAAGGAAGGAAGGGAAGGAGGAAGGAAAGAAGGAATGAAAGAAGGAAAAAGGAAGGAAGGAAGGAGACAGAGAGAAAGAAAACATTGAGTGTGAGGAAAAGTGTATAAGGTGGATCAAGTATCCACTTGAAGATGCCATTTTGCAATTTCTGATATAGATGCTAAGTAGGGTCAGTCTCCTTGTGCACTGAACTATGTTAGGGGTCTGAACATTGGCTGATTTGGTGTTGTCTGCTTGGAGGATTGTCTACTTAATAATTTGGGGAGCAGAGGTCTGTATAAGGGTCCTGAACTAGACAGGGGGCCACCTCCCACCATGCTGTCTACTATGGTTAAGGACTGTGGGCCGTGTGAGGGTTACTTTGTGTTGGGCTAAGACATGGTATGTGAAGGAATCCTGGACTGAGTGGGGGCCATGCTGGGCTGTGGTATGTATCTGAGCTCTGTTCTTGATAGTGATGATTTGGCAGGAAAAAAAAAATCAGTCAAGAAAAAGGGATTGCTCAAAATAAATGTGATGAAATCACTTAAAAATATTGCTGCAGAACCTTTAATAAGATATTACAAAGAGAATACAGTTGTGCGTTAACCATGGCCAAATGGGATTTATTCCAGAAATGTGAAAGATGGTTCAGTATGATAAACTATATTAATATTATAATATTTATTGTATCAGTGGATGAAAGGTAGAAAACCATATGATCCTCTTGATATATGCCAAAAAAGGCATCTGAGAAATTCAATGTTTATTTATGATAATATTTTTTAAACCTTAGTAGAACAGGGACAGATAGACATTGCCTTAACATAATTAAAAAAAATAGACCTCAAGCAAAAAGCCAGCATTATCTTTTAGTATATTTTTTTTCTGAACTGCCTCCTATCTGCTCTTCTCTGGCTTGAGTAGCAAGCAACTGAGTAAGCCCTAAAGCAAACTGTTACAATTTAGAATTAAAAACAAAATCTTTAAATTTCAATAATCTCCTGGAGTAGAGAATAACCTTTCAATATCTGGCTCTGACTGGAGGCAAGGATGCTGCCTCCACAGACGAATATGTGTGTAAATCTGTGTAAATAAAGCCACTCTGGAAGCCCTCTGGCAGGCTGAAGAGGAGCTGGATTTCCTGCTAGAAGTGGGACAGCTGGCCCAGCAGGAAGGTAAAGTATTTTTCTGTGGGCTGAGCATGTGAGAGACAGTGTCACCATTAGATTACAAAACACAGAATCAGGAGGTGTTATATAATGAATGGCCTGGGCTGGCATCGTGTGTGTGTGTGTGTGTGTGTGTGTGTGTGTGTGTGTGTCAGAGAGGAAGAGAGAGAATAAGAGAGAGAGAGAAAGAGAGAGAGTTGTCTAGCATGGAGCCTATCTGATACATGAAATATTTAAAAGATACCATAAGAGTCAGAGCATGAGGGGTCTTAAGTGAAGCCATCAACTAGGATAAATGAGGTGGTCTATATTGCAGTAGCTCTTAGTCCCCATTTTCCTTATCTAGGTTTCTACTATTTGGTTTGTTTGTTTGTTCATTTGTTTACTTATTTATTTTTGAGAAGGAGTCTTGCCCTGTCGCCTGGGCTAGAGTGCAAGCGATCCTCCCACCTCGCTCTCCCAAAGGGCTAGGATTACAGGCGTGAGCTACTGCGCCCGGCCTTGGTTTGTTAGTTTAAATGGCATGCTTTGACGCCCACCTTCAACCTGTGCAGCAATCATTGAGCTTATTCTACATTTCTTCTTCATTCCCATTTTTTGCTGTATTTCTACTTTGTCAGAGGACGTCTGTAAACTCTTATCCTTACATTTGTTTTAGTCTTAGGTTTACAATTAAATATATTAAATTCTCAATATCTGTTGTGTTTTTTTGGCCAAAGTTTTCCAATCATCTCTCAGTTGGATGAAACTTGATCTGTAGTAGAATCCTCAGAAAGAGTTCTTGAATACAAAATGTCTTGAGTTCTTGAAAATGTAAAACTGGAACCTTTGGCTCACACTTTGTGTTTTCTACTTGAATTTCGTTAAAACATTTCTTCACTGTTATCTTACTTTCTATAATTCTGTCAAGTAGTTTGATGCCACCTGATTTTCTTTTCCTGTATGTAGGTCACTTGGTTTTTTCGCTTTGTTTTGTTTTTTTGCATGTAGACCCAAAGGATTTGTGTATGTGTGTGTGTGTGTGTGTGTGTGACAGAGTCTTGCTTTATGGCCCAGGTTAGACAGCAGTGGTGTCAGCCTAGCCCTAGTTTGAGACTTAAACTCCTGGGTTCAAGGGATCCTCCTGCCTCAGCCTCCCGAGTAGCTGGGACTACAGGCATGTACCACCACACCCGGCTAAGTTTTCTATTTTTTTTTTTTCTTTAGAGACGGGTGTCTTGCTATGTTGCTCAAGCTGGTCTCGAACTCCTGGACTCAAGCAATCCTCCTGCCTTGGCCTCCCAAATTGCTGGGATTACAGGCTTGAGCCACTGTGCCTGGCCCCCAAAGGATTTTTTCTTTAATTTCAGAATATTATGGGTGTACAACACTTCGGCTATACATATTGCCCATGCACTGCCCATGTCAGAGCTACACTCGTGGACATCCCCCAAACTGTGCTCCCCACACCCATTCAGTGAGAGTTTTCCCATCCCCTCCACCCCCCTCCCACCTGCCCGCTCCCTGATGAATATTATTGCCATGTATGACTTAAGTATTGATCAGTTAGTATCAATTTGATGGTGAGTACCAGTGGTGCTTGTTTTTCCATTCTTGTGACACTTCGCTTCGAAGAATGGGCTCTAGCTCCATCCAGGATAATACCAGATGTGTTAATTCACCGTTGTTTTTTATTGCTGAGTAATACTCAATGGTATACATGTACCCCATTTTATTAATCCACTCGTGTATTGATGGGCACCTGGGTTGTTTCCACATCTTTGCAATTGTGAATTGCGCTGCTATAAACATTCACATGCAGATGTCTTTATTATAGAATGTCTTTTTTTCCTTTGGGTAAATACCCAGTAGTGGGGTTGCTGGATCAAATGGTAGCTCTACTTTTAGTTCTTTGAGGTATCTCCATATGACTTTCCATAGAGGTTGTATTAATTTGCAGTCCCACCAGCAGTGCATGAGTGTTCCTATCTGTCCGCATCCCTGCCAACATTTGTTGTTTTGGGACTTTTTGATATGAGCCAATCTCACTGGAGTTAAGTGATATCTCATAGTGGTTTTGATTTGCATTTTCCTGATGATTAGAGAAGTTGAACAATTTTTTATATGCCTGTTGGCCATCATTCTGTCTTCTTTTGAAAAGTTTCTGTTCATGTCCTTTGCCCATTTTTTAATGGGGTTGTTTGATTTTTTTCTTGTTGATTTTCCTAAGTTCTGTATAGATTCTGGTTATCAGCCCTTTATCAGATGTGTAGCATGCAAATATTTTCTCCCATTCTGTAGGTTGTCTGTTCACTCTAGTGACAGTTTCCTTGGCTGTGCAGAAGCTTTTTAATTTGATCGGGTCCCATGTATTTATTTTTGTTGCTGCTGTGATTGCTTTGGGGGTCTTCTTCATAAATTCTTTGCCTAGGCCTATGTCCATAAGAGTTTTTCAAATGTTTTCTTCGAGAATTCTTATGGTTTCACGTCTTAGGTTTAGATCTGTTATCCATCGTGAGTTGATTTTTGTGAGAGGTGAGAGGTGTGGGTCTAGTTTCAGTCTTCTACATATGGCCATCCAGTTTTCCCAGCACCATTTATTGAATAGGGAATCTTTTCCCCAGTGTAAGTTTTTGTGAAATTTGTCAAAGATCAGATGACAGTATGAGGTTGGTTTTATATTTGGGTTCTCAGTCCTGTTCCATTGGTCTATGTCTCTGTTCTTGTGCCAGTAAAATGCTGTTTTGGTTACTATAGCCTTGTACTATAGTTTGAAGTCTGGTAGATAGATGCCTCCCAATTTGTTCTTTTTGCTTAAGATTGCTTTGGCTAGATGGGGTCTTCTCTGGTTCCACATGAAGCATAGAATTATTTTTTCTAGATCAGCAAAAAATGATGTTGGTATTTTGATAGGGACTGCATTGATTCTGTAAATCACTTTAGGTAGCAAAGACATTTTTACTATGTTGATTCTGTCTATCCAAGAGCATGGTAGGGTTTTCCAGCTGTTTACATTCTCTGCAGTTTCTTTTCTCAGTGTTTCATAATTCTCTCTATATAGGTCTTTTACCTCCTCAGTTGGATATGTTCCTAAATATTTAATTTTCTTTGGTGCTATTGTGAAAGATATTGCATCTTTAATTTGTTTCTCAGCTTGACTGTTATTAGCATATATGAAAGCTATGGATTTGTGTGCATTGATTTTGTATCCTGAGACTTTGCTGAATTCATTTATCAATTCCAGTAATCTGTTGGTTGAATCTTTGGGGTTTTCTAGATATAATATCATATCGTCTGCGAAGAATGAAAGTTTGACCTCTTCTGCCCCCATTTGGACACCCCTGATTCCTCTTTCTTGTCTGATTGCTCTGGCCAGGACTTCCAGCACTATGTTGAATAGAAGTGGAGATAGTGGGCAAACTTGTCTGGTTCCAGTCTTAAGGGGGAATGCTTTCAATTTTTCCCCATTCAGTATGATATTGGCTGTGGGTTTATCATATATGGCTTTAATAATTTTCAGGTATGAGCCATCTATGCCTGTGTTGTTAAGAGTTCTTATCCTAAAAGGGTGCTGTATTTTGTCAAAAGCCTTTTCTGCATCTATTGAAAGGATCATATAATCTTTGTTCTTGCTTTTATTTATGTGGTGAATTACATTTATAGATTTGCATATGTTGAACCCTCCCTGCATCTCAGGGATGAAGCCCACCTGATTGTGATGGATTATTTTTTTGATGTACATTTGAATTCGGTTTGCTAGGATTTTATTGAGAATTTTTGCATCTATATTCATAAGGGATATTGGTCTGTAGTTTTCTTTTCTTGTTGTGTCCTTTCCTTCCAGTATGAAGGTGATATTGGCTTTGTAGAATGAGTTTGGGAGGATTCCATCCTTCTGGATGTTTTCAAATAATTTCTGCAGTATAGGCACCTGTTCTTCTTTGTAGGCTTGGTAGAATTCAGGTGTGAACCCATCTGGTCCAGGACTTTTTTTTGTTGGAAGATTTTTTTATTACTGCTTCAATTTCGGTGCTTGATATTGGTCTGTTTAGAAATTCTATTTCTTCCTGGTTGAGCCTAGGGAGGTAGTATGTTTCTAAGAATTTGTCCATTTCCTCCACGTTTTCATGTTTGTGGGCATAGAGATTTTTGTAGTATTCAAAGATGATGTTTTGTATTTCCATGCTATCAGTTGTGACCTCTCCTTTTTCATTTCTAATTGAGCTTATTAGAGTCCTTTCCTTTCTGCTTCTGGTCAACCTGGAGAGTGGCCTGTCTATTTTGTTTATCTTTTCAAAGAACCAACTTTTCGTTTTATGAATCTTCTGTATTGTTCTTTTGTTTTCAATTTCATTTAATTCTGCTCTGATCTTGGTTATTTCTTTTCTTCTGCTGGCTTTAGGATGACTTTGCTCTTCTTTTTCCATTTCCTTAAGATGATTCATCAGTTTACTGATTTGTCCTTTCTGTCTTTTGGATGTGGGAATTTAAGGTGATAAGTTTTCCTCTCAGGACTGCTTTTGCTGTATCCCACAGATTTTGATAACTTGTGTCCCCATTATTGTTTAGTTCGAAGAATCTTTTGATTTCCATTTGAATCTCCTCTTTGACCCAATAGTCATTCAGCAACAGATTGTTTAATTTCCATGTTTTTGGATGAAGATGTGAGTTTCTGTTGGAATTGATTTCTAATTTATTCTGCGTGGTCTGAAAAGATACATGGTATGATTTCTATTTTTTTGAATTTGTGGAGATCTGTTTTGTGGCCTAGGATGTGACCAATTTTAAAGAAAGTTTCATGAGCTGATGAGAAGAAAGTATATTCAGTGTTATTTGGGCGGAGTGTTCCGTAGATGTTTGTTAGGCCCAAATGTTCTAAAGTCCTGTTTAGGTCCATTGTTTCTTTGCTTATTTCCTGTTTGGAGGATCTGTCCAGTTCCATCAGTGGAGTGTTGAAGTCCCCTGCTATTATGGCATTGCTATTTATTATGTTGTCTTGATCAAGCAGTATTTGCTTTACGTATCTGGGTGCTCATGTGTTGGGTGCATAAAGGTTTAGGATTGTTAAATCTTCTTGTAAGATTTTTCCCTTCGCCATTATATAGTGTCCATTTTTGTCCTTCTTTGCTTTTGTTGCTTTAAAGTTTATATCATCCGAAATAAGGATGGCTACTCCAGATTTCTTTTGGTTTCCATTAGTCTGGAAAATTGTATTCCATCCTTTTGCCTTGAGTCTGAATGCATCCTTGTGTGTAAGGTGTGTTTCCTGGAGACAGCAGATACTTGGCTTGTATTTTTTAATCCATTCAGCCAACCTATGTCTCTTCAACGGGCAATTCAAGCCATTCATATTTATTGAGAGAATTGATATTTGGGGTAGATTTCTGTTTATTCTATTGGGTAGTTTCTTATTCTGTTTTACCTCTTGAGACATTGTGAAATCTGGGTTCTGGAGTTTTAGCTTTTGCGTAGTTTTACATTGGTGGGTGTCTGTTGTGCTGGTTAGTGTACAATGCAGGTCTAAGCACTTCTTGAAAGGCCAGTCTGGACTTCGCAAATTCTATCAGTGATTGCTTGTCTGGAAAAGTCTTTATTTCTCCCTTGTATAAGAAGCTTAGTTTGGCAAGATACAGAATTCCAGGTTGGCCTTTATTTTGTTTTAGGAGACTGATGATGGCTGTCCATTCCCTTCTGGCTTGTAAGGTTTCAGGTGAGAAATCTGCAGTTAATCTGATGGGTTTCCCTTTGTAGGTTACCTGATCTTTTTGTCTCACAGCTCTGAGGAGTGCCTCTTTTGTGTTTACTTTGGTCAGTCTAATAATTATGTGGCATGGTGAATGCCTTTTCACGTTGAGTCTCCCAGGAGTCCTGTGTGCATCTTGTACTTGGATATAGAGATTTCTGGCTAAGCCATGGAAATTTTCCTCTATTATTCCTTCAAATAGATTTTCCAGCCCATGCGAATTTTCTTCCTCTCCCTCAGGGATGCCTATGATTCTTATGTTTGGCCTCTATATAATCCCACATTTCTTGTATGCTTTGTTCATGCCTCTTGTTTTTGTGTTCTTTCTCTTCGACTGATTTATTTAGCACAAAGGCGTTGTCTTCTAGCTCTGAAATTCTTTCCTCTGCATGGTCCAGCCTATTCTTAAGGCTTTCCACTGTGTTTTGTAAATTCTTGAATGCTTCTTTCATTTCTAGAATTTCTATTTGATTTTTCCATAATACTTCTATTTCTTTAGAAAATTTTTCATTCATTTCTTGCATTTTTCTTGTGGTTTCTTTGTGTTGGAATTCAAATTTCTCTTGAATTTCATTGAGCTTTCTTATAATCCATAAACGAAATTCCTCTTCTGTCATTTCACCCATTTCATTTGAGTTGGTATGTATTGCTGAGGAACTGATGATTTCTTTTGGGGGTGACTTTTCACTCTGATTTTTCATGTTTCCTGAGTTCTTTCACTGATTTTTTCTCATCTGGCCTCTTGGTTTAGAGCTGGGGGTGTTAGGGCTAGTTTATGGCCCTGTCTCCAAGCCCTCGAGGTTTGTTCCTTGGCAGAGCCAGGGAGAGGAGTAGTGTCCTGTATTGCCTTGGGTGTATTTTAGCAAGTTTGGTGGGTCTTGGGTTACTTCAGACCTGTTGTCTTCTCCTCTTCCCAGTGGAGTGTAGTGAGATTGTCCTCCCAGTTTGAGCTCCAAGCTGGTGGATTGTACTTGACGGTATGAATCCAGAGCTCCCTAATAGCTAGGTATTCTGTTACGTCCGTGGCAGACTCTGATCCCCCAGGTGGGGTCTACGAAAGCCCCAAGCTTTGGGAGGGGCCTTGTAGCTCCTAGGGGTTACTTTGACCCTGCTCCTCCTGAGGTGTGGGTAGAAACACAATTGCTTTTGGCTGCAGTGTGAGAGCTGAATTGGAAAAATTCTACACAGCTCAGCGGTTGCTTATCTAGCCGTGTGTGTCTGTCCCTCTGATGTGCATCTCTGCGTGACACTGGCTGATAGGGGGATCTCCAATTGTGCACCTCTTTTCCACCAGTAGACCCCAAGGTGAGGTGGGTGGGTGTCTCTATCCCCAGAAGTCTCCGTCAGGGGGATGTTCCCACAGGGGGGAATAGTGGCCACTGGAGGCACTCTTGGATGGAGTGAAATTCCCTAATGAATTGAGCAGGGTTACAGGGAGCTGCTCTGGTTCAGCCTGTGGCTCTTGAGGCATTCGGTTGCCATGAGAACTGGTACTTATACAAAATGAGGCACTATAACCAGCAACCTTCAAAATGACCAATCTCTGGGGTACAGGAGGGCTGGGACCTGAAGAGCGGGCACTAGGACCAGCACTTAGCGGACTTGTTGGAGGCCAGAGCCGGGTAACAGGACCTGATGGACGGGCTGCAAACTGTTTCCTATACACAAAGGTCCTGCCACTACAGTTCGAGGATCTTGTGCCACCTGGAACCCATGGATGCAGCTGTCCCTGGCCACCAAGGACAAAGCCCGTGGCACCTGGCGGACGAGCCCCCGGGCCGGGGCGGGGCAGAGCTACAGACCTGGGTCACAGCTCCTGGCTGGAGGCTTTAAATATGGCTGCCGCCACCAACCTGGCACACAGCAGGGTTCAGATCGTGCCCAGGAATGTAGCTTTTCTCAACAGGCCTGGGTCCTGCGGAGGCAGTTGCCAGCAGCCCCTACCGCATGTCCCGCTCTCCGTTAAACTCCTGGGCCTCGGTCCCACTGACTTCCAGTGGCTAGGTGACGGTCTGCTGATTCCCATGCAATGTCCTGGGAAGCTGTATCTCCACCCAGTCCCTACCCGACCCTGAGCAGTCCCTGTATAGTGCACCCAAGAGTTCTGTATGGTTCCCACAATTGCTTCCTCTCCACAGAGCCTGCTGTCTGGAGCAACAGCTTTGCCCTGACTCTGGGCTTGTCCCTGACTGAGTGGATGGGGAGTCTGTGGGGAAGCTGTGTGACCGTTTGGGGGTCAGGTCACGCTGTGCTGACCTGGCGAGCCCATCCTTCCTGCACTCTGGGCTCTATTGCACTCCCTGCGCTCTCTGATCTTTGTGAATGATTCTGTCACCTGTTTTCTTGGGCTGAGCATCCCATGACGGTTCTGTGTAATTTACAATGCTGTTTTCGGAGTGAGTGGTCCACGTGCGCAGGCAGCCTATGGTGTTTTTTCACCTCCTTCCCTGGGGGTGGTGAGGTGGAAGGACTCTATCAGACCGCCACTTTTTCCTTCCCCCAAAGGATTTTTTTAAACCACTAATGTCTGTTTCACTAGGCTATATCTCAGAGTTGATTGTTAATATTCTCAAGTACACAAAGGGATCTTTAAATATGTAGAATTAGATGTTCCTTTATTTCTAGAAAGTTTTGATTAACTTGTAATTTTCAATATTAGTTCTATTCCATTACTCGCTTTTTCTTTTTTCTTAAGAGATTGCAGATATGCTATTCCTATACATTTTCCTTTACCCCTTTATTTCGTTTTGGTTCTCTTGGCTCTTTTTCATTCCCATTCTTTCTCTCCCTTTACTGTATTTTTCAATCACATCGCTTCTCCCTTGGGTAACTTGTAATTTAGTCTTCTCTAAGACAATTTTTTCATTTTCTTTGATTTCTTTCCTGAATTCAGTCAGCACTCAGTTTATATTTTCCTGTTGTTTGTGAATTTTTGAATTTCTGATTCATAGTATTCTTTCATATCTGTAATTGCTTGTTTAATTATATTTAATTCATGTTTTTCTTTCCTTTGGGATTCTTTTTATTGGAGGGTGCTTATTTTTATCAGCTGAAAAGTTTTAATTCTTGCTTCCCCCCCCCATAGTATCTTTGTGCAGATGTTGGGTTCCTTCTTTTAATCATTATAAAGTGTCCTGGATTTTCCTGGTTCAGCAATAACATTCTTCTTGTTATTTTTTTTAATTTATAAAGAATAGAGGTTAATTTAGCTCATAGTTCTGGAGGCTGGGAAGTCCTTTCTGGGGATGACCATGTTTGTAGGTATGACTCAGTCGGCACACAGGCAATATATGTAACCTCAACTTTTGTACCCCATAATATTCTGGAATGAAAAATAAAAAATTAAAAAAAATTTAGATCCAACAAGATTGAAAAAAGTAAATAAACTTGGATGTAAATACCAAATAACATTCTTATTGATTCTATATGAAGAAAGGGATTTGGATGCCTTATTTGGCTTATTGGTTCAAGAGCACCCTCTTCTGTTGATACAATAAAGTACAGTTTCTTTAATAAATGGTACTTTTGGAGGGAGGGTCATTTGATCTTCTGATTCTGTGATGCTATTCCTCTAATGGATACTTCTTTCTCTCTTGCCTTCGCAAAACTACTGCTTCTTGTCCTGTGCAATTTTTAGGCACCTTCTGTTTGATTCCTAGTCAGTGCTCTGATGTCCTAGGTCTCGAACCTGTTTTTAGTATTTACTTAGGGTGGGATTTCCTCCTTCTGAATGTAAGCTATATGTAGTGTTATCCTGTTTTACTACTGCCAGCACCCTGCTGAAATTTCTTCTCACAATTCCTGCCTGACATTTCATCTAAATGGAATGATATAATATGTGGTCCTTTGTGATTGGTTTCTTTCACTTAGCATAATTTCTTCAAGGTTCATCTATGTTGTAGTATGTATCAGTACTGCATTCCTTTTATGGCTGAGTAATAGTCCATCATATAAATATACCACATTTTGTTTATACATTCATCAGTAGATGGACATGTGGGTTGTTTCCACTTTTTTGGCTATTGTGAGTAATGCTGCTATGAAGATTTGTGTACAAGTTTTTGTGTGAACATGTGTTTTTATTTCTCCTGGGTATATACCTAGGAGTGGAATTATTGGGTCACATGGAAACTCTATGTTTAGCATTTTGAAGAATAGTCAAATTATTCTCCAAAGTAGCTGAACCATTTCAAATTCCTATCAGCAATGTATGAGTGTTCCCATTTCTCCACATCCTGAACAACACTTGTATTGTCTGCCTTTTGTTTTTCTTTTGGTGCTGAAACCCACAATCTGTCTTTTTAAAATTATAGCCATTCTCATGGGTGTGAAGGGGTATCTTGTGGTTTTGCTTTGCATTTCTCTAATGATTAATGATGTTGAACATCTTTAAATATCCTCCCTGTCCATTTGTATATCTTCGTTGGTAAAATGTCCATTCAAGCCCTTTGCCCATTTTTAACTGGGCTATTTGTCTTTTTATTATTGAGTTTTAAGATTCTTTATGCATTCTGGATACGAGTCCCTTGTCAGATATATGCTTTGCAAATATTTTCTCCCATTCTGTGGATAGTACTTTCACTTTCTTGATGGTGACTTATATTGCACAAAAATTTTAATTTTTTTTTAAGAGACAGGGTCTTGCTCTGTCACCCAGGCTGGAGTGCAGTGGCACAATCATAGTTCACTGTAATCTCAAACTCCTAGGCTCAAGCCATCCTCTTGCCTTAGCCTCCAGAGTAGCTGGCACATGCCACCACACCCAGCTAATTTTTTGTAGAGATGGGGATCTCACTATGTTGCCCAGGCTTGTCTTAAACTCCTGGCCTCAAGTGATCCTCCTGCCTCAGCCTCCCAAAGTGCTGGGATTACAGAAATGACCCACTGTGCCCGACAAAAATTTTAAATTTTGATGAAGCCCAACTTATCTATTTTTTTTGTTTGTCACTTGTGCTTTTGATGCCATATCTAAGAAACCATTGTGTATCCCAAGGTCATGAAGGTTTGCTCCTATAATACTTCTAAATTTATTTTTGAATACTAATTTTGTATCCAGCAACCTTGCTAAACTCTCTAATTACAATAATTTACTGTGCTTTCTTTTTGATTTTCTATGTACATGAACATATCATCTGAAAATAATGACAGTTTTAATTTTGTTCTTCCAATCTTTTGAATTTTTTATTTCTTATTGTTGCTTTCTGCCCAGCATAGTGTTGAATAGAGATAGTGACAGTGGATATCATTGTCTCATTCCAGATCTATAGAGGAAAGCTTTCAATATTTCTCCTTTAAGTTTGATGTTTGCTGTAGCTTTTTTTTAAGGTTAAGGAAGTTCCATCCTACTATTTTATAAGAAATTTATAGAAATAAAGAAATTCTATTTTATTACTATTTCCTAACAGTTTTTCTTTATCATGAATTTTGTCAAATACTTTTCTATATCTACTGATATGATAATATAATTGTTCTTCCTTTCATCAGTTATTGTGGCAAATTACATTGATTGAATTTTTTTTTTTTTTAAGAGACAGAGCATCGCTGGGCTGGCCAGGTGGGAGTGCAGTGGCGATTCACAGGCCGGATCTTTGCTCACTGTAGCATCCATCCAGTTCCTGGGCTCAAGCGATCCTCCCACCTCAGCCTCCTGAAGCAGCCGAGACTACAGGCGCACACCAATTGATTTTTAATTTTAAGTCAAGCTTACATTCTTGGAGTAAACCCAGTTTAGTCATTACTTCCTTTTAATATCGTTAGATTCAGCTTGCTAATGTTTTGTCCAGTATTTTCTAAGTGTTCACGATTCAGATTAACCTGAATCTCCTCTTTCTTCCACTGTCTCTTTTGGAGTTTTTGTATCAAGGTTATGCTAGACTCATAAAATGAATTGGGAAGGGCACTCCGTTTAACTAGTCTCTGGAAGACTGCATAAATTACAATGTTTTCTTCAGTGAATATGTGGTAGAAATTACTTGTGACACCATCTGGGTCTGAAGTTTCTTTATGGGAAGCTTTTGAATCACTGATTTTATTTCTTTAATACTTTTAAGTCTATATACCTATGTATTTTTTCATAAATTAGTTTTGGCAAGTTATTTTTTTCTAGAAAATTATTCATTTTATCCAAAACTTCATATTTATTGGCCTAAAATTCCCTAGAATTTTCTCTTATTATCTTTTTAATATCTGCAAGACTCATAGTGATGTCCCCTTTTACATTCCTAATATTGGTCAATTAAGTCCTTTTTTTCCTTGATCAGTCTCACCAGGAGTGAGATTTTTCACATCAATTTTATTACACTTTTCAGAAAAACCAACTTTTGGCTTTGTTGACCTTCTCTAGGTATGTTTGTTTTCTAATTCATTGATGTTGGTTTTTTTGGCTTTTTTCTTTTTATTCTTTTGGTTTTATTTTGCCATTCTTTTTTTAACTTCATGAAATGGATACTTAGCTCAATAAATTTCAATCTTTGTTCTCTTCTAATATACCCATCAAAAGCAAAATTTCTTTTAATTATTGCATCCCATAAATGTTAGTCAGTTTGATATATTTTCTAATTTCTATTATGATGTCTTCTTTGATCCATAGTTATTTAGAAATATGTTTCTAATTTCAACATTTATGGGCATTTTCTAGTAATATTTTTGTTATTGATTTCTAGCACAATTTCACTGAGATCTGAGAACATGATCTGTAAAATATAATCTGTACAATTTCAATCCTTTGAAATTTGTTGAGATTTATTTACGAGATTTGTAAATGTTCCAAGAATGATAGAAAAGAACATATATTCTGCAGTTGTTTGGTACAGTGTTATGTATATTGTTAATAGGTCAAGTTTGCTAATTGTGTTGTTCAAATACTTTATATCTTTACTAAATTGTTTTGGCTACTTGTTTAATCAATTACTGAGAGGTATGTTAAAATTATTGAGCAGGATTGTTTTGTCTATTTCTCCTTGTAGTTCTGTTAATTTTTTCTTTATATATTTTGAATCCATATTATTGGCTGCACACATATTTAGAATTTTTGTATCTTCTTGTTGAATGGGGTGACTATATTTCTAATAATGCTTTTTTCATTTAAAGTCTATTCTGTCTGATATTAATATCAGTTTTTTTCTGGGTAGTGTTTGAATGGTATATCCTTCCCCATATTTTAAAACTTTCAATGTTTCTGTATCCTTTTCTAATATATATGTCTTTTATTAAAGCATATAGTTTGTGTGTGTGTGTTTGTGAGTGAATCCAGTCTAACAATCTTTGTTTTTAACTGAGGCAATTAGTCAATTTTCAATTAATATTATTTAATGTACACTAATTGATCTTTTTAATACATTGTTTCTTTATGCCACCTGTTCTGTGTTCATTTTTGTCTTTTTTCCTCTTTTGGATTACTTACAGTAAAAAAATGTCCAGGTGCGGTGGTTCATGCCTATAATCTTAGCACTCTGGGAGGCCGAGGTGGAAGGATTGCTCGAGGTCAAGAGTTTGAGACCAGTCTGAGCAAGAGCGAGACCTGTCTTTCCCAAAAATAGAAAAAAATAGCCTAAGTGGTGGCAGGCACCTGTAATCCCAGCTACTTGGGAGGCTGAGGCAGGAGGATTGCTTGAGCCCAGGAGTTTGAGGTTGCAGTGAGCTATGATGACACCACTGCACTCTAGCTGGGGCAACAGAGTGAGACTCTGTCTCAAAAAAAAATCATCATATTCTGGTTTCTCTTCAGGTTGCATAAATCTTTTGCCTTTTACTAAAGACTTCCATGGAGAGGAACAACTCTGAGTTTATAACTAATATCTTGAGGCCTTGCTTTGGCAGGGATAGTTTTAAAAACATAATTCATTTCCCACTCCCATAAGTTTCAAAGTTATACCTTTTTAAAAAATGCTTTTGGTGGTTACTGTTAGGTAGGGCTGAGGGCATGCAGGTGGCAGGGCAGGCAATAAGGGGATGTGGTCAAGGGCCAAGGGTCGGGACCAATCAGAACTAGAGGAAAGAAACCACAACAGCAGGAACTTGAGGTTAGGGACTTTTTCCGACCAGGAGCATGTGCAGAAGCTAAGAGCTTGTGACCAACAGTAAACTTTCCCTCATTAACACAATAAAAATCACACCCACCTGTGCCAAGGCAGTTTACAAATGCCATGGCAACCCTTGGAAGTTACCCTATAGGGTCAGAAAGGAGGAGGAACCCCAATTTTGAGAACTCTCTACCCCTTTCTTAGAAAAATCATGAATACTCCACCCCTAGCTTTGCATAAAGTTGGGGAACCAACATAAAAAGGAGAAACTTCATTATGTTCAGGGTCTTCTCCACTCATGAAGACAGACCCATTCCTCTTTCTCTGGAATGTAATTTTGCTTTGTACCCTTCACTTTGCAATAAAGGCTGCTTGAGTGGAATTGCTTTGTGTCTGTCATCACTTGGTTGCACTGGCCCTGCTTGTGATTCTTCCAAGCGAGGAGCCAAAGAACCAGGACATCTCTTGCCAACACAACACCAACCCCCACAGTTATCTTAGAAATTACAACATGCATCCATGATTTGTCAAAGGCTAATATTAATCTTTACCTTTATCATCCTCCCAGATAATGCAAAGAGCCTAGAACACTAAAATCTGTTCAACTCTCTCAATTTCAATTTATATGCTATTGTTGTCATTTATTATTTTTTATTATTGTAAAAAGCCATAAATTTACCATCTTAACCATTTTTAAGTATACAGTTCAGCAGAGGTAGTATATTCACATTGATCTCTAGAATGTGATCTAGAACAAGATCTCTAGAACTTTTTTATCTTGCAAAACCAAAAATATGTGTTTATTTTAATATTCTATATATTAATATTTAATTTCACAAGACTTTATTATTATTATTTTATCCAGTCAGCATTTATTTAGAACCTACATAGTTACTACTTTCTTTGTTCTTCATTCCTACTATATTTCTGAGGTTCTGTTTGGGATCATATTCCTCCTGCCAAAAGAACAATGTTTAAAATATCCTTTAGTAGGTGTTTGCTGATGGTAAATTCTCTCAGGTTTTATTGGCCTGAAAGTGTCTTCATTTTATTTTCTTTATTGAAATTTATTTTCACTGGTGTAGAATTCTAAGTTGATAGTTACTTCCTTTTAGCATCTTGAAGATTGCTTTTCACTGTCTTCTGGCTCCCAAAGCTATAGGTGAGAATTCAGCTATCATTCTAATTATTGCTCCATTTAGGGAAAATGGTCCTGCTTTTCTGGCTACTTTTAAGATTTTTCAACACTCCAGGGCCTGCCTATCTGTCTGTGCACCTTCCCAGCCTCCTACCCTCCTCACCAGCACTATGCTAAGAAAGGCCTTGATCTTCTCTGCCTTGTGTACCCTGGCTATGACTTTTCCTTCACTACCTCCAGAATCAACCACTGACCTACTAGAATCAACTATGGACCTAAACTCGACCAAACATGTGTACCTGGAGAACATGCAGGCTGTCAAATTCTCTGCTGATGTGGAGACAGCCACCTTCACCTTTGTGGAAGAAGTCACCAAGGCCACAGCTGATTACAATACAGTTCAGAGAGAGACCTTCATGAGTGCAGATTCTGCAGATGTCACTGCTGTTTATTCTGAAGAGCTCATGACTGGAACACCAGATCAGACCAGCACCTCCATGGGAAGCAATGAACACATCTCAGTACATACTTAAAATGAAGCAAATTCTCCATTAGCTGTGACTATCACTGTGCTATCCGCTGCTTGCTACTTTTTTTATGTTTTACTTTTTTTTTCTTTTTGAGACAGAGTCTCGCTCTTTTGCCAGGGCTAGAGTGCAGTGGCATCATCATAAGCTCACTGCAACCTCAAACTCCTGGGCTCAAGTGATCCTCCTGCCTCAACCTCCTGAGTAGCTGAGACTACAGGCACATGCCACCACACCCAGCTAATTTTTTCTATTTTTGGTAGAGACAGGGTCTCACTCTTGCTCAGGCTGGTCTCAAACTCCTGACCTCAAGGGATTCTCCCACCTCAGCCTCCCAGAGTGCTAGGATTACTGGCATGAGCCACCGCACCTGGCCTACCCATTGCTTTCTAAGAAGATTCTGAGCTTTTGAACAAGCCTACCACTACACTATAGAAGATTGCATAATTTTAGAAAACAAAAGAAACATAGGATGTACCCATCTGAGGGGCAACAGGCATTGATCCTGGCTGGGTGGAGTGAATTGTACACAGATGGGGAGGGGGGTTTCATAGCCGAGCCCCATTTAATATGGGCTCAATAAATGTTCATTTGAATTGAAAAAGAAAGATTTTTCTCTTTGATTTGGACTTTTTGAAGTCTCACTCTAATATGTCAGGCATAGATTTCTTTTTATTTTTCCTGCATAGGCCTCATTGGGCTTCTTAAATTGGTAGATTGATTTCTGCCATCAATTCTGAGAAATTCTCAGCCTTTATCTCTTGAGATATTCTCTCTCCCCCTTTATTTCTCTTTTCTTTCTGAACTCCCATTAAGTGTATATTAGCCCTTCTCACTAAATCCTGTATGTATCTCATTCTTTAAAAATAAAACTTATTTTTAAGAGTAGTTTTAGGTTTACAGGAAAATTTAGCAGAAAATACAGAGTTCCCATATATCCCTTCCCCAACACATGCACAACTTTCCCTACCATACCCATCCCCCACCAGAGGTACATTTGTTACAATTGACAAAGTGACATTGACACATCATTATTGCCCAAAGTCTGTAGTTTACATTAGGGTTCATTCTTGTTATTGCATATTCTATGGGTTTGGACGAACGTATAATGGCATGTATCCACCATTAAAGACTCACACAGAATAGTTCACTGCCCTAAAATTCCTCTGTGCTCCACCTATTCATCCCCCCCTCCTCGCAAACCCTGACAAACACTGATCTTTTCATTGTCTCCATAGTTATGTCTTTTCCAGAATGTCATATTGTTGGAATCATACAGGATGTTGCCTTTTCAGATTGCCTTCTTCCATTCAGTCATGTGTATTTAAGGTTCTCCATGTCTTTTTATGGCTTGATAGCTCATTTCTTTTAGCACTGTATACTATTCCATTGTCTGGATATACCATAGTTTATCTACGCACCTACTGAAGGACATCTTGTTTGCTTCCAAGTTTTGGCAATTGTGAATAAAGCAGTCTTGCTCATTTTTTTGTGTGTGCTTCCCACATTTTACTTCAATTTTGAAAGATATTTTCACCTGTACAGAATTGGCACAACTAAGTTAGCAGTTACTTTCTTTTAGTAACTCAAAGATCTCTTCCCATTTTCTTCTCACCTCTTTGCAGTTGAGAAAACAGATTCATTTGAACAATTTCTTTTTGATTTCTCTTCTGGTTAATTGATTCTGTTTTCAGCTGTGTCTAATATACTATGAAACTCATATACTGAGATCTTAATTTTGGTTATACTGCTCACTTCTATAATTTGTAGTTGGTTTGTTTTCAAATCTTTAGTATCACTTTATAGTTTCTAGTTCCTTGAGAAATGTTTAAACAGGGCTTTTATCACTATCTGGAGTCCTTGTGGATCTATTTCTATTGTCTGTTGTTTCTGATGGTTCTTGCTCATTCTGTGTTGTCTTTCACTGTGTGCCTGGTTATCTTTAATTAAGTGTTGGATGTTCTAATTGAAGAATTATTTATGGAAACAATTTGAGGCCTGGAATAGTATTACCTTTTCCCAGAAAGGATTTGCTTGCTCTTTGCCAGGTGCCTGGGAGCACTAAGAGTATGGGATTACCTTAATTCACGTTTAAACCTTGATATTTCGGGGGCCATCCAAATGACAAATCTGAACTATAGAGTTCATGAAAGCTGGTTTACTTCTGGTTCATCCTTACTCCTAGAGTGCAGCCATTTAGTTTGCAAGCCCAAAGCAGGGAATAGTTTACCTCAGATTCCAACTTTTGTCCCTCAGTCCCATGAAACCACCAAATGAGCAGCTCAGCTTCTCTGATGCCTCTTTAGAATGGGCAAACACCCTTAGCATAAAAGCATCCCTGCACACTATGCTAACCTCTCTGGGTTTCTGGTCTCTCTCAAAGCTTGCCTCAGTCATGGCTCACCCGAAGACATTAGTGGTCTGGAACCAAAGCTTGAGGATTTTTTGTTTCCCCAATTCCAGAGTATAGTCCTCTGAGTTCCCTCTCTGGAACATGGTGTATGTTTCACTAGGAGTCCCCCTTTGGCTGGCACTCAGCTTCAGCTGCTCTCTTCAGTTCCCAGTGTCCACCCAAAAATACTGCTTGCCTACCATTTGGTGGGCAAATGACCTCTGGAGCAAAGACTAGAATGGAATCCCAGTGGGGTGCGTGTGTGTGTGTGTGTGTGTGTGAGAGAGAGAGAGACAGAGAGAGGGAGAGAGATTACAGAGTCCAGCGTCTACTTTCTAGCTTCAGGTCACTAACTCATTGTCTCATTTGTCCCCCTCACTTAAGGAACCCGTCTAGTTTGGTAACCCCTCTGGATGGAAGATTCCACAGCTTACTTCTTTGTGTTCTGACCACAAATTACCCTCACCACTACCACCCTGACCCAAGTTACCATCATCTATCTCCTGAATTTAATTGGGCTCCTTACTTCTACATTTGTCATCCTATTCTCCTCATAGAAGTGACAGTGATCCTTTAAAAGAATAAATCAGACATGTCACTTCTTTGTGTAAAGTTTTCCAGTGGCTTTTAAACCCGCTCAGAATAAAATCCAAAATCCTTCCCATGACCTACAAGGACTTACATAACCTGACCCCTGGTTACCACTCAGATCTTATCACCTGCACTTCAGTCACACTAGCTTCCTCAAACAGGCCAGTCTTTCTTGAGCCTTAGGGCTTTGTACTTACTGCCTGCGGTGCTCTTTACCCTGATATTCTCATGGCTTGTTCCTTCACCTCCTTTAAGTTTCTGCTGAAGTTTCACCTATCAGAAAGGCCTTTCCCTTTATTCTTTATGTTCTTACCCAGCTTTATTTTCTTTATAACACTTGTCTCCAATTGTTATGTTTGTTTTTTAAAATATTTTCTCTCTCCACAGCTATATTGTAAGCTCCATGAAAATAGGGACTTTATTTAATTTATTCTTGTATGTCCAGCATCTTAAACAGTGCTTTGCACATTATAGGTGACTCATAAGAACTATATTAATAAAGACATTGTGTAACACCTATATAAAAGAGTCTAAAATTAATCCAGAGGGACACCAAAGGATAGAATTTTGCAAAGGTATTAATTATTCCTAAATTCATTTATAAATTTATTGCAATTTCTGATTTTGAAACCCCATAGTACTTTTTGGATAGCTAAAAAAGTGATCTTAAAGATTCATCTAAGTAAAAATATGTAAGAATATCTAATAAATTTATAAAAAATTAATAGAGGGAAGTCTAGCTCTACTAGATATTAAAACATATTGTAAGGTGACAATATTTTTAAAAGAATGATATGGTAATTAAAATAGTAAGAAACAGAATAAATAAACTAAGTACATATGACAATTTAGATTTTGGTAAAGATAACATCTTGAAATTAGTAGAAAAAATACAACATAGTCCAATAAAGGTGTCTTGGAAACTGGCAGGCTGTTTGAAAAGAGATGATTTGCTACCTTATTTCAAAATAAATTTCAGTGTATCAAAGAAACAACAGGGCTGGACATGGTGGCTCACACCTCTAATCTTAGCACTCTGGTAGGCCAAGGCAGGAGGATCCCTTAAGGTCAGGAGTTTGATACCAGCCTGAGCAAGAGTGAAACCCTTGTCTCTACCAAAAAAAAAAATTAGCTGAGCCTAGTGGCCTGCACCTGTAGTCCCAGCTATTCGAGAGGCTGAGGCAGGATAATCGCTTGAACCCAGGAGTTGGAGGCTGCAGTGAGCTGTAATTGTGCCACTGCACTCCAGGCTGGGCTACAGAGCAAGACCCAATCTCTAAAAATAAGCAAGCAAATAAATACATAAATAATTTCTTTAAAAAAGAACCTCCTGCATAAAACACCACAAATAGAGATAAAAAGAAATTGGGAATAAATATTTGCACTACATATGACAGACAAGACCTTATTTACTTAATACAAAGAATAATTCTGGCCGGACTCTTAAAAAAGATTTAAAATATTGACAATCCTTCCTCCTGAATCTTGCTTGAGAGTAACACAACAGCCAAGATAGGTAAGGTGATTTGGAGCCTAGAAGCTGTACCTAAGGCCATATTTCTTTTAGGATCTTCTAGTGGGGATGGAGAGCAGATTGGAGCAGCGTCCAACCCATGACTGTGCATGGCAGTGGTGCTAGCACCTGACCATTTCTGCCCAATGTGTGACGACACTTCAAATGGGCAATCTTTTCTCTGGAGCTCCCTATTGGGTTAGCCAAGACTATCTGATCTGCTTAGTGCTAGGTGAGAGTCAAGACATAATGGTAGAGGACAGGGCACATCTCCCGAAACCTGGGACAAAGAGTGATTCTCCAGGAAGTTCTGCTTTATGAAGTCTGTTCTGTGAAGCTTGGACCTGTCTGCCTACTTTCTTGAGGGCCTAGGGGGCTTGTCTGATTCATATAACTATGATGGACCTTGAGGAAAGCTATTTTGCTGGCCTGAATTACTTTCAGCTCCTGTGGTTGGAAGAGATTGCCACTTGTTCTTAGGGAAGCTTGGGCAAAGAGGCGTCCTTCCTAAATCTCAGCAAAAGCATAATGGCTCTGCATCTAGTTTACTTCTCATCCACAAAAGCAAAAGCTTCTTAGTCTTCCACCACTCACTGGTTTACCACTGCTCAGAGAGCAGTAATAATCTGACCTACTGCTCAGAGAGCAGTAATAATCTGACCTAACTGCTAAGAAGTAAAAATCATGAATAGGCAAAGGGAAATGACCCATTTAAGGAAATTTATTAACTAGAGGGAGGAAGACTAACTCACACAACTAGACAGATGGCTTTCATTGATGTAGAACCACAGGAAGAGTCAGTGAGAATTATTAAATGATTAAACAAGTTAATATTTGCAAAATGTTTAAAACACTTCTTAAAACATACTGTGTCATATACATGTTTGTTAAATAATAAACTATAACAAAAAAGTAATGAGAGTTCTCAAGGATGTGCAATTAGAGCACAAAAAGACATCATAGAACTAGAAAACATGATTTTAGAATTTTAAAAAATTCAGTACACAAGTTGAAAAAGAGGATGACCACTAACTGAGAACCAAATTAGTAATCTGGAATGTGAAGTGGAAGAAATATATTCCAATAAAAACCAAAAATATAAAGGGGTAAAAATCATGAGGGTTAAGGGACTTGGAGATCCAGGAGATCTGTTGCAAAAATAATAGGATTCTAGAAGGACAAAGTGAACGTAATGAAGGGAAGAACTAAGTAGATAAATAACAGAAGAAAAATTCCCTGAGTTGAAGAAAGATTTGGGTTTGCAGATTGAAAGTGTTCACCGAGTCTCATGAATGATAATGAAAAAAAAAAAAAAACACATCAAAACCTATCCTTGTGACATCCTTGAATTCCAAGGATAAAGAGAAAAGCTTGCAAGCTTCCAAACAGAAAGAATATCTTCTGACTTCTGGCTGGCTTTGGCCAACGGGAGGCACTGGTGGAAGGTTGAAGACAGGGGACAGGGAGAAGCCAGGATATTTCTCCACCTTCCTCTCTGCATCAGGTAATGTGTCTGGTAGTGGTTGCAGCTCCTCTGTAACCCCAGATCCTGCCATACAGGCTTGCACTGGATGACCCTGACCCCTGAGCTCCAGTAACACAACCTCCTTCCTTTGACCTTCCAGTCTAGGGGCAGTAGTAGATCCCTGCTGTTGCTAATCTCTGGGCTGCCCCTCACTGGCCCCTGTTTGGTTTATCAGTTCTTCCATTATTTGTGTAATCCATTCCTTGCATTATTGTACTCTGTGTATTTTAAATACTCAGAGCATTTTCTATTTTCTGGTTGGACTCTAACTGATACAAAGGAAAACAAACTAGGATTAGACTTTTCATCTACAACACAGAAAGGTACAAAACAGTAGAATACCATCTAAAGAATGTTGGGAGAAAAGAACTGTTTTAGCTAAAAATCCTACACTCAGCTGTGGTAGGCTGCTTCTAAAATGGCTCCCAATGATCCCCACCTCCTAATAGTCACCCCCTTGCGTAAATCCCTTCCCTTGTGTGTGCTGGACCTAGTGACTTGCTTGTAACAAGGGACTATGGGGAAAATGATGGGATGCCACTTTCATAATTAGGTTATAAAACACTGTAGCTTCTGTGTCTTGCTTATATTCTCTCTCTGGCTGTTCTTGTGTGATCACTCTGATGCAGAGGGCCACCTGGCAAGGAACTGAGGCCCTCAGTCCGACAGCCAGCAAGGAACTGAATCCTGCCAACAACCACATGAGTGAGCTTGAAAGTGCGTGCTGTCTCACTGAGCCTTGAAATGAAATCACAGGCCCAGCTGACACCTAGATTGCAGCCTGTGAAAGACCCTGAGTGAACACCTTGGTTGCAATCTTATGAGAGATTCTGAAGCAGAAGACCCAGTTAGGTCATGCTGGTAGTGCTGGTACCACTACCTGATCCACAGAAACTGTGAGATTATAAATGTGTGCTGCTTAAGCTACTAAGTTTTATTAGAAAAAAATGGAATTCAAGATCAAATGCATTAAACAAGACAAAAAAGGGGGCATAAATGGTTCAATCCTTGATGAAGAGATGAGTCATAAACTTTTATGTACTAAATTATTATAGCACCTTAATATTTAAAGCAAACTATTAGGAACCCAAGATTTTGATAAAAAACCATCACCATAATGGGAGATTATAATATACCTCCTTCAGAACTTGAATGATCTGTCAAGTAGACAAAAAGTAAGCTAGAGAAGAGATGGTTTGAATAATATAACCAACAAGCTCAATGTATAACCATATATATGTCCATACACATTTTAAAATGTAAATCATTTTCTAATGTCCATCAATTAATGTCCATCAATGTCCTCTGTGCTTCCTCACAGAGGAAAACTTCCTAAATTTAAAGAAGCAGAGATTTTTAGAGGCTACACTTTCTCATCATAATCCAGTAAAATCAGAGATAAATAATAAAAGATGGTCAAAATATCTTTACTACTTGGAAATTGAGGGACATTCTCCTAAATACTCCTAGATCAAAGAGAAAATTGTGACAGAAATTATAATTTTTTGGGGAAGTAACAAAAAGGTGAATACTTTATACCAAAACCTACGGTATCACCTAAGGCTCTATTTAGAAGAAAATGCATAGCTTTAAATCAGGAATATCAAATGTGCTCTGGGCCTATGTAGGTGCTGTAGATGTAGGAAGTGGCTAGACGTAAAGATAGGGAGAGGCAGGACCACTGGAGTATTGGGGAGTATGCGACTGCCCTAAAAGCATTCAGGTCCAGCAATTTGCAATACTGCATTGTAAATGCTTTTATTATTAAAAAAGAAAAAAAGTAGAAAATACGCAAAATAAGTAATATAATAAAAACACAGAACCTGCAAAGCCATGATATTATCCAAAAGAAAATATAAACAGGGAATTAATGAAAGATAAAGCTCAAATGAGTGAAATAGGAACTCGTCACAGGTTGAGTTCTCTTAACATACGCTGAGGAGTTAAGGTTACAAAAGGTTTATAGAGGAGTAATGCCTGTGGGGAAGAAGGGGCAGGGGAGATTGCGAGACTGTGATGCAGACTTGACAAAGTCTCTGCCAGCCCGTTGGGGAGCTCTGGAGCAAAGATTGTCCATCAGAGGAGCCCTGCATTGAACAGAAAGGCTGCATCCCGGTACCTCCCTTTGCTCTTCTGTCATTAGCCACGGGCATCCTAAGAAATGACTTCAGTTCAAAACCTGAGGTGGACCCTGGAGGTACTAACAGCAGATGGCACTAACAGCTAACCACATTCCTTGCAGCTGGACAGACCTTTCTTGAAGTAGGATGTGAGTGGCGCCACTCTGTTTCTGCCCCCAAAAAACAAACAAAAATGGTTATAGCCAAAAAGCAAAAGCTGGCTTTAAAAAAAAAAGCAAATTCAATCCATTAAAGCTTCCACTTTTTCTTTTTGTCCATGTGCAATTTGCAAAATTGCTCTTCAAGTGGAATATCTGTGCACAAATTTGCAGAGTGGACATTCAGGATCTTTTAAATGATATATTAAGCAAAACAAGTTGCATTCAAAGGGCTGTTTGCCCTGGTGGGGTCTTTAAGTCAAACTATTTTGATGCCAGCCTTTAAATTGAAATTTAAAAAGGGCTACTCCTACTGGAAAACAAGAACATTCTATTATTTTGAGGTTTCAGTGTCCCCCAAGATCAGGAACAATATTTTGGGAAGAGTAGGGCTGGGCTGGCACCCCTGACAGTATGAGGACATGCAGTGGCATCTCTGAGGATCTACCCAACTCATTGGACTTCCCTGCCAGCTTCTACACTGGCTTGACTGGACATAAATCAAACAGGAAAAGCTCATAGTTGTTCCTATATTCTGGAGCTCCGTGACAGCATTTAATAATACCTGATGGGATATATTCTACACATTATAGTATTTCTCCAAATAATTGCTAAAATATATGTGTCCAATTGTTCTGTAGTACTGCTGCATATTTTATCTAGATTAGATTCTAGACAGTCAATAGATTTATAGATCTTTCCTGGAGATTCAGCAGAGTAACTTTCAGAACCTTTGACCTCAGTGGCAGAAACAGAAGAAACTGCACTGTCCAAAATGGTGGCCACTACTGAGCACCTGAAATGTGGCCAATCCTATTGGAAATGTGCTGGAAGTGTAAACACACACAAGATTTCAAAGATTTAGAATAATAAAAAAGGAATGTAAAGTATCTTATACTTTTCATATTGATTATGGTACATTTTGGATATATTGGATTAAATACATTATTAAGATTTATTTTACCTGTTTAACTGTTTTTAATGTGGCTACTAGAGCATTTAAAATTACACTCATATGTTACAGTGAGCTATGATCGAGCCACTGTGCTCCAGCGTGGGTTACAGAGCCAGACTCTGTCTCTAAAAAATAATAAATAAAATAAAATTACACTCATAGCTCACATTTGTGGCTTGTGTTATATTTCTATTAGTGCTATACTAGATATTTACTATAGAGTTTCCTGAATTCCTGTTCTTTTGACTCACTCGGAGTTCCAACCAGTACAGGAATAATGGTAAACCCTCCTTATGGCTCTCCATGGCCTTAACAGTATAATGCCAATGTAAGTCATACTGTGCTCATCTTCAGTTCTCCATAAATCTTTTGATCAATAGGGAGGTCACACAGAGGTGTCCTGTGTCTATCCACATTGGAAAGTGCACATCGACAGGGGGCACATGATGGGAAGGCCATAAGCACCAGCAACCAAAAGACCTACGATAAGTATATCCTGCACCGGGAGCGATAATGGCGATAATGGCTCTAGCGTTTTGTTAACTGACCCTGTGAAAGCCATCCTTCTAGCTGTGCTTTCAGCTGAGGTCCTGAGGCTGAGTACCACTGCGTACCGCCCGATCACTCGCTTGGGCATCTGGTGCACGAGGATGAACCAAGAGGCGGCGGCGGCAGGAGCCGCTACAGGAGGGACCAGGCACCGCGAGCGCGGCGCGGGAGGGGAAGGAGGAGGCGGCGACAAAGGAGGATGAGATGGCATCCGGGGCAGCGACGCCGGAAAATGGGGCCGGAGGCTGCTTCCCTGAAGCCCGGAAAATCCTAGTTCCGGCCCTTGGAGTTCTCCTTGGCCGGGCTGAGCCCAGCGGGCCGCCCGCCGCCGCCCCTTTCCCCACGCTTAGAGCGGCCCGGCCCCCGGAACTCCGCGCCACCCACCTCTTGACCACAGGCTGGTCACTCCCACCACCCCAGAAGCCGGTTTTTTGGAAAGGATCAATAACATAAACTCCCGGCTGGCCTGACTAAGGCAGGAAGAAAGAAAAGGAAGAAGGGAGGGGGAAAGAGGCAAAAATACTAGAAATGAGTAAGTAGAGAAAAACACAGGTATATGACATTTAAAGACTTTTAGGAGACTATTGTGTGTTACAAATGTGAATATGTAGAAGGAATGGTTGATTTCCTAGCAAACTATAAACTACCAAAATTGGCCCAAGAAGTAGAAAACCTGAACAGAGAGGTAACCACAAGACGAAAATGGAAAGTCCCATTAGGTTTGCAACTAAGTTCTAGCTAGCCTTTAAAGAAAAAATAATTTTAATGTTATTTAGTCCATTCTAGACCAGTGTTTTTCAAAATATCTGTAGTGAAGGACAAGTTTTTTTTAAACTTACAAATTATCATGGTCATATACTTTTGTAAATTTCAATCAAAATGACTAGACAAATTAAATAATAAGCAGACATAAAGTGCAAGCCCAATTTAAAAATTTTTAGAATCATCAGGGATAAAATTAAATTTCATTCAATATAATCAAAACAAATTTAACATAGGGACAAAGAAGATAATTACAAAAACTGAATATGTTATTCATTGCTGAGTTCACTGTTCACTGCCTGTATGTCATAACAATGTCAAATTGATATAAAGGTTTCTAAACCTTCTCAGTTTCTGTATTTATCTCATCATAGACGGTAACAAACAGTTTAGGCTGGCACCAGTCCTAAGACCACAGAAAAAGATGAAAAGATTCCAAATTTATTTTGTAAAGCTAGAATAGCCTTAAATATAGTAATATATTAAAATATGATAATATTTATACAAAAGATACATGTACAAATTCCAAAAAAAATTAATAAACTGAATCTAGCAGTGTGGCAAAGAATAACACACCATGACCAGGTAGGGTTTATTTCAGAAATACAAAAATGATTCAACATTAAGAAGTCTATTAACATAGCTATACAGAGTGACATAATGAACTTTGCAGACTCAGAATGGGGAGGGTGGGGGGAGGATGAGGGATGAAAAGTTACCTATTGGGTATGATGTACACTATTTGGGTGATGGGTACAGTAAAAGCCCAGACTTCACCACTGTTACAATTCATCCATGTAACAAAAAGCCACTTGTACCCACTAAATCTATTGGAAAATAAAACAAACTTAAAAACAACAAAAAAATAAAAACTAAAAAACCAAAAAAACCCACATAGCTGGGCAAGGTGGTGCACGTCTGTAGTCCCAGCTACTCTGGAGGCTAAGGTGGGAAGATTGCTTGAGCACAGGAGTTTAAGGATGTAGTACAACATGATGACCCATGTGAATGGCTAGCCTGGGCAACATAGCAAGACCCCCATCTCTACAAAAAAAAATTAGCTGGGAGTGGAGGTGCAGGCCTGCAGTCCTAGCTACTTGGGAGGCTGAGGCAGGGGGATCACTTGAGCCCAGGAGTTTGACACTGCAGTGAACTATGATGGAGCCACTGCTCTCCAGTCTAGGCAACAGAGTGAGACTCTGTCTCTAAAAAAAAAAAAAATCCTAAAAGCAAAGACCAAGAAAAGAAAAAAAGATCAAAAAATTTTCCTACTTTTTATTATATTCATTGGAAACCTAACAGACTCCAGTTTTACAAAAACTACCAGAATCATTATAATACAAGTTTTTGGTAAGGTGGTTAGCTACATGATGATAAAAAAAAATTGAATTTCTTTATATTACCAATAACCAGCTATAAATAGTAATGGGAACACATTCTAGTCACAAAACTGACAAAAATTTAAAATACCTAGGAATGAATGGAACAGGAGACGTACGTACAGGATTTATATGAAGAACATTCTAACTTCTTATTGAAGAACGTAAAACAAGATCTGAGCAAATTGAAAGACATCATAAAAACATTAATCTTCCCTCAAATAATAAATACAATGAAATTTAAATAATAATCTCTGTAAAAATCCCATTGAACTGGATAAAATAATTTTGTATTATAGTTATTATAAAAATTAAAATTTTATTTATTCTTTTGAATGAGTAAAATTCATATAGTTCAAATTCAACTGTGTGTGGTGGCACACACTTGTAATCCCAGCTACTCAGGATTCTGAGGCAGAAGGATCTCTTGAGCCCAGGAGTTTCAGACCAGCCTGGGCAAAATAGCAAGGCCCCTGTCTCAAAGAAAAAAATTCAAAAGTTACCAAGAGGCATACAGTGACAAAGCTCTTTTCCACCCCTCCCCCCCAGCCACTCAGGTCTCTTCCACATAGCAACCTAGGTCACCAGTTTCTCCCATATACTTTCAGAGATAATTGAATCATATTTTTTTACACAAGTGGTAGCATAATATACTCATTTTTCTGCATATTGCATTATTTGTCTTAAAAATGTAACTTTGAGGCCAGGCATGGTGGCTCACCCCTGCAATCCCAACACTTTGTGAGGCTGAGGCAGGAGGATAGCTTGAGGCCAGGAGTTTGAGACCAGCCTGGGCAATATAGTGAGACCCCTGTCTCTACAAAAAATTAGCCAGGTGTGGTGGCGTACACCCATAGTCCTAGCTACACAGGAGGCTGAGGCAGGAGGATCACTTGAGCATAGGAATTTGAGGCTGCAGAGACTTATGATGGCGCCACTACATTCCAGACTGGGTGACAGAGCAAGACCCCGTCTCTAAAAAAAAAAAAAAACAACAATGTAACTTTGAGTAGTACAGAGCTTGCTTCTTGTTTCACTATGTCCACACAGTATTTCATTTTGTGGATGCACCACATTGTTTATTTAACCAGCCCCCTGTTGATGGACAAAATACTCTTTTGCCAATTGCCAATATCTGCCATTACAAATAATGTTGGATGAATAACATTGTACATACAATTTGTATATCCTTAAGTATCCAAGCATATATGTAGGATACATTTTTATACATAGTATTTCTGGGTCAACAGCATGCATAAACATTTACAATTTTGATACATATTTTCAAATTGCTCTCCATGAGTTGTATCAATTTACACTTCCACCAACAATGTATGAAACTGCCTATTTCCCTGCACTCTCATGAAAATAGTGTTTTATCAAACTTTTTTGTCTTTTCTTATCTGTGAGGTGAAAAGGGTATTTTAGGGTGGTTTTAAAAATTTTTTCTTATTGTGAGTGAGTTTGAACATGTTTTAATACATTTAAGGGCCATTTGTATTTAGTTTTGTGACCTGTGTGTTCATATCCTTTACCCATTGTTACCCATTATGTTTTTCATTTTCTTATTGATTTTATTATAACTCTTTCTGTACTGTGGAAATCTGGTCCTTTGTCATATTAGTTGCAAGTATATTTTACCAGATATTAAAAGTACTATAAAATCACTATAATCAAAAGAGTACAGTATCAGCACAGGAATAAAAAATAGATTAGTGGAATAAAATTGTCCAGAAACAAAATCCATATATGCATAGTAAGTTAATATAACAAAAGCAGCATTTCAATTCAATGGTTTGATAAATAGATGTTGGCATAATTGGCTATTCACATGAAAGAAAACAGAGCCAGGCCACTACATTATACCATATCAAAATTATATTCTATCATGCTTTAAAAAGGGTTCACTAGGGGCCAGGTGCGGTGGCTCACGCCTGTAATCCTAGCACTCTGGGAGGCTGAGGCGGGAGGGTTGTTTGAGCTCAGGAGTTCAAGACCAGCTTGAGCAAGAGGGAGACACCGTCTCTATTAAAAAAAAAAAAGGAAAAAATATAGAAAAAACTATATTCTAGATGGATGAGCAATTTTTAAAATCAACTAATTTGAAAGCAATTTTATTTCATTTCATTTTATTTTTTTTTCACAGAAGAAATGATTTTATTCCATTTGAGAAAAGTAAAAGATACAGACATTCATTCTTTGCCTGGCAAAAGTGATTTTCCCGGGGGACCCTGTGCCCTGTCTGGTGAAGTTATGGTGACAGAGGTTAGAGAAACCTGTGACCCTCAGCGGCATAGAGAGCACAAACATTTGGCTGGAAAAGCATAATCAAAACGTTTCCTGTAGCAAAGGTTCAGAAGTTCTTTTTATCCTGAAGATCATTTTGCCCTCTAAGAAAACATTTGATTTTGAAGATAATTTAAATTTGCTAATTACACCCTGGGCAAATTGTTTTCTCACATAACTGAGAGGAGAAAGAACTGGAAGCCCATCTCAAGTACTCTTCGGCCATGCTCCCCTCCTCTTACATGGCATCTAGGCCTAACGTGTCAGATGCCATAACCACCCCAAAGCTCAGCATTCAGGCAGCGTGTTTTCCTCCCCGTCCAGACTTCTCCTTGAAGGCCGAGCTGCCAGCCACCTCAGTCCCTCCCCAACCCTCCCTGTGACCCAACAGACTGACTCCCAGGCAGCAGCAGGCTCTTGTCCCCATCCCATCGGCCCACCCCACCTGCACCACAGCTGCTGCTTTGTCAGGGGAGTGGACGGCAAACCTCAGGCCCCTTCCTCCCTCAAGTATCAGGCCCCCTCTTTTTATGGCTTTTCACAACAGGGGTCACCTCTAGCTCCTCCACAAATTGCCTGGTGTTTTAACATTATGAGCTACACTGTATATAGGGTTATTCAAAGGGCATCACCCAAAGAAAAGGGACTGGGCCGCAGTCTCTTGCTGTAGCTCTGGAGTCCCTAAGAATGGAGTCAGGGAAGCAGCAGGAAGAACACCCAGTTTCAGGTGCACACAGGGAATATTGCTCTCAGCAACACCAGCCTGGCGACTGCTCAGCCTCAGACGCACACATGTTGGAACCTCGGTGACAGGTGCTCACCCTCCTCTCCAGACGCTGGCCAGGAAGAACTCCTTCCAAGAACGCTAACCTGGAGAATGCAGGTAGCCATGGTGTGAGAAGGCTCCTCAAGTGGAACTGGGCAATGGTGTTCAGCCTAAGACATGGCTGTGTGTCACACTAAGTACCTGTAGGTCTGAAGTACAAGGAATAGAAATGCTATTTATTTAACAGTATAGCAGTTTGGATTTGGGGCTTTTTCAATTCTAGAAATGGCATTGCTGATGAGGCAAATATGAAGTAGGGCTTGTTACAAGTGTAATTTGTCACTCTCTAAAACAGGATGACACACCAAGACTATTCCACAGCACTGTCACCAGGGACACACAGCACATCACTTCCCAGAATCAGCCCCCGCCCCAATAGCAGGTGGGAAACTGTAACAGCCAGGCAGCCCACGCCCACCCCAGGGGCTCCCACACTGCAGGTCCCTTGGCTATTCTGCTCCCTCCAAGCACGTCCAACTTGGGGGCCCACACAGTACTGCTGTGAAGATGCTCTCAGCTAGTCCACTGAATGTCTTCAAGAAATGACTATCTGTTACATGTAAGTGGCTCTCTTGCTGCACCTCTCTGGTTATAGGAGGCTGAGGGCACTAGTGTTTTGGATCCTGCAGCCTTGGGTTAGGCCAAACCTCTCTCCAGGGCCAGTGTGATTGAGAACACTCTGGTGACTTCTGAAACGTGTCCCTCCATCCCAGGAAATGAAATGCAGCAACCCTAAGGTATGGCTGATGACAGCTGATGAACACCAACAGCCAACTGCTAAAGCTGGGCTGATTCCTAAAAAACAGCAGCTTAGTTCCCCGCATGGGTAGTTTGAGTGAACTGGTGGTCTGGAGAGGTGACAGTTGGCACTGGAATCACTAATCTGGGGGCTTGCCCTGGAACTGTACCCAGTGCCATCGAGCCATTGGGGACAACAGTTGTGTTCAAGCTATTAGGGGTCTCACTAGTAGCTTGTATTTTAAAATAAATTAAACAAAAGACTGGCAAAACAACCCCAATTAGAAGCATGATAAAAACAGCATTCCACCACTGAATTCCACAATCTGCACCATTTGTCCGTGTCTTTGGAGGAGCTGGGAGCAGCGGCTGATTGGAGGTCTCTAAGCAGCAACTTTCTCGCAAAAAGATTTCTGACTGCACCACACGCTCAATATTCTGGTCAATTCCCTTAAAGAAATCCATCAGCTGGCTGGGTTGGGCATCAGAGCCTGTAGTTGCTCTGTCTGGATCGGGCAGTTCCAAGGTCACCTTGGTCTCTAAAGATGGGCTTGGGAGGGGTTTTAGTTCTTTGTGGGTCTCTGTTAGGATCCCGTGGTTTTTCACTGGAATCTTAATAGATTTCAAAGCATACAAATCCTGTTCTCTGATGAAGTTGTTGACTTTCTTGATATCTGCAACTTTGCCATTGTTAATCACTCTGAATGTTTGCAGCCGTACTGCAGAGCCAGCTTGTTGAGGCTGTCCTCCTGGGCCAGCTCCCGCTGCAGCAGCACCATGTCGCCTGCTCCCGGCTGGTGAGGGTGGTGGGCACCACTCTTCTGGAGTTCCTTGCCCCGGGGCCGCAGAACCACATGGTGTGACTCTTCCTCAGAGGAGTCCTCCGAGTCCCCACTGCCATTCTTAAACACATAAACATGGCTGGTCGGAGTCCTGCAGACAACAGCTGGGCCTTGGAATGTCTTGGTTAACACTTCCTTCTGCCTCATTTTCTTAACCGCTGGACTCGGCGGCAGCCCGAGGTCGGGCCCGGCTTTCGCATCCGAGCTCAGGTCCCGCAAGCGGCTCCAGCCGCTCTCAGGCCTGTTTCCTTCGGAGCCCCTCCCGTGAAAGAAGGGGGTGCCTAACAGGGCTTACACCCGCGGAACCCCAACCTTCCGCAGAGGCACGACCTCCGACCTCTGAGCTCCGACCCCTGCAACCGGGGGCCAGCCCTCGACAGTCGCGGTCACCGCCCCTCCAGCTGCAGGGGGGCCGCTTAGGAGACCCAGGAGTGGCGGCCCACCCTCGATCCGAGGAGTGAGGCCAGGCCCCCGCGCCGCCATGAGCCCCCAGCCAGGACCGCCGAAAGCAATTTTAGATTTACAGAAAAATTGCGAAGATAGTATGGAGTTTCCATATACCTCACACCCGGTTTCCTTTATTAACACTTTACATTAACATAGATGGTACATTTTTCAGTTTGTTTACAATTAATAAAAAAATATTGATACATTTTTATTAACTGGAGTCCATACTTTGTTCAGACTTCCTTAGTTTTTCCCTAGTGTCCTTTTTCTGTTCTAGGATCCCATCCAGGATACCACATTATATTTATCAAATAGTAGTCCTTTCTCCTTAGGCTTCTCTCCACTGCGATGGTTTTGATGACCTTGACGGCTTCAAGGAGTATTGGTCAAGTATTTTGTAGAATGTCTCTCAATTTGGGCTTGTTTTTTAAATCATAATTAGGCTAGTGTTTTGGGTTTTAGGGATGAAGACTGCAGAGGTAACATGCCATTTTATTGCATATCAAGAGTACATATTAACATTACTTATCACTGTTGTTATTATGTGTTTGAAGTAGTGTTTGTCAGGTTTCTCCACCGTAAAGTTACTCTTTTCTTTTTTTTATGACTTTCCATACTTTACTCTTTGGAAAGACATCACAATGTACAGTCCACACCTAAGTAGTAGGGAGCTATGATCCATCTTCTTGAGGGCAGAGTATATACATAAATTATTTGGAATTCTTCTGCACAGGAGATTTGTCTCTTCTCATTTATTTATTTAATCATTTATCTATAACAATATGGATCCATGGATATTTATTTTATACTTTGGGTTATAATCTAATACTACTTTATTTCTTTTATCACTTAAGTTGTTCCAGCTTTGGCCATTGGGAGCTCTTCCAGTTGGCTCCTGTGTCTCTTTCACATACTTTTTTTTTTTTTTTGAGACAGGGTCTTGCTCTAACACCCAGGCTGGAGTGCAGTGGCATAATCATAGCTCACTGTAACCTCAACCTCCCAGGCTCAAGCGATCCCCCTGCCTCAGCTTCCTGAGTAACTAGGACTACAGGTGCACACCACCATACCTGGACCATTTTAAGAAATTTTTTTGTAGAGATGGGGTCTTGCTATGCTGCCCAGGCTAGTCTTGAGTTCCTGGCCTCAAGCAATCCTCTTGCTTTGGCCTCCCAAGTTGTGGATTATAGGTGTGAGTCACTGCACCCTGGCCTGACATACCTTCTTTATACTTTTTTTTTTTTTTTTTTTTTTAGCACTTTCTTACTTTGGGGCACTACAAAATAATCCAGGTCCATCTTGTATATTTCCTGTCCCAGTTTCTAAAATCAGCCATTTCTTCAAGGAGTCCTGGCTTCTTTTATTGGAGAATGGTATCAGAAATCGAGATTGGCATTAGGTGTGCTCCCTGCTGCTGGGGTGTCATTGCTTTTAGGACCTTTCAGCTGACAGAGCAACGAGGTATATGTGGGTATACTAACCAAAGTCTACACATGTATTTATAAATATCTCATATGTATGTATGTATGTATATAAACATAAACAAGAGTTCAGAGTGATGTTGTTACCTCTACTCCATTACCACACAAATCATTCTAGCCACCCCCAACCTTGCTTATCTGTAATGTTGGATGAACAACTTCACTGTAAAAAGTTTTTTTTTAATGTATGAAGAACATCTAGGAGAACATTTATTGGGGTCAGGGAAAGCTTTTGAAATGAGACATAAAATCCAGAAGCCATAAAAAAAGATAGATATATTTGACTACATAATTTTTCAAAAAGTTTTTCTATCCCCAAACAACATAAACAAGATCAAATGGTACATGATATACTTAGAAAAAGTATTTTTAACACATATAATACATACCGGAGTAATATTTCTGATATACAAAGAGTTTCTGTAAAATAAAAGCCTAATTGAAAAATGGGCCAAAGATATGAATGAACAATTCATGAAGAGGAAATCTAAATGGCCAGTGAACGTATGAGAAGATTGTCAACCTCCCTAGTGGTGTTGAAAATAATTAAGGCAACAATGCAATACTGTTTCCATCCATGTGATTTAAAAACTAAAGGATTAATAACATTGGATGCCATCAATGGCTGGGGGAAAGTGCACTCTCAACTTTGCTGGTGGGAACTGATTCATTCTAACCCTTTGGGAGAGAAATCTGAAGGCAGAATTTTAGAAGAAAAAATACACATGCAATCTAGCTATTTGATCAGGAAAAAATAAAAAAAGAAGAAGAAAAAATACACTTACGTTTTAACCTAGCAATCCTTCATTTTGAGTCTATCCTATATAAATGGAAGTACAGGTTCATGAGGGTGTATGTTTAAGAATGCTTATGGCAGCATTGTTTGTAGAGACAAACTGGAAACTACCTGAATGTTTAGCAATAGGGGAATGGTATATCCATACTACAGAATATGACACAGCTATTAAAATATGAATTAGATATATAACTTATTGACCTGGAAGAAATTGCATTAAGGATCATAAAATGAAAAAAGGTCACTGCAGAATAATGTGTATGGCATGATTCTTTTTTTAGTAACAACCAACAACAATGACAACAACAAAAACTCTCTGTATGTGTATGTATATAGTATAAACAGAGGCCAGAGAGAAGATGTACGAGGTTGGGTTGTCCCAGAATTAGACATTGAGGCAAAGAGTTGAGTGCTATTTGGGAGGTGATCGTAGGAAGCATTGGTAGGGAAATAGAAGAGTGGGATGGGGAAGGAAGGAAGTTAGGGCAAGGTGCATTAGTGAGCAGGTTATGGCTGTGGGCAACTGAGGCCCAGTCCCGCTGGGGATTTCTAGGTGACTGTGGAACACACCCCAAAGTCGTCTCACTGGGTGGGAGGTGAGGAAGCTGACATTACTCTGCTATTTCAGTCAGGATGTGCCATTGCTTCTTATTATTTTGACTGAGTGAGGGAGTTTCAGAGGCTTCCACTTAGCCATTTCTACCATAATAGCTTTTACTCCTTAGGTGAAGGAACAATCTGAGGGTTCTTCCACCTGCTGAGTATGTCCATTCCAATGATACACTTAGGGACCAGAAAAACGACCACAGAATGGATCTGTGGATCCACTGGAGTCACTGTGAGACTTGGGCCAGGACTTTATTTCTCACCAGGCCTCAAAATATCCCACTCTAACAGGGGGCCTGTGATGGTGCTTTGATTTTCCTGGTAGCAGCCCCCCAATGATGGGTATTTCTCTTTCCCCAGTATACGGTGGCACTGATAAATGGCCTAGGTTCTCTTGAGGAAGAATTGCTAGAATAATAACTGAATATGTTCGCTGTGGCATTGCAGGGTCCTTCCGCAAGGGCACCTGTCCTTGTCTTCACTTGGTCAGCTCTGTGTCTGAGAACTTGCTCAGCAATGAAACTGGGCAAGGGATCATGATTTTTCCATTATGGCAACTGACATAAGTCTACTGCTCCCCTAGTCTTATTTTTAGAAATTTTATAAGCAATAACCTTGTTGGCTTCTGTTATGGGCTGAATTGCATCCCTCTCAAAATGTGTATGTTTGTAAGTTCTAAACCCCAGTACCTCAGAATGTGACTGTATTTGGAGATAGAGCTTTTAAAGGAGTAATTATAATAAAATGAGGGCATATAGGTGGGCCCTAATCGAATATGACTGGTGTCCTTATAAGAAGAGGAGATTAGGACCCAGACAATATAGAGATCAAGGGAGTGACCATGTGAGGACACAGTGAGAAGGAGACCACCTGCAAACCAAGGAAAGAGACCTCAGAAGAAACCAAACCTGCCCACACCTTGGTCTTGGACTTCTAGCCTCCAGAACTGTGAGAAAATAAATTTCTATTGTTTAAGTGACCTGTCTGTGGTGTTTTGTTATGGCAGCCCTAGAAAATTAATACAGCTTCCCATCTATCTTGTTTCCAGGAATGTCATAGTTTATTACCCATCTCTACAGACTACTGCAGGTCAAAGTTCCATCTTTGCCATTCCAGACTTGCTGTCCATTATGGTTATTACATTCACCTTGGCTATGATAGTTAACTGCTGCTACCTGGCCTCTGCTATTTTAGAATCTTATTATTCATGTCTGTCCATTGATAAACCCCAAGGAACCTAATTAGATAGCAGTCTCTCCTATCGTGAACCCTGACCCCTAGAAGACAGCCACCATGAAGTTTTTCAACATTGCCAGTAACACATTCCTTATTACCTTAACAAAAGACGTGTCCTCGGGGCTCTTCCAGGGGACACCATCAACTGGTGTGTTTTCTGGTTTTACATAAGTAAACCATTCTAATTTGCCCACCTCTCTGAACCTTTGACCCTTTTCTCAGTCAAGCCAGTCCCAACAACTCCACTTCCTTTACTATAGAAGCATTGTTGCTTCCAAGTTTTCAAGGAGCCATTCTAGCAGCATATTAGAACTGGTTCCAGATGTCCTTGCCAGGATGTTAAATCCTGCGTCATGGGAGAGTGTTCCAATATCTATAAACTCTCCCATAACCAGCTTTATATTTCTCCCTGCTCCAGCACCCTCAAGATCCATTGCCAGTTTATTCTCCTGATTCCTGCAAATACAGATTTGCCAAGTCCTACAACTATTCAGTGAATAATCTCTTTTCTGTCATAGTAGAAATAGTATTTCCTTTCTTGGGCCATGCTAAGATTTTTCCCTTGTTATTTGGGTACAGAAGAAATGTGCTGAGGTGGGGGCAGATCTTGAGGAAGACAAGCATCATCCTTCTGTGTAAATATACCACTCTCACAATCAAACCTGGGGTCTAATTTTTAGCATGACTGCCCTTTTCTGGAAGAGCTGAAAAGAGATAAAAGTTCCCATGAAGACCTTTTGCTTTCACACCATTCCTTGAGTTAAGAGTTGGCTGATCAAACTAATCATTTTCTTCCTTTGGGGTTTCTATGGCCATTAACAACAGGAAACCAACTCCATGATTCTTGAAATCTCCATCTTTCAAGCACTTACAGCTATTGCATAAGCTTTTCCTTTCACTTGTACCCCATCCCAATCTCAGCAATTGTGATGCTACCACATGCTGGGGATTACCAACACTCTGCTTACCATCAGTAAGAAGGTTCTTGTTTTCACACGTTCAACATATGACCCAATTCCAGAATTCTATCCTGAGTGTCTACTTTGAAAGACCACTTGTCTTGCTTTGGATGAAACAGGCCCTAAGATAAGTATTTGAGAGTAAGTGGTTTATTTGGGAGGTAATCCCCAGAAAACAATGGAGGGAATGAGACAGAGAAGAAATGAAAAACAATACAAGGTCTGTTAATGAGCAGGTTAGCACTGTGGGCAACTGGGACCCAATTCCACTGGGACCTCAGAAAGGATAAATAGAACATGCCTCAGAGTTTTCCACCTAGGGAACAAGGAAGCTGGGGCATTTTCCATCCATTTATGTCCATCATTGATTGAGGGTTGCTCGTATGGGCCTTAACTCCTTGGCACTTCTGGCTTGTCTTGTCCACTGGCTCTTTGACCTACTGTGATCAGAAAGTCCTTAGGCAGAGTGTCACAGGTGCTTGCAGTAGGAAGTCACTGGCCTGTACAGAAACAATGAGTGCCGAGGGGATATCAGGAAGAGCATCAACAGAGTCGGCTGCAGGGGGTGAGAGGGAATTATTAACTTTTTCTTTATATAAACTTGTATCTTATTTGTAGTTGAGGTGAGCATATGCCTGTGCATGCACTGGTTATCAAGGGGCAGAGAGATGGAAGATTTTGTCTTTTAGACTTTGAAGTAGAAGGTTTGGTACTGCAGTCCACCAAAGCTGTACACGCTGGGGAACTTTCCCCCAAATAAGGAGGGAGATTGGGTGTTGAATAGAAAGAAAAGAAAACAAAACAAAACCAAAACCAAAGAAAAACAAACAAAAGGACACAAACAAAAAACAAAAAGAAGAAGAAGAAAGATAAATTTCATTGCCCGACTACCCACACCTCTCATGATCAGTTCAAGTCCCCGCTACATTCTCTCCCAGCCTCTTACACTTTTACTCCTTTTCACTCAGAGATGCTGTTGTCTGTAAAAGAATATATAACTACGATGGCTTACAGATATGGGTTTATAGGCTTATTTTCTCACAGAACTGGAAGGCTGGAGGTCAGGGGCTGCTGGCATTTGTTCATCAGCTCAACAATGTCAGGGCTGATGGCTTTGCAGTTCTCTTGGCCTTTCCCTCAGTGTCACTAGATGACTTTTTTTTCAGCTCCATATTCAAGGCAAAAGTAAGGAATAAGAGGAAGAGACAGCACCTGTATCAGGAAAGCAAAGGTTTTCCCAAAGAACCCCTGCATTAGCTTCCTATGCCTGCTGTAACAAATTACTACATACTTATTCAATGGCTTAAAAGAACACAAGTTTAATATCTCATGGTTCTGGACGTCGGAAGTCTGAAATGACTGGCCGGGTGTGGTGGTGCGTGCCTGTAGTCCCGGCTACTCAGGAGGCTGAGGCAGGAGGATCGCTTGGGCCCAGGAGTTGGAGGTTTCAGTGAGATATGATGATGTCATTGCACTCTAGCCCTGGCAACAGAGCGAGACCCTGTCTTAATTTAAAGAAGTAGAAAGAAAAAAGAAGTCCAAAATGGGTCTCGCTGGGCTAAAATCACAGTGTCTGCAGGCTGTGTTCCTTCTGGAGGCTCTAGGAGAATATCGGTTTCCTTGCCTTTTCCAGCTTCTAGAGGGGTGCCTGTATTCCTTGGCTGGTAGCTCCCTTACATCTTCGCAGCCAGCAATCACAGCACTCTGACTTTCGTTTGTGTCACCACATCTCCTTCTCTGACTCTTCTGCCCTCCATCTTCCACATTTAAGGACGCTTGTGATTATTTCGAGCTCACCTGAATAATCCAGGATAATCTCCCTATTTTAAGGTCAGCTGATTGACAACCTTAATTCTATTTGCAACCTTAATTCCCTTTTGCCATGTAACCTAACATATTCACAGGTTCTGAGGATTAGGACATGGACATCTTCTGGGTGGCCATTAAATTGCCTACCACAACCCACTCATGTCACATTGGCCAAAGTTCTAGCTGGAAGGAGGCTGGCGCAAATGGGACTGGGCGTGAGAGCTGGGTAAGCCAAACAGTAGTGTCTGCCGGACCTTGCTGCTACTTTTGACAGTTTGTAATTATATATTCATTGCATGATTTTCTTCCCTAGCAGACCATATATTCCATGAGAGCAAGAACCATGTCTTTTTTGTTAGCCACTGTATTTTCAGCATATAACTCAGTACCTTACACATAGTAGCTGCTCAATAAATGTTAATGCATAAAGGAACAAGTTTAAACACTCACACACACATATACTAACTACAGTATTTTTGAGGTCATAGCTAAGAACCGGAAAGAATCTAACTGTTAATCTATAGGAAACTGATTGAATAAATTGATTTTTTTTCAAAATAAGTCCCTAGTGCACTTACACAATGAAATACTATGGAGGCTTTATAAACAACATGGCAGATCTTAAATGTAGTGACATGAAAGTTCATGATTTATCATTAAGGGAAAATGCAAATTGAAGAACAGCATGTATTGTATGACCCTATTTATATGATGGAGAAGAAACAGAAGTTTCTTGCACCAGGAAAGGAAGAACACAAAGATCCAGAAAGAACAAAGTATCAAATTCTTGGCTTTAGATTGTTCCAGGAACACATACCAAGCACATTCCTGTCTCATGGTCTTTGCACTGACTGTTCTTTCTGTCTGTAATACTCTTTGCTCACATATTAACATGTTGATATGAGTGATCATAATTAATAGCTAGCGCTCACCATTCATTAAGGTCTCTGTCCAATGTTGTCATCCTACAGATGCCGGATTTGACCACCCTATCTAAAATAGCACATGCTATCATTCTCCATCCCCTTATTCCACTTTATTTTTATGACATTGTATATCTATTTGTTTAATTGTTTATTGTATCTCTTCTCCTCTCGAACATAAGCCCCACGAGGCCGGGAAACTGGGTGATTCTGATGAGGGTTGCTGTAGTATCTCACTTTAGGAACCACTTCGAACACTTAGGGTAGCAGTTCTCAAAATGTGGTCTCCAGACCAACAGCATCAGTGTCACTCGGGAACTTGTTAGAAATGCAAATTATCAAGCCCCACCCCAGACCTACTGAATCAGAAACCCTGGGAGTAGGGCCCAACAGCCTGTGTTTTAACAAGCCCTCCAGGGGATTCTGATGCACACTAAAGTTTGAGAACCACTGACTTTGGCTTTCTCTGTTAGTCAGCATTTCCCTAGCTCTCTTCCTAAGGTATCTAATCCAGGTAGAAAGATGTCAACTTTCCCCCCTATTTTCTCCTCTATGGTGCTTCTAAGAATGTTCTAATTAAGATAGGAATGCTGAAATCTTCTGTTTAACTTACCTTAAATTTAACTTAAAATTTTCTTGAAGCTTACTGTCTAGAAAAGTGGCTAACAAACTTTTTCTGTAAAGGGCAAAGAGTACGTATTCTTGACTTTGTAGGCCATATAGTCTGTCACAACTACACAACTCTGCTGTTGTAGTGTGAAAGCAGCCATAGACAATATGTAAATAAATGAGCATGGCTGTGTTTCAATAAAACTTCATTTATGGACACTGAAATTTGAATTGTTGGCAATCTGATGGGCATAATGTAATATGAGGTTATTTTGCATTTCCCTGATTACATTCATTTTTCCTCTTCTGTGAAATGCTTGCCCGGTCTTTTGTCCTTTTTTTTTTTTTTTTTCTGTCTGCTGAAGGGAAATCATTCCAGTGGGCAGTATTCTTGGTCATTCACTTTGCATGGAGGGAGATGAATATAAAGTGAATTCTGCATAGTAGCAAATATCTTGGCTTATTGGGCAGAGGCATAGAAGGAGCAATGCTGGAATACCAGTGGCAAGGAAGTCTGGGAAAGATAAGTAGATAGACCCCTGGGACTGGGAAGATCTTTGTGTCTCAAATTAATACCCACCAGAGAGCATCCATTGCAGAGATTCTCAACAAACAGGTGTACAAGATGGACTATCCTGTGGATGTCAGCTGACATTTCTCCTTGGCTACCCCACTACTTGTACAATGGGCCCATGAACAGGTAGGTGGTTGTGTAGGCAGGGATGGAGATCATGCATGAACCCAGCAGAATGGGCTTCATTTCTCTCTCCATGGCTGATTTAGCTACTGCCATTGCTGAGTGCCCAAGAAGCCAACAACAGAGACTAATGCTGAATCCTTGATATAGTTCAGTGACTGAGAGAACACTAGCCAGCCACCTTGTGGAAAGTTAATTATGTTGGACCTCTTCCACCTTGGAGGAGACAGCGAGTTGTCCTAAATGGAATCAATACATACTTCAGATTTGGGTTTGCCTTGGCTGCCTGTACTGTGCAATCCTACTGCCTCCTCTTTTCCTTCACAGGTTTCACTCTCCAGTAAACCCTTTGTGCTCCTAACTCAGTTTCAGCTCTGCTTCCTGAAGAATGTGATCTGCTTGTCAATTTTTTTGCTATGGGGAAATGGGACATTTTTAACATGTGGCATGCATTGAATGGTGATTACTCAAATTATCACCCATGGTTTGACAGTTTGGGAAATCCAGTGGCTAGAGCACTTAGTCCCTATGGTGATGAAGATGATTGTGAAGGATATGGCTAGGGCTGTTTCTGAATACCCTAGAGAGCTTACACAGAAAAGAGGACAAATTGAAAGCCTTGAATGGACAACTCAGATCACAGTGGAAAATCAAAGAGCCTCAATGTCAGCACTAAAGTAGTCTTTATTCTCCTGGAGCTGCAGGACAGATACGCCTGAAGATCACGCTCAGGGACTGATTATAAATGTTGCAGAGGTGCAGCATCAATTAAGGGTACAGCTTTGCCAGGATGCTTAGGCTAAGTTAAGGGCACTCTTGGGGAAAGAATAGGACCCTAATACCTTGGATAGAAATATCTGGGCATAAACAGATGAGACTGAGAAAAATTTAACCCCCAAATCCCCCTGAACCTTCCTTGTCAGTAGAAGCAGACCTATATTTCTTGTCTAAAGGTACCAGCCTTCCCATGCATAAAAACCTTTTAGTGACTTCCACCAAGGTGTTTGCCTCACAAAGAATGCTCATTCTTTTCAGGACCAACCCTCACAACGCCTCATTGCCTCCACTTTCATAAGAATTGTTAGATCTCAGTATAGTGCAGATGCCCAAATACTCAAGGAGAAGGTGGGCTCAGTGCCCACCTCCAACTATTCTCTTAGAAGAACTGGGTGGTAGGGTGACACACTGTCTTGGTTTGTCCAGGACTTAAGGGTTTCCTAGGTTGTAGGATTTTCAGTTTTAAAACCAGTACAGTTCCAGGAAAATTGGGACGAGTTCATCATTCTACTGGGAGGACACGCTCTTCACTAAGGCATACATTGTTGAGATGAGCACCAGTATTATTGAAAAGCTCTGTGGAATATCCTCTGTAGGCCAGAGATGATGGTGGGAGAAGCTTCAGTGGAACTGGGATCTCTGATTTCACTAGGAAAAATAGGGTCCTAAAGGGTACAGTACGGGTGTGGTACTTAACTATCGGAACAAAGGTGGGTGCAATTAATATAACAGATCACAGGGATAGGGGGATAATCAGAGTGTTTTCACCTCCATCTGTTACAGTGGGTGATTATGGAATTCCCTAGGAATGAAATAGATGTGAAATATAGAGGCAGAAAATTCCAAGCCTGGTGGGCAGAAATTTTGCAGACTCCTGGACTCTTACTCTGTTCCCAGATATATTAAGCAAGTTCACAGATCTGGAGCTCCTTGATTAAGAGGGAGGCCAAATCTTTTTGAGAAAGGACCATGCTGGAATGCTATCACAGCTGTAGACTGCAAATCTTCCTCCAAGTCTTCCTCATACTGGGACCTGTGGCCGATTACTAGAGGCCCATGACCAAGGAAAAGGAAATATCCAGAACCTTCTGAGAGTTATCAGATCCTGGCTCTGTACTGATGCTAATTCTTGGAGACCCAGTTTGCCACTGTGATCCATCACCAGAGTGGGGACTTCCTGGAGTCAGGTGATAAATGAAGTTTTGGTCTGAGTCCATTTCAGTGGGAACTTGCACCCATCCTTGCAGAATCACCACACGTTGTTTTTCTGACCCACAGATCCATGGAGGGAGGGCTCTTGTTATAGGAAGTAGCAACCCCTGGCACTGTACCTCTCTCTCCTCTCATCCCCACTACCAAAGCAATACCAAATCCCTGGAACAACTGAAGAGATTGGAGCCCAAACCAAGAACCTGAAAAACGAAAGTGTTATGATTCCAACTACACACCCCTGTTTAACTTGCCTGTTTGGCCTATGGAAAAAGCCTTATAGGTTTTAGAGAATTGGCTATTATTGTGGGCCAATTATTATTATAGATTGTGGGCTATTATTAATTTAATCAGGTGATAACACCAATCACAACTGTGGTTCCCAAGGTAGAATCTTTACTGGAGCAAATTAACACAGCCTCTGGCACCTATTGCCCTAGCAAATGTTATCAGCAAAGATAATCAGAAACAGTTTGTCTTCACTCTCTTACCTTGGGGCTATCCTAAACTATGCTGTTTTCTGTCATAATCTATTCCAGAAGGACGTTGATTGTCTTTTTATCCCACAGACATAGTGCTGGTCCATTACATTGATGACATTATGATAATGATCCCATGAGCAAGAAGAATCAAGCACTCCAGATGCCTTATAGCCAGAAGATAGGAGGTAAATTCTGTGAAAGTTCTGGTACCTGGTACATGGATGGCATTTCTGGGGTCCAGTGATGTGGACTATGTCAGGATATCTCCTCTAAAATAAAAGACAAGTTGTTTTTCCTTGCATCACCCACCACAAAGGAAGAAACCAATCCTGGGTGGGCTTCTTTAGATTTAGGAGGCAACATACACCATATTTGGGCATGATGCTCTGACCCATTTACTGAGTAACCTGAAGGCTGCCAGTTTTTTTTTTTTTTTTTTTTTTTTTTTTTTAGGCAGAGTCTCACTTTGTCACCCCAGGTAGAGTGCAGTGACATCATTGTAGCTCACTGCAAGCTCCAACTCCTGGGCTCAAGCAATCCTGCTGCCTTAGCCACCTGAGTAGCTGGGACTACAGGTGTGTGCCACGATGCCCAGCTAGTTTTTCTATTTTTAGTAGAGACGGGGACTCACTCTTGCTCAGGCTGGTTTCGAACTCCTGAGCTCAAGCGATCAACTCCCGCCTTGGCCTCCACAGAGTGCTAGGATTACAGGCATGAGCCACCGCGCCTCGCCAAGGCTGCTAGTTTTGAGTGGGATCTGAAGTAAGAAAGGCTCTGCTGCAAATCTGGGCTACCGTGCATGCTGCCCTGTTACTTGGGCCTTATGACTCAGCAGACTGAATGGTTTTCAATGAGGTGTTCTAGGAAGCCCAATAGAAGTCTCACAGCACAGACCCTCAGGGGGTTGAAGTAAGACCATGCTTTCCTTGCTTGACAATTTTTCTCCATTTGAAAGGCAGCACCTCGTTTGCTACTAGGCCCTGGTAGTGACTGAATTTCTGATTATGGGACATCAAGAGACTATGTGGCCTGAACTGTCCATCATGAACTGGGTGTTATCTAATCCATTCAATCATCAAATGGCCATGTGCAGCAGCATTCCATTGTTAAATAGAAATTGTGTGGCCAGGTGCTGTGGCTTATGCCTGTAATCCCAGCACTTTAGGAGGCTGAGTTGGGAGGATTGCTTGAGGCCAGGAGTTTGAGACCTGCCTGGGCAATATTGTGAGACCTTGTCTCTACAAAATTTTTTTTAAAGTTAGCCAGGTGTTGTGGCACACACCTGTAGTCCTAGCTACTGGGGGGCTGAGGCAGGAGGATTGCTTGAGCCCAGGAGTTTGAGGCTGTAGAGAGCTACGATCAAACCACCACCACATTCTAGCCTGGGTGACAGAGCAAGACCTTGTCTCTAGAACATTTTAGCCTGGGTGAAAGAGCAAGACCCTGTCTCTAGAACAAACAAACAAAAAGAAAATTGTGTATGAAATCAGATCCCAGAAAACTGGGAAGGTAAAAGTAAACTGAATGTGGAAATGGCTCAGACTCTCATGGAACTTGCTACTACCTCTCTATCAGTCCATACATATGGCCTCAAAGAGAGTTCTCGATGATCATTTAACAAGACAAGAAAATGCAGGACTATGGGTCTAGGGATGGGTCTGCAGAGTAGGCTGGCAGCTGGTGGAAATGGGTGGCAGGTGTCCTACAGCCCCACTCAGGGATGGCCCCATAAAGGAAAATCCTCTGAAGTAGTACATCTGATCGTCTACTTTGGAGGAAGGAGAAATGGCAATATACTGATCTATATAGATTCGTGGGCAGAGGCTAACAAGTTGGCTGAAAAGTGTGGAAAGAACAAGGTAGGAATTTGGTGATAAGGACGCCTTGGAGAGAGATATATATTAATACATGGACCTCTTAGAATAGGCTGCATAGTGTGAAAAAATTTGTGTTCCACATAATTGCCCCCAAAGGGTATCCACGGTAAAGGAGGCTTTCAGTAATCAGGTGGATAAGATGACCTATTCTGTTGATGTTAGCCAACCTTTTTCCTCAGTTACCCTAGTGTTTGCTTAGTAGGCCCATGTACAAAATGGTCATGGCAGCTGGGATGGGGCCTATGCATAGACTCAAAAACTGGGTCTTCCCCTCACTGAAGCTGACCTTTCTACCACCACTATTAAATGAACAATCTGCTTATCAGCAGAGATCAAACACTGAAGCAGCAGAATGGCAACATTCCCCAGGGGGACCAGATAGTCATCTGGTGGAAGGCTGGTTACACTGGGCCATCATGGAGAAGGCACCAAATAGCTTTACAGGAATAGATGCATATTCCGAATACAGATTTGCTTTCCATGCTTGCAATGCTTCTGCCAACCCCACCATGAGGACTCACAGAATACCTTGTTCATCACCACGGTGTTCCACCCAACATTGCCTACAACAAAGGAACTCATTTTAGGATGAACAAAGTGTGGTGATAAGCTCATCTCCACGGAATTCACTGGTCTTAGCCTGTGTCCCATCACCCAGAAATATCTGGCTTGAGAGAAAATTTCCTGCTGAAGGTTTAGTTATGACATCAGCTGGGAGATAGCACTCAGCAAGGTTGGGGTACTATCCTATCAAACCTAGTATGTGCTTTTAACTATAGGCCAATATATCATATCATTTGCCTTGTAGCCAGAATATATGGGTCCAAGATTCAAAGGGTAGAGGTAGGAATGACCCCTCCCACTGAAAAAATATTTGCTTTCCATCCCTACATGTTAGACTCAGTGGGTTAGGAAGTTCTAGTGCCCAAGGAGAAATGCATAAGAGAAGCATTCTGGTATTTTAGAAGCTGGCACTGCTCTCTGGCCAGTTAATGCTCCTCACGCTGTTGAATTAACAGGCAGAGAAGGGGTCACTGTACTAAACAGCATGGTCTATCCTGACTACCACACAATGAAGGCAAGGAGGACCATGTCTAGAACCCAGGGGCTTCAGTGGGGTTCCTCTTATCATTCTCTTGCTCAATAGTATTGGTCAATGAAAACTGGTAACCCAATCAAGGTGAGATTACAAGGACCAAGATCCAGTGGGGATAAAGGTTTAGGGAGTTCTATCAGCTAATGTATCTTGTCCTGCTGAGATGCTGGAAGAGAGTAAGGGGAACATGGTGGTAGAAAAAAAGAAGCTATGATTATCAACTTAAGGCTTGCTTCCAGTTATAGAAGCAGGGATGGTAGCAACTATGTTTTATTTAATAGCCCCCCCTTCCCTTCTACTTTATATGAAAACCACCAGTGGTGGCTAATATTTTAGATTTCATATGGGAATATGAATGGATATCACCCTGCAATGATACAGTAGCTGATGGGACTTGTACATTCTGCTTTGAGGACATGAGTTTTTCATCTGGACAAAAGGCAAGAGTGGATGTGGAGAGGCAAAAGGAATGGCTAGTGCTGAAAATTCTGTTTTCTCTTTCCAGATCCACTTTTCACCCTTCTCTACCCTACTCTGTCCCCTAACCCATATTAACTGCACTTACCAGCCTCTCTTGCACTATGGCTTCTGGTAGCCTTCAGCCAATGGGAGGTATCAGCAGGAGATCAGGTGCTGAAGAACAGAAAGTTTAGGGTATTCTCCAGATATGAGTTGGCAGTGACTATATTCCTTTACAGAAACCCATAGTTCCGTCTGGTGTCCCTTTCTTTATAGCTACTGCTACAGCTGTCACTAGTTTTTGGTAACCACGCCCTCCCATTGTCCCTTGAGGCTTAGGAGTGCTAATGTCTTTCAGTGTTGCTAGCCCTGAGTTTCCCTTAAACCCATACCCTTACGTATGGTTCTTTCATTAAATGCTCTTTAATTATCCCCTTTGAGTACGTTATCTGTTTCCTGTCATGAACCCAACTGATACAATTCCTAGAGCTTGTTTATGAGTACTTTCTCTCTTCTTTTCTATGCTCAGTCTTGTCAGAAGTTTGTCAGTTTTATGAGTCTTATTTATTGGTTTTCACCCAACCAATTTTTGGTTTTATTGATTCTTTATATCGGATATTTTCTTTTTCATTAATATTTGCTATTTCAAAATTTCCTTATTTCTACTTTCTTTCATTTACTCTGTTATTGTTTTTGTAACTTTTAAAATTGGATGCTTAGCTCTTGAATTTCCAACCATTTTTCTTTAATAATACAAAGGTTTAAGGGCATAAATTTCTTTCTAAATATCACTTTAGCTGTCACCCATAATTTTTTTCATTAGTTGTGATATTTAATATTTTCACTATTGTTTGATGCTAAGTTTTTTTAAATCATTTTTGACTTTTTCTTTGACCTGTGATTCATTTCAAAGGATTTTTTTTTCATGACAACTGGCTCTATATTTATCATTTCCTGACATGGGTATGTATGTAGCATGTATGTAATCCCAGGAGATTTATCCTAAGTGAAGTATCTCAGGAATGGAAAAACAAACACCATATACTCTCTAATGAATTGGAACTAACCAATGGGCACACAGTGCATGGAGGGAAGTAAAAATCATTGGAAATCAAGTGGGGGGAAGGGGGGAGGAGGAGAGGGGCAAAACCCCACTGCAACCTCCAACTCCTGGACTCAAGTGATCCTCCTGCCTCAGCCTCCCAAGTATCTGGGACTACAGGTGCATGCCACCACACCTGGCTAATTTTTCTATTTTTAGTGGAGAAGGGGTCTTGCTCTTGCTCAGGCTGGTCTCGAACTCCCAACCTCAAGCGATCCTCCCACCTTGACCTCTCAGAGTGCTGGGATTACAGGCATGAGCCAGTGTGCCCAGCCAATAGTTAATATTTACTGAGCTTTTACTTATGTGCTGGCGACTGTTCTAAGCATGCATTACCACATATTATCTCATTTTATCCTCACAACAGCCCTACAAATTAGTACAGCTAAGGGAAGAATACACTTCCCCAATCCTGATATATCCTTTTGGTGGGGGCCAGGGGTCCTGCTCCATAGATTAATACTACTTGTCTCCCTCTCGTTGCTTTCTACCTCCTTAACTTCTCCACCCTTCCTCTAACTCCCCTCCTTCAGGAGGCATGACTTACTTGATTGGTCATTTTGGAAGAAGAAACTGGGCATATGTTGCTCAGCCTTTAACTCTCTACTTCGTCTCGGGAAGAGAGTAGGTGTTCTGTTCTGCTCTGGTCCAGTGCCACATGTCACTGGGTGGGTCAGTCTATTTCTGGAATTTAATATTAGGAGGCCCCGTTGCTTGCAGATTTAACCACATTCTTCCAGCTACTTCATCCTTTCCTCTTTTTTAAAACATTGGTTTAAAATTTGGACAAGGAAGAGGAGTGAGTCATTTGGCCCCCTCCAATCCCAACAGATACGATTAGTCTCACTCGATAAAGGAAGAAACAGAAGCATAGAGAAGTTAATTAACTTGCCCAAGGTCATGCAGCCAAATGGTGAAATCTGGGTTCAAACCCTGGCAGTGTAAAGAATGTGGGCTCTAGGCCAGGCACAGTGGCTCATGTCTGTAACCCTAGAACTTTGGGAGGCCGAGGCGGGAAGGTTGATTGAGGCCAGGAGTTTGAGACCAGCCTGAGCAACATAGCAAGATCCCTATATCTTATAAAAATATATATATCTAACCAGGTGTGGTGGCACACCCCTGTAGTCCCAGCTACTGGGGAAATTGAGGCAGGGGGATTGCTTAGAGTCCAGGAGTTTGGGTTTGCAGTGAGCTATGATGACACCACTGCACTCTAGCCTGGGCAACAGAGAGAGACCCTGTCTTAAAAAAAAAAAGAACTCTGCTTGAGTTTGAAGTGGGAGAGAAGAGGAAAGGAGAACAACAATGAAAAACTGAGAGGAGACAATGAGAGCTTTTATAATTTGGGCCCCATTTACACCTAGCGGACAGACAGGTAGTGCTAACACATCTCAGTTACCAAACTGTGGTCATCTCTGCCCTGTGACCTTGACAAACCTCTCCCTCACAGCGGTCTGGACCAATTCTTCTGCTGCCCCCTCTTCCCACTCTGCCTCCTCTGTGGGATTCCAGTTCCAACCTGAAGATCTAATTCTACCACCTGGCATAGATAAAGAAAAGGCCTTTTTCTCACTAAAGGAGCAGTTTGGACAGAATGGAGCCAAGTACATTGGTTTGGCATAAATGGCCTTAGCATAAAATGCAGAAGTTATCAGGTAGTTTAGGAAGTTCCTTATTCCAAGGAACTTTTCTTCATTTTGGATCTCAGAAAATCTTTTGCATTCATTCTTTAATTATTTTGTTATTTTGTGTTGTTTTGCTTTTATGTGCTTCCTTTTTGGTACCATTATCTGTTTTCACTGAGAATGGTAAGTAACAAGATAGCTTGACCTTCCAATAACCTAAAATCAACCTATTACTCCACTCATCAGACTGTCAACATTGAAAATACCCAATCCCTAGCCTTCACAGACCTCAGTCCCTGAAGAGCACATTGGTACTCATCAACTAGTGAGATCACCAGAGAACAATACTCCCAGCTGCTGAGACAATACCAGATGCTGATAGCAGAGAACAGGCAAGCCAACAAGAAGGATGCAAAAGATATGATAGCTTTGCAATCACATATAGCAAAAAGCCAATTAGCTCTGAGTAATTCCTAAAGGAGTCATCATACCATGTAAAAATAGCTCCATAGGCTCTGGGAGAAGGGAAAACCAAGGCCTCAAAGGGCATCATTGCACTCAGGTCATACTACACGTGTGGCATACTAAGTAGTATGTATACTGAACTTAGTGTTTGGAAGGAGAAATTATGTGATACATGGCAAGGTAAATCCCAATACAGCAGAATACTATAGCTCAGTGGCTCCCAACAGGGAGTGATTTTGTCCTTCAGGAGACCTTTAGCATTGTTTGGAGACATTGTTGGTTGTAACAACTGGTGTATGTGTGTGGGGGACAGCTACTGACATGCAGTGGGTTGAGGCCAGGAATGTTGCTAAAAATCCTACAGTGCAGAGACACCCCTGACCCCCCTGCAAAGAATTATCTGGTCCAAAATGTAGATAGTGCCCAGGTTGAGAGTCCTTGCTGTAGATTATACAGAGAAGTATACATAAATAGGTAGATAGTGCTTCTTGTGTCACAGAAGCCACCTTGCAATAATTGTTAGGCAGGGACCAAATCTGCAGGTGGCAGATACAGGCCAGGAGGGTGGTTCCTAGCAGTGGAGAAGCTGGGGAAAGGACTGCAGGAAAACACAGCTAACATCCGCAAAGAGCAGGAACTTGAGGTTTTTAGGCATACACACCTGTGGAGCTGCAACTTTGTTATAAGAACACCTGTCAATCATGCATATCAATCATCTGGTAACATCCCACCCCCCCCCCCCATACGCCCTCCCTGGACCAGGCCAGTAAAAGGAAACCACCTGGGAGTCGTCAATGTCTTTCTCCACTCGTGGAGACTGACTTGTTCCTCTCTGGAATGTACTCTTGCTTTGTATAGCTCCCTTATTTTCTGCAATAAAAGCTGTTTGTGTGGAATTGCTTCCTGTCTGTGGTCACTCCGTTGCACCGGCCCTGCTTGTGAATTTTCCAAGCAAGGAGCCAAAGAACCAAGACAACAGTCTGCCAAGAGGCTGGACCTGACAATAATGATTTCAAAATTTTTCAGGAAGGATGATGGTACATGAAGATTCACAATATCATTCTGTTTACCTTGTATATGTTTGAAATTTTCCATAATAATGAAATATGAAAAGAACAGAGGGCAGTCATATCTTTGACATTCCTTGAAATGGCAAAAGGTTTTTACAAGCAGAAATCATTGAAACTGAATGGTGTATATTTTCTAGTGGGTAGCTTTAGGATTTCAAAGTCAGACAGGACATTAGGAGATTAGATATAGCTGGTGAAAACAATAATAAACAATGGAGCATTTTCCCAGAATGCATTCTGAATACAGCCTATCCCTTGAACAGTTTTTCAATGCAAATGAACCTGGCCCATTTGACAAAACTTGCCAAATTTGGAAGACACCAAGTTCTAAAGTTCATATGTTAATATATGTGTGGTAGGATTTCTTCATTTGGTTTGTCTGTATTTTCTAAATTTTCTGCCAAACATGTATTTTTTTAACACTTTATTTTGAAAAGCTGCACAAATAGAACAGAGAATCCCAGTATTTCCTTTATCCTATAGGGGAGGGAAAACTTTCCCTCTCCAGCAGTCCCCAACCTTTTTGGCACCAGGGACCAGTTTCATGGAAGACAATTTTTCCACAAACCAGGGGTAGGGGGGGCTGTGGTGTCATGGGGGGGTGCAGAGCTCAGGCAGTGATGTGTGCTGGTTTTCTAACAGATCACGGACGGGCACCAGGGGTTGGGGACCGCTGCTGTACCCTCTGAGGGTTTGATAATTGAGTCTATGAAATAAACTGACAGTACACAGATTAACAGGCAAAAAGGTATAAAAATTAATTACATGCATGGGGGTATTACATGAAAGAAAAGTGAATACCCCAAGACCCAGTGAGATCTAGAAGCTTATATACCCTCTTCATAGGGGAGAGGAGAGGGGGTATGTAGGTAACTTAGGGGAGAATAAATGATTTTGGGGAAAGATGAATGGGCTCTCAGAAGAACAGGGGAAATCCTGTGACAAAGTCTGCATGGGTGTGGTGTCAATCTCCAGTCTCTTCTTAATCTTCCCTGATTGATGAGGTTTCTGGGGAGGGAATTCATGACAGTTGAGTTAGTTTTGGAGGATCTGTCTTTAGGCATATAAGGGAAGTTCAGAGAAAGCCTCTCCCTGCATTTGCTTTTCCCCAAGTGCCCTCAATTTGAAGTAATTAGCATACTAAAGTGGTATATGGGGGGGGGGCGGGATTATTTACAGAACTCCCAGATTCCTAAAGCGTTAATATTTTACTTTTGCTTAATCATCCTATTAGTTTTTTCTAAAACATTTTAGAGTAAGTTGCAAAATAATGCCTCATTATCTCTAAATACTTCAGTGGATGTTTTCCTAAAACAAGGATTTCCTCTTACGTAACAGTACAGGTATTAAAATTAAAAAAACCCACTGATACAATATTATTCCTTAATCTACGGACATTCAAATTTGGCCAATTGTCCCAATAATACTCTTTATAGCAAAAGAAAAATGTTTTGTTTCTGGTTGGGAATCAGTTATCATGTCTCCTGTCTCCATTAATCTGGAAGAATTCCTTAGTCCCTCTGTCTTGCATGACCTTGACAATTTCGAACAATGCAAGCCAGTAATTTTGTAGACTGTCCCTCATTATGGGTTTGTTTGATGTTCCTTCATGATTAAATTCAAGGTATGCAAATTTTTGGCATGATTAATACTACAAAATTGATTATGTTTTCCTTAGCATCTCATTAGGAGTCACAAATGTCCGTTTGTCTCATTTCTGGGGGAGTTTATTTTCATCACATAGTTAGGATGGTGTCTGCCATTTTTCCCATTGTAAAGTTTCTACTTTGCCCTTTGAAATAATAAGTATCTTGTGGAGAGATACTTTGAGACTATTTAATGCAAACATTTTGTTTCTCTTCGTTCTTGCGCCCCCTAGTTTAACCTAAGGTAACAATGATAGCCGGCAGACACAGTAAGGTGTCAGAACTCATGGATCCACGTGCTTCCCAGGGCTAGAACATATCTCTTATATCAGCAAAGCCAGTGGCTACCCCCTCCGTGATTAATTTATTTTATTTCAGCAGTCAACAGGGCATACTGTAATTTATTTGCTTATATTTCTGTCTTTCCCACAAACTGTGAACTCGTTGAAGGTAGGCATCCGCGGCTTAGGTGCTTGAAAAATATGTGTTCGAATTAGTGGTCTGAGGTAGATATTACGGAAGATAAGGGCTACGAGTCGGCGTGGGGACGGCATTGTTCTTGTTCTAAAGGGAAGTAAGGGCGAGGACTGCGGAGGGCGCGACCCGCGTTGTCACTTCGTGAAAGGGCCCACAGGTCTCGTCCACCTACTTGGTGGCCGGGCCTCGGGCTTCCGCCGGGTGGGGAGGAAGATGGGGCGGGAAATCAAAAACCGAACTCGCAGCTCCCGGCATTCCCCGTGGGCGGTGCTCCCCTTTGACCTCTCGCTCGCGTGCTACACATCCGGGCCTCTGCTACTAGTGAGGGGAAGATGGCGTCCGCAACTGTGGTGGTTCCCGCAGAGTGGATAAAGAATTGGGAGAAATCAGGGAGAGGCGAATTGTGAGTGTTCGGGCCGGAGGCGGGTGCACGGCCAGGCAGGGCCAGGGCATCGGCCGCACTCTCCCGTGTGGTGGGAGGCTGTGGGGAAAGATGTGCCCCCTCCCCCACCTGGGCGGCGGGCGTGGATGGTTGGCTAGGAGTTTCGAACTCGGGGAGGAGAGGTGCTGTTAACCGCCGCCGACCTCCTTCCTTCTCTGGCCTCCCGGAAATCCCTGCTGCCTGTGGTAGCTCAGCTTCCTTTAGTTTCTTAGCAGAACTCCCGTTTCGCCCTTTTGGGTCCCCCGCGCTTCCGCTTGGTCTGTTTTTGTCCCCCTCTTCGCTTGAGCTCACTTGGCTCCTTTCTCTTTATGGGGCTACGCCAGGGCAATTCGGACTTTCCATCTCTTTCTGTCCCATTTCTTCACTTTGCACCCGTTCGACTCCGCAGTTTGGAGCCTAGCGCCTCCTCTGCCCAAAGTCCGAGGAGGGCGAACAGTCCCAGACTCCCTTCCCTCCTCTCTGCCGGCTGCCGCGAAGCCCGGGGCGTCGCGAAGAGCCCGGCTTGGCACCTCTCATCCTCCCGGGGGGCGATCTCTTGGCTGTCCCGGCCTGTCGCGGCGCCGTGGGGAAGTGTGGCAGAGATTGCCGCTTTCCCCGAAGACCTACCGGCATTTCTGTGCTCCATCTTTTCACCTTAGAGCTATTTCGGGATGGATTCAACTTTCGTCATTAAATGTTTCCTAAACCCCATTTTGTCCTGGGACTGCAACTAATTCTGGCAACTCTCCAAGGTTCTCGAGTACCTAGGATAACGCGTTACCTTTAGGCATAAAACTTATTTTTCCCCGGTAATACAAAAAACAGTGATTTGGCATACCCACGGTTTCCTTGACCAAAATTTCAGCGCTCCCTCACCCCCGCCCCGGGAAAAATCGTTTAAGTAGCAAAGCAAACCACAGATTTAAAAATAAATAACTTGTTTCTAATTTCCTTCTCTGAATCGCTTTGGAAGCTAAAGCTCAACAACCCTGGATGAGATGAACTCTTGTTGGCCATTTTTGTCGTTGTCCCCCCCCTCCCGCCCCCTTGCAGCCAGTTTACAGTTGCTGGTGCTAAAGATATGAATCGTTGGAACTTCGTTACTTGGAACGAAACGTGGGGAACCCGTTGCCCGATCTTGGGCTCGTAATATTGCCAGCTTATATGGCTTCCTTCCCCGCCCCCCGTGCACTGCTTTATGAAGTCTTAACTGTATGAGCTGTAGAATTGCCTGAATAAGCGGTCATCTTAGCTACTTAACTAGCTGAGTGACCTTGGGTAACTTCCTTAACCACTTTTTTCCCCTTGAGTAAATTGGGAATAATAAGTACTCTATTGAAAGGATTGTTGTGAAGACTAAATAATGCCTGCAAAGCACTTGGCTTATAGTAAGTGCTCAAGTGATAGCTATTAAAAGTAATATTATTCCAACCTTTAGATATTTAAACTTCTCAGGACAGCTCATGCACTTAAAGACTGTACCACTCAGGTTAGCAATTAATTGGTCTCTGACTCCTTCATGTGTATTTACTCTTGTACTCTAATGAATTGAGAGGCCCTTGAAGGATAGGGACTATGTCTCTCGTTTCTTTTGGTTCAACCCCCCCCTCCCTCAGCATATGCTTAGAGTGCTTACTGGTTTATTAACTGACAAGAGAAGACTATTTGATAAGCATTCATTTTTAACTGTTGGGAACATTTTCCAAATCCTTGTAAGTGCTGGTTAACAAATAGCTGTCAAGTCCCTCTTGTACAGGGAAGTCAGGATGGGAAGTTACACAATCAAACCATCATCTTCAGCCATATTAGGGTAATCCCCAAAAAACTGATAAATCAGTTCATTGTAGTTTTGTTTACTTATAAAGCCAGCTCATTTATTTAGGGGCTGTCATCTTTGTAGATTGCTCAGCTTCCTCATTTCAGCTGCTGTTTTTGACAGTTTTACTATTATTGGTCCCACCTTAGAATGAATGGTATTAGGGCTACAAGGTGAAATTCTGCTTGGCTTCTGACTGGCAGTGGTTGGAGAAAAAGTGATATAGGAGTTTGGAATACCTAGTTAAAATGGAATTTTAGGTTCACTTTATGTATATTTATACGATCCATGCTACCCATCATAGTTCCTGTGTTTGAAGAGGTGCTTAAAAACTGTTATTAGGACTTTCATTTATGTAGTGATTGCATGGCTTGTGGAACATGTTTGAATTATATTAGATTCATATCAGTATAGTCAGTTTTATAATTGTATTCTGTGTAGAGAATTTAAAGTTGTGTGACATAATGAACTATTTTAAATAGTCAAACACATCACCATCCAGTACTTAGTTTTCATTTATTTGTTTTCTTTTCCCTCTATGAAAACTATATAGTCTACCTTGGGAGTTTTGTATCTTTGCTAAAGATGTTAATGTTTTCATTTTATTAGAACAAATGATGTTGTAAATATATTACCAAAAAAACCCTTTCTCTTGTCTGAAAACAACCTCTTAAATATAAAATAGCAACTGGAAATGTTAAAAAATGAAAGTACTCGTACCACCATATTATTAGTGAATCCATTTATAGGTTTGGCTTTTAGAAGATCAATATTTAAAATTATATCTTGGGTGAATTTTTCCTTTTTAATAAGATAAATTAGCAGATGAGCTTTAACTTGACTGAAAATTATCTTTTAAAAAATATTGTATGTATTTTATGAGGTTAGTTCATTTCTTGTCTGTCACTTCTTACCAGCATAGGTCTTTCTGGGAGTGGTAGTCTGCTTTAGTTTCATAGTGTTAAAAGCAACATATGAAATGAATTGGGCATTCTATAATTTCAGAGATGGCAAATTCTTAATTGTACCTTATGAAAAGCAGCTGTTTATTAGGTGGAAGGTCTTGGCTTTGAAGAATGTTTTGTTAGGTAATTAAGGAGAAAAGTAAAACTGTATTTTGCCTGTCTGAATGGTCAGTCCATCACATACCTAGATACCCTGTTATGTTTCCAGAGATACCAATTATGTTTTTAATGATAAATTATAGAACTCTTAAAATGATCTTTTTCAAGAGGTATCAGAAAGGCAAAGGACTACCAAAATGTAATTGTCCAGTAATACTTACATCTAAATGCAAACTCTTTCAAATTCTTCAGCATATGCAAGATATGTATTTAATCATTTTGATTTTGGAATTAGAGTTTTCGTTTCTTGATGATTTTATGTTAGCATATAACTTGCCATGATTAAACTAATAAACTTGCATGTACTGGTAGATCCAGTGGAGAATTCTGTTTTTAGTAGAAATCATTGACACAGTGAACTCAGCATTTCTTTGTCACATGCAACCTTAATGGAAGATTGACATTTAAAGTTTAAAAAGTTTGTTTTAAAATTTAATTGCCAAATGTTTTGGTTGCCATTCTTTTTCTTCTGCTACTAAATGATTTGACATTCATCTAAGTACATTTGGATGTTCAATAAATGTCGTCTGACTTGAATTTCTTGGAATAGGAGGGGGGATGTAACCATTCTAAGAATTTTTAGTCTTGGTGATTGAGTCCCCCCCCCCAAATTGCTCTAAATTCAGCCTAGTTTCTTGATGTCTTAGTTTTCATTTGGCATTTAATTTCTCATTTCAACCTTTATTCATGAGCTAAGTATAAGTCTTGGTCTCTTTTCCTGGGAGGGGAAATGCATTCTTTAGAAAATGTTGAAGCAGTATCAGGAAATTGTCTGGTTACTGCATGCTTTGTTTCTTAAAATTATTCTATAATGCTTAAATGTTATGGTACAGTAAGTGCTATTAATATACTTGTGCTTTTTCCTACTGTAAGTGCAGGAACTTCTGTTAAATTGTCTTTTTTAGCATTTCCTTTTCTCATAAATGCATGTTTTCACAAGATAAAACTATTTTGTCCCAATATTCATTTTTGTGGGTTATGTCTCTGTTCTAACAATGATAATAGAGGTAACACTTTGCTTAACTAAATTTAACTGTTTCTGTTTTCTTGTTTTTAAGAATTAAGTGAAGTACGGGTGAACATCAGCCTTTTATATGTGAAGTCAACTTTGAGATATGAGCATAATCAAGTAGTTCAGGCTTGTGCTGTGTTTCCTTTCTACTGGAAAATGGGAGCAAGTAAGGTGAAAAGCTAAATACTCATATTAAGAAGTATTCACAAAATACCTTTTAAGTCCTTGGAAGAACTTAAGGCATTTTATTCAGTTTTTGATAAATCTTTGACAGAAAGTAGATTCTGTCCTTGTTCTCAGGGACCTGAGACAGTATCTCCACAATAGCACTAAACTGTTTTAGAAGTGGAAGAAATGGTAAACTCAAATATTTGGATGTTATGAAGGGGCTAAAATAATAGTTTGAATTTGGACTGAGACAGAAAGTTTGAATAATTCTAAGCCATATTAAAATGAGCAAGTGTTGGAGGTAGTTTTGTTTGTTCTCCCCCCTATAATTTAGGTTAGAGTACTGAAACTGTTTAACAGGTATATAGTAAGACAAATGCAACATTCAGAAACAGAATTGTTTCTTTAAGGATACTTGATGGTCTCATATTAGTGGATTACTTAGGGAGAAGAGCACAGATAAATCTACTTATTGGGGGAAAATTCTTAGAGATTGTTTTTAGTTTCTTCCTATAACTAAGGCATACTTGTTTTATGCTATGGAAATATAAGTATCTGTTATGCAAGCAAATTGCCTTATCCTAATAACCCATCAATGATTCCTTATACAGTTTGAGCAAATCTTTGAGATCCTTAATTAAAAGTTCATGATGACATTGTCATCTGTATTCTAATGAATGTTTGTGGCTTGGTGACTGACAATATAGAATTATATTTCGGTTATTTCTTAAAGTTATGTAATGATGACTACAGTACCATTAGATTAGGTAGGAGTTTGGGACACTAACACAACTCCTCCTCTGAACCATTGGAAGGCTTACTGCAAAAGATGTGCATTAAGATTGTTAAAACAAATAGAAAACGAAGCTATTGAAATTGTGAGGGAGCAAATGCATTTGCCATAAGAAGGAATTTTTGAAAATTATTTATCTAGCTTTCTTTTTCTCTTTCCCTTTCTTTCTCTCTCTCTCCCTGTCCTTTCCTTTCTTTTCTCTCCTCTCCTTTTTTCTATCCAAAGGAATATTTGACCTTGCATTTTAGTAGCCTGAGTACAAAGGGAAAGATGAGTTATTTGATTCTGTTAAATTCTTCTGTCGAAGACATGATGCTTCCTGCTATTACATTCTAAAGGGAATTGAACCTATAGGGGTAATGAGAACTGCAAGAGGGAATTGTTTTAATACTTCCTAGTAGATATGGAAACAATCTTGATTCACTTTCTTATATATTTACTCTCAACAAAAGAGCTAGATGGCAGACATTTTTAGGTTATATTCTCTGATGCTAGTCTGAAGCAGATGTTATTTCTCTGTTACCTACTGGAAGGAAGATTGATTTTGTTTTATATTCCAGATAGCCTTGTAGTAGGTTTAACATATTTTGTGAAATTAGAAGCTTAACCTGTGTTCTCAATCCATTGGAAGGCCTATCTAGTTCTCTAGGGAAGTAGTTGAAAGTACTTGGAATCAAACTTAAACCAGTTTATTCTTTCCATTTGTAAGGTGCTCTCAGAAGAATTTCTTTTCAGTGAGAGGTGGTTAAAAACTAATAGCTAAATGAGATTTTAACTATGCATATTTAATTTAGTAATTGCTCTCCATTGGCCTTTTTATTCTTTGGTTTTGAAAATAATTTTGTGAGACTTACAAGGATTGTTTACTCTGTTGACTTTTAACAACTTTAACCTGCTCATCCTGATAATGGAGTATTGAAATAATCAAAAGACACAGAGGTGAGCTGCAAGGGTATGTGTAATCTGCAAAGAAGATAATCTCTCTGTGGATGATTGTAATGTGGCATCATATTTAGCCTTAGGTGTAATATATAAGCAGATTCTAAACGTCTTAAAAGGATAACTAGATATAAAAGTAAGAAACTCTTGTATATGAATTCCTTGGTTCTCTCCATTTTCTTTAAAGCCTTGTGTAACTTGTAAGAAGAATATTTTTTTTTCTAAATTGTGAAATGTAGCAAAAATACAGAGAAGTGCATAAAACCTAAATGTAAAGCTTAAAGAATCACTGTAGAATGCACACCCACCTAACTTATACCCAGGTCAAGGCAACATAACCTCCCTTCCTGATCAAACCTTTCCTACCTCCCCCCCAACCCCCATGGTAAGTATTGTCTGACATTTATGGTTTTTCTCTTCCTTGCTCTTCTTTACAGTTTCATTACCCAATAAGGTTGTTTGTTCTTGAACTTCATATAAGTAAAATTATTGAGTATGTATTCTATTGTATCTGGGCTGCTTTTGTCAACAATTATATCTTTAGGATCCATTCATGTTGCATGTTTGCAGTTGATTCATTTTCATAGTTGCAAGATATAACATTGTATAACTATACCACAATTTGTTTCTTATGCTGTTGATAAACATTTTTGTTATTTCTAGTTTTTTGCTACTACCAGCATTGCCAATAGAAACATTCTTATACAGCTGTCTTGGTGTATACAAGCATGTGTTCTTGTGGGGTATATACTGAAGTGTAGAATCTTTGGATTATAGATTACACTTAACTTCAGCTCTATTAGATATTGCCAAAGTATTTCACTATAGTCTCCCACCAGCAGTGTGTGAGAATTGACCTTGTTTCACATCCTCGCTAACATTTGATATCAGACTTCAAAATTTTTGTTAATATATATATATGTAATGTTATTTTACTGTGGCTTATGGTTTCATGAGCATTTTTTTATATGTTACTGGTCATTTGGAATTCTGGTTTCTTTTTGTGAAGGGCTTTTTCTTTTTTTTGAGACAGTCTCACTCTGTCACCTGTGGTAGAGTGCAGTGGCGGCATCATAGCTCACTGCAACCTCAAACTCCTGGGCTCAAGCTATCCTCCTGCCTCAGCCTCCCGAGTAGCTGGGGCTACAGGTGTGCCCCATGATGCCCGGCTAATTTTTCTATGTTTAGTAGAGACGAGGTCTTGCTCTTGTGCAGGCTGGTCTTGAAATCCTGAGCTCAGGTGATCCTCATGCTTCGGCCTTCCAGAGTGCTAGGATTACAGGCATAAGCCACTGTGCCCGGCCGTGAAGGGCTTCTTTATTATCTCTTTGCCTATTCTGTTGAGTTGTTTGTATTTCTTTCATTGATTTGTAGGGGTTCTATATATAGTCTCTGTATTTGGGCCCTTTGTGGGTTACACTGCATGTATTGCAACTATCTTTTCTTATTCTTTGGCTTACATATCCACTCTTGTAATGTTGACTTTCAGTGAATAGAAATTATTAATTTTAATGTAGTCAAATTTATCAATCATTTGCTTCGTGATTAATACTTTTTGGTGTTTAAGCAGTCTTTCTTGATGCCAGTAACTTCTATAATCTTAGGGAAACTTAATTTTCTTTTCATTTTTAAGTCTTATCTATCTGGTGTTGCTTTTTTTTTTTTTTTTTTTTTTTTGGGAGGTTCAACCAGGAATGGTGTTACTTTTTGCTGTAAGGTAGGGGTTGCAATATGTTGTTGTGGTTGAAGTATATGAAGAAAATCCAGCCTCACACAGATAAATAGTTGGCAGGAGGAGAATTTTATTAGCCTTTTTGGATAATTGTGCATGTTCTTCTTTGATGTCATGGCAGAATTAATTGAGTGGTAGTTTCTTGATGGTTTGTTGCAACATCGAATTGGAAGTCATATCAGTGAACTTTTTGTGCTTTGTTAAATTAAAATCCATTTGTCTCTCTCTCACTTGGAATGGATCTTTTACCCATGCATTATTTTGCAACATTATGCATTGGTCAGTTGGAAAATACTGGTTCACTGAATTATGTAGCTCTCCCAAATACTGACACACTTCATTGTATAATATAAAAAAAAATTCTTTATTATCATCACTGAATTAATCAGGAAAGTCTCTGTGAATTGGGAAGTAGTCAGTCCTGTGGTAGCAGAAACAAGTTTTTCAAAATTCTAGTTTTTGTGTGAAGCTTAAATTTTATCATTGGCAACAAATACTGTTTTCTTTGAAGTGACAGGCTCACTTGGTTCATTTTTGAGAAAATGCCTGCCAAAGACCCATGTGTGAATAACCATAGTTTGTCTGTTAGTCGTCCTTTAAGTGAAAAATGGTGTTCCATAAAAACAAGCTAGTTCATCGTACAATTCAAACAATTGCACAAGTGCTTTTCCTGTAGACAGCCATAGTATTTGGGTGTGTGACAGAAATTCTTTATGTGAACTTCTCATCTTGTCACAGATCTCTCTTTTTTTTTTTTAAGAGACAGGGTCTTGATTTATAGCCCAGGCTGGAGTACAGTGGCACAATCATAGCTCACTGCAACCTTAAACTCTTAGGCCCAAGTGATCCTCCCACCTCAGCCTCTCAAGTAGTTGGGACTACAGGTGTGCACCACCATGCCCAGCTAATTAAAATTTTTTTTTTGCAGAGGTGGGGTCTCACTGTATTGCCCGGGCTAGTCTCAAACTCCTGGCCTCAAGCAATACTCCCGCCTTGGCCTCCCAAAGTGCTGGGATTACAGGTGTGAACCACCACGCCTGGCCTTCATCACATAGACTATTAAAAAGATGTGTTCTTAAAAAAAAATGTTCTCAGGGCTCAGGATTTAATAAAATTAATAATAGCTTTTTAAATAACTTTTTTTATTGTGGTAAAAAACATAGCATCTACCTTTTTAACAATTTTAATTGAATAATACAGGATTGTTAACTATAAGCACAATGTTATACAGAAGTTCTCTAGATCTTTTTCATCTTCCATGGCTGAAACTTTATACCCATTAAATAACAACTCCCCATTTCCCTTCCTGCCCCCAGCCTCTGGCAACCACCATGCTACTTTTTGCTTCTGTGAGTTTGACTACTTTAGATATTTCACATAAGTGGAATCATGTGGTGTTTGTCCTTTTGTGATTGACTTATTTCACTTAGCATACTGTCCTCAGGGTTCAGCCATGTTGTAGCACATCACAGGATTTCCTTCATTTTTATGGCTGAATAATGCTCCATTTCATATATATAAACATTTTCTTTATTCATTCTTCCATCGATGGACATTTAGGTTGTTTCTACCTCTTGGCTGTTGTGAATAATGCTACAATGAACATGGGAGTACAGATATCTCTTTGAGATTCTGGTTACAATTCATTTGGACACATACCCGGAAGTGGGATTGTTGGATCATATGGTAGTTATACTTTTAATTTTTTGAGGAATCCCTATGCTGTTTTCCATAGTGGCTACATCATTTTACATTCCCACCAACAGTGCACAAGAGTTCCAATTTCTCCACATTCTCTCCAACACTTATTTTCTGTTTATTTTTTTAAATTAATGGTCATCTGATAGGTGTGAGGTGATATCTTATTGTGGTTTTGCTTTGCATTTCCCTGATGATTAGTGATATTGAGGACCTTTTCATATACCTTGTTGGCCATTTGTATGTTATCTTTGGATAAATGTCTGTCTATTCAAGTCCTTTGGCCATTTTTAATCAAGTTAATTTTTTTACTGTTCTTGGAGTTCCTCATATATTTTGGGTATTAAGCCCATATCAGATAAATATTTTCTCTTATTCTGTTGGTTGCCTTTTCACTCTGTTGATTGCTTTCTTTGCTGTGCTTCCTTTACTGTTCTAGTTTGATGTCATCCCACTTATCTATTTCCGCTTTTGGTGTCATATCCAAGAAATCATTGCCAAGACTGATGTCACGAAGTTTTCCCCCTAATTTTTCTTCTAGGAGTTTTACAGTTTAAGGTCTTATGTTTATGTTTTTAATGCATTTTGAGTTTATTTTTGTGTATGGTGTAAGATAAGAGTTCAGTTTTATCCTTTGACGTGTGAATATCCAGTTTTCCCAGCACCGCTGTTGAAGAGACTATCATTTCCCCATTGTGTATTATTGGCACCCTTGTCGAAGATCAGTTGGGTTTACTTCTGGGCTGTCTATTCCGTCCCATTGGTCAATATGTCTGTCTTTATATCAGTACCATACTGTTTTGATTAGTGTAGCTTTGTAATCCATTTTGAAATCAGGAAGCATAAGGTCTCTAGTTTTGTTCTTATTTCTCAAGATTGTTTTGGCTATTCAGGGTCCTTTGTGGTTTCATATGTATTTTAGGATTGTTTTTTGTATTTCTGAAAAAAAAATGCCATTGGTATTTCAATAGGGATAGCCTGGGAATCTGTAGATCGCTTTGGGTAGTAGGAAAATTTTAACACTATAAAGACTTCCAATCCATGAACATAGGATGCCTTTCTGTTTATTTGTGTCTTTAATTTCTTTTAGGAATGTTTTGTAGTTTTCAGGGTACAGGTCTTTTGCCTCTTTGGTGATGTTTATTCCTAAGTACTTTATTCTTTTTGATGCTGTTGTAAATGGGATTGTTTTCTTACTTTCCCTTTTGGATTGTTCATTTTTAGTGTGTGGAAGCACAACTGAATTTTGCATGTTGATTTTGTATCCTACAGCTTTACTGAATTTATTAGTTCCAACAGTATTTTTCTTTTGGTGGGATCTTTAGGGTTTTCTACATGGAAGATCATGTCATCTGTGAACAGAGAGAATTTTATCTTTTCCTTTCTGATTTGGAGGCCTTTTATTTCCTTTTCTTGCCTAATTGCTCCATCTGGGACTTCCAATACTGTGATGAATAAAAGTGGCAAAAGTGTGCATCTATGCCATGTTCCTAGTCTTAGAGGAAAGGCTTTTAGTCTTTCACCATTGAGTATGATGTTACCAGTGGGCTTTTTATATATGGCCTTTATTGTGCTGAGGTAATTTCCTTCTATTACTAGTTGAGTGTTTCTTTTTAAAAATCTTGAAATAGTGTTGAATTTTGTCAAAAGCTTTTTCTGCATCTATTGAGATGATTGTATATTTTTTATCCTTTGTTCTGTTAATGTGGTATATCACATTGATGAATTTTCATATGTTGAACCATCATGCATCCCAGGGATATATCTCACTTGGTCATGGTGTATGATCCTTTTGATATGCTGTTGAATTCAGTTTTCTAGTGTTTTGTTGAGGATTTTTGCATTTATATACATCAAGGATATTGGTCTGTAATTTTCTTGTAATGTCTTTCTGGCTTTGGTATCCTAGTAATGCTTGCCTCATAAAATAAGTTTGGAAGTATTCTGTCCTCTTCAATTTTTGGGAAGAGTTTGAGAGGATTGGCATTAATTCTTCTTTAAATGTTTGGTAAAATTTACCAGTGAAGCCATCTGGTCCTGGGCTTTGCTTTGTTGGGAGGTTTTTGATTACTGATTAAATCTCCTTACTAGTTATAGGTCTGTTCAGGTTTACCATTTCTTCGTGATTCCGCCTTGGTAGGTTGTATGTTCCTAGGAATTTATCCATTTGTTCTAGGTTATCCATTTTTTTGGCATATAATTGTTCATAATAGTCTCTCTCTACTTTTTTTTAGAGACAGGGTCTTGCTCTGTCACCCAGGTTGGAGTGCAGTGGTGTGATCATAGCTCACTGTAACCTTGAATTCCTGGGCTCAGGTGATCTTCCTGCCTCAGCCTCCCGAGTAGCTGGTATTACAGGCACATGCCACCACATCTGTCTCTTTCAGCCCTATATACAAGCTGGGCGTGTGCCACCATGCCTGGCTAATTTTTTTATTGCAGGGTCTCACTGCAAGATTTCTGCTGAGACATCCACTTAGAGTTTTATGTAGTTTCCCTTGTACATGATGTGACACTTTTCTCTTGCTGCTTTTGAAATTCCCTCCTTTGTCCTTGACTTTTGACAATTGGAATATAATGTATTTTGGTGTGGATTTGTTTGGTTTATCATATTTGGGACTCTTTGGGCTTCTTGAATCTGTATATCTATTTCCTTCCTCAGACTTCGGTAGTTTTAGGCCATTATTTCTTAAGTAAGTGTTCTGCCCCTCCTTCTCCCAAAATGCCCATTATGCACATATTGGCCCACCTGATGGTGTCCCAGAAGTCCCTTAGGCTTTCTTCCCTCTTTTTCATTCTTTTTTCTTTTTGCTCCCTCCTTTGACTGGACAATTTCAAATGACCTGTCTTTGAGTTTATAGATTCTTTCTTCTGCTTGATGAAGTCTGTTCTTGAACTCCTGTAGTGAATTTTTCAATTCATTCTTCAGCTCCAAAATTTCTCTTTGGTTCTTTTTCATGTTTTTTAATCTCTTTGTTGAAATTCTCATTTTCATGCATCATTTTCCTGAACTTGTTGAGCATCTTTATGATGGTTATTTTGAATTTTTTGTCAGGTAATTCATATACCTTTGTTTCTTTAGGGTTGGTTTCTTGAGATTTATTTTGGTCCTTTGATTGGCTATGTCTTCCTGTTTTTTCATATTCCTTATAACTTTGTGTTGGCATCTTCACATTTGAAAAAACAGTAATATCTTCCAGTCTTCATGAACTGGCTTCATATAAGAGAAGACCTTTATCAGTCAGCCCAGCTAGAGATTCTGGGGGCCTCTGAAACCTTTTCTGTGGATGTTTCTTCTCTGGACTCATGCATGTAAATTTCTAACAAGAAGGATTTGCTGGTCTCTTTTTTCAGGAGTTTGTAATTTCTTGCTCTCTGTGGTGTCCATTTGCTGTATCATGGGTCTTCTGAAGGAGTAGCATGCCACCCAACTCTTTGTTCTCAGCAGCCCGCAGGCATCTTGAGTATGCCAGGTCTTGTCAGTGCCCTACATCAGTCTAGTCAGAAGCCAGTCTCTAAAGCAGTCCCCCCAAAAGCTAGAATGTTGGATGCATGATCCATTCTTTTCTTTCTTTCCTGAGGGTGAGGCTGCTGAGCTGTATCCTCCTTTGTCTGTTATAGTGTGGGTCTCTGGAACAGCAGCATATGTACCACCTAGCTCTTTTTGTTCTCAGCAACCCCCAGGCATCTAGAGCATTCCAGATCCCATCTGTGTTCCAAGACAGGCAAGACAGAAAACAGTCCCTTGGTCAGCCCCCACTTCCCCCAAAATCAGACTGTTGGACATACAGTCCCATCTTCTTTTTCCCTCCTCAGGGAGCATTTGGTTGCTGGGGGTTTTAGCCTTATCTCATGGCAGTGTGCTAGGAGGAGGGACTATGGTGAGGGTGTGGCATGAATTTTCCTACTGGCTTCAATGTGGCTTCTTTTGCACTTGTCTGTGGTGCAGGAGTCTCTCAGCTGGCTTCTGGATTTCTCATAAAGGGAGTTGGTTTGTGTGGTGGTGTTGAGTGGGTGTTTTAGTAGAAGCAAGGAAAGTTTGGGACTTCCTATTATGCCATCTTGCTGACATCACTTTTATCAAGTACATTCTTATGTAAGCTGGCTTTTGTTTGTGCACGATCATGAAAAATATAATTGAATAGTTTGGTGACATCTTATGTGAGACTGGCTTTTTTGTTTTGAGTTTTTGGTCATGAAGACGTCAACAAGACAGTCTGATGCTACTGCTTTGATACACGCTAAGGCACCAGCAGTCTTACCCTCTGTTGCTGTGGACTGTTACTGCAAATGTCCATACAACAAAAAAGGGAAATAATGTCTTGGTATTATTATGATTATAGTTTTGGTCCTACACATCTCCAGAAAGAGTCTTGGGGGTCAGGGGTTTATGAAGCACACACTTAGAACTACTACTTATTGAATTAAATAAATTCCCTTCTATACTGTGTATCTAAGTCATAAAACATTTTTTAATTGAAAAAATAGTGAATTGTATTTTGTCAAATGCTTTTTATGCATCTTTTTTGAACTATTGCGTGATTTAAAAAAACAATGTGGTGAATTACTTTGAAAGAACCTTGTGTGTTTGGGATAAACCCAATTTAATATTGATGTATTTTAATATTTTTGTCTTCTTATTTCTATGTATGTATTTTTTTGCTTTGTTTTGTTTTGAGACCGGGCCTCGCTCTGTCTCCTGGGCTAGAGGGCAGTGATGTCATCATAGCTCACTGCAACCTCAAATTCCTGGGCTCAAGCAATCCTCCTGCTTCAGCCTCCCAAGTAGCTGGGATGACAGGCACATGCTACCATGCCTGGCTAATTTTTCTATTTTTTGTAGAGATGGGGTCTCACTATGTTGTTCAGGCTGGTCTGGAACTCCCAGCCTCTAGTGATCCTCCTGCCTTGGCCTCACAAAGTGCTAGGATTACAGGCATGAGCCACTGCACCCGGCCCTATATATGTATATTCAATGCTATATGTATTTAAATACCACAAGACATTACAATTATTATTGAGTTAACATTCATTTAGAAATACCCATATATTTATCATTTTTTTCCTCATCATTTCTTGCTGCAACTCTCAGGTTCTGTCTGGAATCATTGTTATCCTGCCTAAAGAATGTCCTTAAGCATTTCCTTTAGTATGTAAACTCAGTTTATGTTTGTTTGAAGTTCAGTCTTTATTTTGCCTTTCTTGGAACTATTTTCTTTGGGTATAGAATTTTAGCTTGGCAGATACTTTGTTTCACCACCTTAAGATGTATCTTTCAGCTGTCTCCAGAGTTCAGTGGATTTGTTTAGAAGTCATGTAATGGGCCTGTGAAGATAATCTTGTCTTTTTTTTCCTCAAGTGCTTGTGCAATTTTGTCTTTGGTTTTCTGTAGCTCAACTATGATGTGTCTAGATTTTGCTTCAGTTCTGGAAAACTGAATTCTTGGCTATTATTTCTGCAGATATTGCTTTTGACCTAATCTCTGTTTTCTTTTTGGAATTCCAGTTAAGCATATCTCTTTTCACTATATCCTGTATATCTTCCCATCCTTACTGTATTTAAATTAATCTAATGAAGAAATAGTCAAAATACAAGTATGTTTTGTTTTTAAACTTTATTGTTGGAAAAAATCTTTGATGAGAAAGTAGAACAATATTAATAGTCCCCTAATGAAATCTTCATCCAGCTTCAACTATTAACAACTTCTGGCCAATCTTATTTCACCTATAACTCTACCCATTTTCCCATTCTTTTGTATTATTTTGAAGCAAATAGCATTTCATCTGTAAATATTTAAACATCTATCTTCAAAGATAAAGACCCTTTATAAAATATTCCTATTGTCTTATGAATGTTAAATTGCTTTTATTTTTTTAATTTAAAAAAAAATTAAAGGGGGATCTCGCTGTGTTGCTCAGGCTGGAGTGCAGTAGCTATTCACAAGCTATCATAGTGCACCACGACCTCGGACTCCTGGCCTCAAGTGATCCTCTTGCCTCAGCCTCCGGAGTAGCTGGGACTACAGACATGTGCCACCATGCCTGGCTATGAATGTTAAATTTTAAAGTAGTTGTTTGAAACAAGATCCAAGTAAGGATCCATACATTGTGCCTAAGATGTCTCTTCAGGATTCTCTACTGTCTTTTATTTTTCCTTGCAATTTATTGGTTAAAGAGACTGGGTCACTGTCCAGTAGAGTTTCCCATAGTTTGAATTTTGGTGATTGTATCCCTATGGTATCACTTAATATGTTCCTCTGTCATCTTTATTTCCTGTAAATTGGTAATTGGATCTAGATGGCTTGATCAGATTTTGGTTCATGCTTTTTTTTTTTTTAAAGACAATTTCATAGGTGGGCAGTGTGTTCTTTCATCAGAATCAGGAGGTACATAACGTTTGGTAGTCTCTTTTTGTGATGTCAAGAGCCATTGATAGCTGCCTAGATTCTTTAATTTATTAGGGATCTTAAAATGGTGATCTAATTTTTTCATTCTTTATTAACTAAAATAGATCAATACAGAGAAATTTCTTATCTACTATTGGGTTACTCACTGGTATAGTTCATATATGAAAGGCAGAATAAATACTTGATTAAAAAAAATTTACTTGGCAGTTTACAGAGTAATGAGTTGATTCACTAGCATCCTCTAGTTCTGACCAGTTAGGGTATTCAGGTTTGTTCTGTCATTATAACTAACACATTAAAACATATCTATACATTTCCATATTTTTTTAGTTGATATAATTTGCTTTATAAGAGTCATCTAGTGTTAGGATTGGAAATTGATACAGATTATTTCTGTTTTGTTTTAGTTTGCATTTATGCCGGATCCTAAGTGAAAATAAAAGCCATGATAGTTCGACTTACAGAGGTAAGATTTAAAAAAGTATCATAGTGATCATTTTTGGCTTGATTAAAATTAATAACTGTCCTGCTTTCCATTCGTTGTTATCATATAACAAAAGGTATAAGATCACATTATATAAAGGTTTTATATGAATGCATTATAGTCAGGATTAAAACTATAGTTATAGTAAGACTATACATTTCTGTATATCAATGTTATTTGACCTGCATTATAGTCATATGACATTGCTTGGCTTTTGTAATTGGGACCTGGTATATTTAGCTAAATTTCAGCAGTTTAGCTGTATCAATCATAAATGTGAGAGAAAAGATAGCATGGAAAGAAAAACTGTTCTGATCTTGTTTGTGCTAGAAAATTTCCAGAAACTGAGGTTCATTGTTTTTACTAAAGCTGGTTATGTTTAGCTGGTATCTGGGGATCTTGTTAAAGGCAGTTGTCATGGAAAACATTAAAACAAAGGAGTTGTTTATAGCATATCACAAATGTGATTTATTAAGTAAAATGTTATGTAATTAAACAGGATGTAAGTTTTCAATAATTTAGTTTTAAGGGATTTTATTATTTAACATTTCATTAATTTAAAATTAGACATATGGATTTGGCAAAGAAGGGGGCAAAAATAACAATTTGTGTCTGGTAATTTAAAGCATTTTCATATGTAGCTTATGTTCAGGGTAAAACCTGTAATTTTTTTTCCATATGGAAAATGCATTTTTAAAACCAATATTCTATTTTAAAAAATAGAATATTTTTAAATCATTAATAAAATTTATTATAGTTATTTAAATTATGCTTTTGTTACTAGAAGATTAAGAACATAATTTTTTATATATGTGTACTTTTGTTCTATTAAATTAAATATGACTTTAATAGAGGATATACCATTTTTTTTTTGTTTGTTTGTTTTTTGAGACGAGGTCTCACTCTGTTGCCCAGGATGGAGTGCAGTGGTGCAATCATAGCTCACTGCAGCTTCGAACTCCTGGGCTCAAGTGATCCTCCTGCCTCAGCTTTCTAAGTAGCTGGGATTACAGGCATGAGCCACCATGCCCAGCTGAAGATTTGGGTGCGTGAGTGGAAAGTATTTTCTTAACAAATGAAGAAGCCATTTGTTTTCTGTCATTTGGGTGACATCTTAACATTCCCTAGTCTGCTCTCCTCAAAATTATTTTCTTATTCGTCCTATTTGTAAAATTGCATGATCACTCATAAAGATTTTTGAGGCTGATATACAGTAATGTGTTCTTATTTAATTTAGTCGACCATCAGAAGTTTAAGAATGTACAAAAAGACTTCCTTTCTGAAAACACTTGGATACTTAATCTTTTTTCTTCCCCATGTTTAAAATTAGTTTTTAACTTTTCAGTTTAACTTTAATCTTGTTTGATTGAAACTTTAAGTGGATAAAATAAGAATTCTCAAAAAACTATAAAGTAAATAGTGTAACACAGCATGACTACTCTTTCAGTTTTAAATGGGACTCTGGATTTTTAATAACTTAGATTATTGTTAATTTGCATGGTTGTTCTGATTTATATATGAAACCCAAAATAATTATGAGTGTGGCCTCACTGGCTGAATTGCCAGTGCTTTCCTTTTCTTTCCTCCTGCCAGCTTCCTCAACACATATAGCCTTTGGCTGATCTCTGTCAACACTCAGGCTTTGGTTTGAGGGCCCCAGTTGGTAGTCCAGGCAGGAAACTGACTGAATGTCATTTCTTCAGAATTTCCTTTGTTCTGTCTTAGGGGGATTGAGTTTGGGTAGTGTTCCCTCTGACCTTTCCCTTTCTGCCCTTCCTTTGCACACACTACTTCTCCTTGTTTCTTTTATAAATTGTCTCCTCCACCAGTAAAACAACATTGTAACGATTGCTGATAAACATGAGTAGTACTAGTGATAATTAGACATAACCAAGAACTGGTATCTTCAACATTCAAACCCCACAAAGAACTTTTAAGAATCTCTAGCAGTCCCTTCTAGGGGCTATTCTTAAAACTACTGTTTCTGAAATGTTAGCATTAAGATAGAATCTTTCATTGAATTTTTTTTGTGTATAAGGGTTGTAAGTTTTCCTCCCCATTGTGAATGAAAGTTTTGCAATTCCAGTATAGATTTTATAGGCTTCTGTGGAGCTAGCCTGATAGTCTTAAAGCACCACTTACAGTTTCTGTGGATAAAATACAATATGAGTTCCTAACCACTCTTAAATAGGCATTTAGAAAACTTGTGAATCGGAGACTGTCTTTGCTGCTTTGTGGCTTACAGTGTGATTGTTTTTATATCACGTTAGTGTCAGCAAAATGACCCAGGCCATTTGTTCTCTATTTTAATCTCCTGTGATTAAGGTTAAAATTCCCTATGAACACTAGAGAACATATTCTTATGGGAACTTGGTTTATAATAATCAGCTGTTTTGTCCTTCTAAGTGATTGCTTTTTTTTTTTTTTTTTAAATCTTTGTCGTCTGGATAATTTTAAATAAGTATATGTTGTAAAGCATTTTATTACTGGAAATGCAAAGCATGAAATTGACCTCATATTCCTACCATACCAACAAATAGAAACTTTTTCCTTTGTTTTTATATAGTTTATTTGAAAGCATAGTGAAGGCATAGTTGTTAAAAGGGCAGAATATATTTAATGATGAATGCTTCATAAAGAATTGAGATAATCTGGCTATATTTCTTTAGCAAATGACTTAATGGACAGATTAATTTCACTGCAAAATAGTATTTTCATTGGTTAAAGGGGGATTAATACACAATTTGATTTCTATTATGTTCCTTTTTTGTGACCAGTAGTCATACTAAGGGAGAAGAATTTTAAATATTTGATTTTTTTACTTGCTATTTTGCCCTGAAATTTTGATTCCACCCCAAAGGGGGTTATAGATAGACTTTATTTTACATTAGTGTTTTTAGAGCTGCTTGTTTTCCTACTTTTAATGATTGCAAGGAGGTAAAGTTTTTAGTGTATGGGACTAAAGAAAAAGATGACCAGAAGGAGGAGGTGTTCACCTGATCACTAACTCCCCTCCCCCCACAAACCAAAAAATCTTCAGGAAAGGGGGCTGTGGTAATTAATAGTGAATGGGGCTACTTTGTGCTTGACAGTTCTCACAGCACTGTCATTTTATGTGTGTGTATACATACTTATTTATTTTTTGTTTGAATTTTGATGGAAATTGAAGAGAAAAAAAGATTTAGATTTGGGGAGAAATTTCTCTGACAGTAGGATATGGATAAAACTTAGTATTATATTTACTGCTATTCCTTACTTGTTGTCACTATAGTCCTGAAGTTGACTTGAGTATAGTCTGAATATATATAGAAAAATCTGTGAAGTCTGCTGGTTTTAGTTTATATCTACTTGCTGGAGTTCTGTGCAGTCATTGAAAATAATTATGGAGACTTTAGTAACATGAAAAAAATGCTTTTAAAAGTGTTTTTTGGGGAATCAGAATACCATAAGATGTACACAGTGAATTCACATATGTAAAATCTGTAGACATTAGAAAAAGAGTAGAAAGGAACGCTCAAACTGTAGTTATATTATGGTAGTGGAGGGATGGTTAACTTTTTTCCTAACCTTTTAGTGTTGTATTTTTGTGAAAATAAAAGGAAACTGCTAGAAAAAAGCATTAGAAGTATATTTTTCTTTTATTTTTGGTGTTTATAACAATTCTGAGAAGTAGAAAATATATAGATTTTCCCCCCGAGAGTATACCATACCTTTCATGTTCAAGAGACTGTGTCCTTACACTGTTTCTTTTATGTTTAACAGATTTCCAGCAAGCTCTCTATGAGTTGTCATACCATGTTATTAAAGGAAATCTAAAACACGAACAGGCATCTAATGTTCTTAATGACATTAGTGTAAGTATATATATATATTTTTAAACTTAATAATTGTTACATATCTCTTTTTGCCTTTGATACAGAGATCTTTGAAGTGTATAACTTGCATTTTATTTTATTCATAATTATAGTAGTGGCTGTTCTAAGATAATATTGGTGAGCCATTTTTGCTAGACAGGAATAAAGATATTTTAATCTTTTTGTCTAGTTGTGAGTAAAGCAGAAAATATTAGGTAAGCTGGGAGGGCAAAATCCCCCAAAACCTTGCACTATAATGAAATCAAGGTATCCTTAATTAAAAATGCTACTCAGAAAAAGTAAATTGGCTAAAATATTTTTCTTCCAGTATAGCATTATGAGCCATTTTTTGTTTGTAATTTAGTTTAGAAACTAAATATATTTTAAAAATTCAAGGTTAAATTATTTTAAATTGTGGTTGCCTAGCTCTAACAATCACTTGCTGCTAGTTTTCATCTGCTTGCTGTTTGCTTTTGAAAATATTAACTAGATTTTTTTTTTAACCTTTAAGTGGTTATTCTGTTTCACTCTTTCATTTATTGGAGAATTTAAGTTAGATTCAGACCAGATGGTGGTTTGGTGTTTGAATTGGAAGATGGGCTTTCAAATTGTAAATCAGTAGTTAGGCTTGAGGTTTTACAAGTGGTGTGCTATTCTGTTATTATTATTCTGGTTTTTAAACTTGTGTATAAATAAAATTATCTGTCCAGTTCAGAACAGCTTTTATAATAAGTATTATTGAAGGGAAATCTGGAGCTTCTTGGTCTCAGTGTGAATTTCCCTTGTTGTGTTGCTTTAAGCTTCTGTAGCTTTTTTCTGTTAGAGGGGAAGTAATCTTTATATGATTTTTGTGCTTTCCCAAGGATAGCCTTAAGGAAATTCTAAGTTAGCTGTTGTGATTTTCCACCCCATATTGGGGTGTGAATAGTAGGGATTCAGTGAGTTTTCCTTTTATCCCTGAACTGTCTCCGGCCGATAAGAGCAGCATTAGTTTATGTTGGAGTAGTCTATTTTTTAAACAACTAATATTCCATCTTTGAAGTCTCTTGTCTTGCTCTGTTTCTGGTCTTCAAGTAGCCTGAGTACTTGGCATTCAAGTAGACATAGCCAGAGTTCATAGCCCTTAAGAAACTTGAGACTAAAATATGATTGACAATTAAGGTTATTTCATTCTGTAAATTGGGCATTGGTATAGGTTTTAGTGTGTTTTATGGACTCTGACTCTAATTCTTTTTGCATTTATTGAAAATGAATAGTCCAAATGAACTTTATCTATGTGTATTTGGTTCTTAGCTTCTCCTTTCTTTTGAGTACCTAGTTATATCCTTATGCATACTTCTGCGGCTTGATTGTCTTTGTCATGGCTTTCTCGTATACATACCTGTTTAGACGAAGCAATTTTGTGTGTCTCCTCATCTGCCGTTTTTCCTTTAATTCTTTTAGTCTGTAAAAAGGCTACTTGGGTTTGCTTTAGGCCACCCAAATATAATTGAAAATAAATGAACTGTGATCCTACTAATGGAAAAAGGGCCCCAAAATTAGCTAAGATGGGAATCAAGACATTGAAAAGCTGAATTTTCATTCAGAAATGAGAATTTTCCCCAGAGGTCAAAAAGTGAAGTAAAATGGTTTTGGTCTTTTATTTTTTGTTTAGAGAATTTGGTTAAAGAACAACTTTTTTTCTTTTAAGGACAGGTCTTGGTAGGCCAGGCTGGGGCAGGCACCCGTAGCTCACTGTAACTTAATCCTGGGCTAAGTGATCCTCTTCCAAAAACCCGGGACTACAGGATGACCACTGGTGGCAATAAAAAACTTTTTTTTAGGGGAGGTCATTTGTCCCTCAGGCGGGGTTTGAACCCCGGGGGTTAAAAGTGACCCTCCTTTCCGGGCCTCTAAAAGTGCGGGGATTACAAATGGCCACTGCGCCGGGCCCCAGAAAAACCCATTATTAACTGTTTTTATTTTTAAGTTTCTGTTTTCTGCCACTAGAATTTTGGATAGTCAAGTGTTGACTTAGGCATGAGCACAACATTTAAAAGTTTTGGATGAAAAATGTACCATTTTTAACAGTCTTCCTTTAGGTAGGTGTGAGGTACTCTAAATTCTACTGGTTTCTAACATGAAACTTCATTGGAAAAATGTTATTCATTTGTTGTGCTCTTTATTATTTCCTAAGGTGCTTATTTAGGTTTCTGTTTTTTAATCAAAGTTACTTCATGGTAGACATTTAAACATTTTTTCTAACCATTACCTCCTTTTTACATATGAAACTTAACTTGAAAAATTTATTTGGGCAAAAAATTTGATGGGGGGGGTTTGTTTTTTTTAAGTTTCATGAAGAATGTTTTTTTAAACCAAATACTTGCTGTGTGCTATTTGGTTTTACTGTAATTATATTTTTAAAAAATAGAATTTCGAGGGATGCCTTCCATTTTTGCAGACTTTTTGCTATTAGGTAGGTTTTAAAAGCTTATTTCACCTGTAACATAATGCTGTTTGGTAAATTGAGGTACTGTTAAACACAATGTTCTGTTTCAAACTAAGAATTTTACAAATGTTTCTGCAAATCTAGAAGCAAATTGTTTTTACTTTACAGAGAATTTTGTATTGTAAGTCAAATATCATTATAGTCACCATTTATAAACTAGCTTTAGAATGTAATTCAAATTGAGTTTTTGACAATGTATATTTATATAAATTTGAGCTAAATTAATTTTAGTAAAAAACCAGGTTTTGCCCTTGTACTCTAAAATTTTTAAAGATTTTAGTAAGTAAATAATTAATTTTATTCAATACAGGTTTTCAGTGAATGATGTCAGAATCTCAAACTTAGGACACTTGAGATACTTTGCCATTATACTCTTTTGAGTCTCAATTTTAGAAAGAGCAAGAAGAGCCAAAGTAATCAAAAGTACTTTTGAGGATGAGAAACCAGCTTTGGAAATAGCAACTTCTCTATTTGTCCAGAATAAATAAGAATTCATGCAAGATAAAAAAGGAATATTTCTTCGACTTAGAAAAAAAGGTGGTCGGGTGTGGTGGCTCATTCCTGTAATCCTAGTACTCTGGGAGGCTGAGGTGGAAGGATTGCTTGAGCTCAGGACTTGGAGGCCAGCCTGAACAAGAGCAAGACTTTGTCTCTACTAAAAATAGAAAAAATTAGCCAGGCATGGTGGTGCACGCCTGTAGTCTCAGCTACTCGGGAGGTTGAGGCAGGAGGATGGCTTGAGCCCAGGAGTTTGAGGTTGCTGTGAGCTAGGCTGACACCACGGCACTCTAGCCTGGGTGACAGAGCAAGACTCTGTCTCACAAAAGGAAAAAAAAAAAAAAGAACAAAATATGGTGTCCCTCCATGGGAAGCATGGATTTAAAAAATGATGTGTATTACAAATTTATTTTTCTAATTTTAGATCTGGGTTAAATAACTTTGAGCACAGTTTTCCCCATCAGTCTTGTGCTTTCTATAACTTTGAATCTGATAGGAAACGTTGCCAGACATTATCATATTCACTTTAAGGTAAAACTTATCCTCTGAAGGTTTGTCAAACTGGAATGAATTATTTTAGCTCATTAATCTTAATTCCTAGAATTAGATAAATTACTTAGATGTCTTACTGAGAATCTAGACTTTGGTCTCAACAAATATAAATGCTGGTGCTTGATCCTTCAGGATGTTCCAGATTTCTTAACAGTGGTAATGTTGGGAACTGGTCAAAATATACGTGGACTGTGAGTGATAAATGAGTAGACCATTGATGAGATGACTATATGTCTCAGTTCTGTTTTGTTTTCCCTGTCATAATTATTAATAGTCCCTGCTTTCACTCTCAGAACTGTACTAGTTTGAATGATAAAGTATATGTTCTTGCTGTCTATTGGATTGATTGATTTATGCCAACCAGAAAAACCTTTTAAACTTAATTTTTGAATTATCTTTAGGCACTAAAGATATTACATTATTTTACAAATAAATATAACATGAAATAAGTTTCAACTTAAAAAATTATTTTTACTCTAAATTTGTAAGACTGAAAGATTGATTTGTAGGTAACATTTTGTGGAAGCTGTTCCTTGATAGTGTCAGGAGTGTTATTTTATGTCTGTCTTTGGGTAATCATCAATTATCAGCTTATTGGTTCTAGTAATTTCTTTATTGACTTATTTTATTAGGATATATTTTCCCTTCATAGTTATTTAGTAGTATGAATTATTGTTACAAGTCGTTGCTTTTTACTAGTAACATGAATTCATGAAGATGATGTTTGGTTGCTCTTGGGAAATTTCTTTTAGCCTATCCAGTCCATTTTTACAAGCAAGATTAGGACGGCAAACTTGGAAAGAGAATTTCCCTCACCTGCCCCCTCACTCACCCACCCCCACCCTTGGCAGAAAAAAAAAATGATCCAAGGGTGACCCCAGATCAAGGTAGGGGAATAGGAGTAAGAATGCAAGCTATCTCTAATAATAATGATGATGATGACGATAATAATGATAATATAATAATGTAAGTGCTACTTTTGGAGCACCTTCCATGTTCTAGGCATTGTGTTACGCATTTCATTTCATTTTAATCTTCACAGCAACTTCTGTAGGGTAGGTGTACAGATCAGAAAAATGAGGTTCAGAGAAGTGGTGATATTTCAAGGCCACAGCCAGTAAGGCAGGATTTGAACCTGCTTCCCTTTGGCTCCACAGGTTGTGATCTTTTTACTACATTATGCTGTCTTTTTAATATTTTAAGAGTTATAAGGGAAATCAGTGCTGTTGTATGTTCCAGGTTAAGACAGCAACTTTCTTTAACAGACTGATCATGTGAGGGTGTGCGTGAGAGCTGTAGTAACCTGAAAGGGGGAGTCTGATGTAACTTGATGTGCTGATAGGACCTTGAAGCTGGGGTAGGTAGTTGGTGATATTGGGGACTAGAGTTGAAAATGGCTGAGGGAAATTAAAGAGAACTTATTCAGGGTAGAGGAGTCAGGGATAATAAATGAGTTTATTAGAATGGTGTTATGAGTTAGAACAAAAAGAATAAAGAAAACAGGGAAAGCACAGTTGGGATAATAGAGTCCTGTGTTGATTGTTGAGACAGCTCAGTTAGGAAATTTACTGAAGTCCTGTTAAGCCTTTGCTAACATGGTTAGAACCCAAGAGAAAATGATGTCTTAATCAGGTCAGGTGGCTGAGAGGACAGCAGTCTTGACTTGAAGAGGATGCATCTGCTACCAGGTGCCCAGAACTTAGGGACCTTGGGGCTAGATCTTAGGGACTTTAGGACCCTGGAGAGTAGATAGCTGTTGGTTAAAATAATGAGCCCAGTTTAGCCCCAACCCCCTAAGATTAGTATCCTTGAAGTTTTAGGCTGAGGAGGGACAAGAAGAGCAGATAACAGGGTGACAATTGTGAGTTCCTGGAAAGGACTGATGAGATGCACACAGATTTATGCATTGACTGCCACACTAGAAAAAAAAATTTTTTTTTCCCTTGGGGCCATGGTATTTTATTACGAAAATAGAATAAAAACTTCGAAAACAAAGTGATCCTAATTTAATGAAAAATTTGTTATTTTTTATTGTTTTCTGTGCATGAGTTATATGCAACTTGAAAAATAGTTCGTGTGGCTCCCAAGGTGAAGAGTCATGTGAGTTACATATGCTTCATGAGGACCCAGGCTCAAAACTGGCATGAGTTAAATACAACTCACATGTCAGTTAATGTGTTAAGAGTCTTAATGAGAAATTGAGATTGTACTGCAATTTACATTGCATAAAATACACCCTAAAATTTCCTTAATACACTTGAGCTGTGTACTTAGCTACAGTGGCCAGGATATGGGGAAATGGTAACTGTCCAAGAAGGGAAAGTGGAAAGGGCCAGGAAAATGTGGATATGTTTGATGATAAGTCCCCTTTTCTTTTGATTCTCAGTGTTGATAGTAGAACATGTAGAGGACAATTTTTTTTTATTTCACTAAAACCGGTGCCTCTCTTTATAGCACGTTCTAAGTTATCAGTTGACTTTAAAAATAGGTTAATAGTATGTAATCAGTCAGTTAAAGTAATAATCCTGCAATCAACCTTGTTTGTAATCCTGCCAATCCTGGCTGAAATTTTTGATGCTTGGCATTTAGTGCTAATTGTTTTATATCCTGCACACCTCAGATCAGAATATTTGACAAATTTTCTGAATAATTTACTGAAACTTGAGGTCTCAGTTTTTAAATATTTCAGTAGGAAGAAAATGAAAATCTCGAATAAATTTTTGTTTCCTGACTAGAATTATAATTCAAAATAAGATGTTAAAAATATCTTTTAATATTGTCTTTTCACAGGGATGGTGGCCAGGTAGCTTGGTTAGAACATGGTAGTTTGACCAAGGTGGCTAAGGTTTAAGGGTTTGATTTTTAGGAGTATTAGGATGTTTAGAGTTAGAAGAGCTCTTTGTTGTCGCCCAGTCAACTTTCCACCTAAGGAAAGAGTCCCTTTTTAAGCATCTCCAACAAGTGATCATTTAAACTTTGCTTGAATATTTCCTTTTTTGAGAACAGTATTTTTTTTACGTTTTGTTGCTTCTGGCACCACAGCCAGTAGCTTCTGTGTAATTGACTTAGCATTTTATGGACATGTTTTAGGTCACAGGGTCATTCTCCAATTTCAGGAGAAATTAAAGCATTCCATGTGCATATGAAGGATATCTTATGTTACCACAGTTTAAAATTTTTCCAAATTCAGATTGAGGCATTTTAAAATTAGCTAGTTTTAAAGAAAATAAGTATCTTATTTTAGTGCTAGAGAGAGTCTAAAATAATTAGAGTTTCATCTTTTTTTTCCATCATTATAGATATTGAGACAAATTGTTTAGAAGAAAAAAGCAAGAGAGACTATTTTACACAGTTGGTATTAGCGTGTTTGGTAAGTTTTAAAAAATACTTTCTCTTTTAAAAATTTGTATTGAACAGTTGTAATCACAGTTAAGTTAATGGACAAGGATATTGACATTCAGTTGACTGTTCATTATAAGGTGAGATTTGGGTTTTGAAAAGGAATGTTTTCTGAAATTAGACATGCTATTTCTATGAAATAAGCATGTTATATCACTTAAACTATCTATACATATAAAACTTTTGGTGATATTCCTGACATAAATTCCTAACTAAGAAAAAGGTAAGCATCTATAAAGTAAATAGAAATGATTGTAGACAGCTTTTAAACTGAAAATTTTTTCATAAATTCTTTATTAGGCAAAGGAGAAAAAGAATGGTGATGGCTTAAAAATACTAAATTCTAGAACTTGTCATAATCATTGCCTAGTACACCATTTTATGTTCATAAATTTAGAACCAAGGAGAAATGCCATTACTCAAACCTGGAAGTATGTCCTTGTCTTTGCTGTACTAGAATTTGACTTACAGTGGAAACTAAAGAAGGCTGAAGTGCTGTATTAAGTGAAAATTCAGTTAAGACAGACTCGATTTTAATGAGAATTTTGTCTGTAGTTCTTATCATTGGTAGGCTGTGTACAGCATACGTATAATTTTTCAGTGAAGTTTTTGAAAGAACTGTTTATTATATATTTCAATATTTAGAGTCATCATTTTTGTTAAAGTTCTAAGTCTTTTTATAAATTATAAGCTGATATATATAATGTGATTTTTGTATTATTTGGGAAAAATTGTGGATGCATAGTTGGAATGCTAAGGAATAAATGACCTTTAATATTTTTTAATACAGTATTTAGTTTCAGACACAGTTTTAAAGGAACGCCTGGATCCAGAAACACTGGAATCGTTAGGGCTTATCAAACAATCACAGCAATTCAATCAAAAGTCAGTTAAAATCAAGACAAAACTCTTGTAAGTACATGTATCTTATGTTGCAGATCAAGTAGTTGAGTATTTTTTTAGTTCTTATTTTGAATACTAGCAGTTTTTAAAGGTACTTTGAAGATTTTGTTTGCGGTTAGTGTGTCTTGTCTTTTTTGCCTTCTAAAAGTAGCCTAAGATTGAGTCATCAGTGAGTTTTACCTGTATAAAACCAATGTTAATTTTGGCCATGTTCAAAGCTAAAATAATATTTAATGCTTTTATTGTTAGCAGTAAAATAATTTATGACTATAGCTATACTCAGGGTATATTTTTAGTGATGAAAATTGCGGTATGTTATTGTTCCTTGATACTAACAGAATCCTTTTCTTGTGTTACTGGTTTCCTTATGTAATTAACATTGGGGTTCTCTTATGAATCACTGTTATTTTCTACCCTAAGAGATACACAAAGAGGTAAACTTCCAACAACTATTCTTATGATTGTTGTAAGTTAGAGATAAGAAAATTCAATGACAAGAATACAGTACTCTGAAAGTTTAGTTGAAATTAATTTTATCCCCTTAATGATATTTATCTGATTTCAGTTACAAGCAGCAGAAATTCAATTTGTTAAGAGAAGAGAACGAAGGCTATGCCAAGCTGATTGCTGAATTGGGTCAAGATTTATCTGGCAATATTACTAGTGATTTAATCTTAGAAAATATCAAATCTTTAATAGGTAAGATATATCTATATACTATGTGTTATTAAGATAAGTTTTTTTTTAACCGTTGGAGAATATCCATAAAGACAAAATGTGTTCCATATGATTTTTTTCAATTAAGAAATGAGAGAAGTGACTAGTTTGTACTTTTACTATTTTACCAGTAATTATAAAATTTATGAGAAATCTTTTTGTTACTGTTACCTGTGTGTTTATGTTAGGTACTGCTCTCTCTAGTATTTCTGTATTTAATTTTTGAGTGTTTAAGTATTTCTCAATCATTTTAGTAGGGCAGAAAATAAGCAAATGTGAAAACTTTAATACAGTAAATCTTCAGTGAACTTTTGAAACCTCAAGATATATAATTCTTTTGAACTTGATTTTAAAAATACTTTACAAGGGACTCTTATCTTTACAATAGCGCCTTAAATGCAGCAGATGATGCAAAAGTGTTATTCTCACCACCTTTTAAATAGAATTTCTGTAGCATTATTTTTTCTTTTTATTTGCATTGAATGTTTAGAGGAAGTAGTTGACTTCTATAGAAAAGAGGAATGAGTGCTGGAAAAATAGGGTAATCCTGATTTTCCAAGGGTAAAAGAACTTTTGCTATTATTTGTTGAGTGTTATGCTATCTTAAGAAGATTTTGCAACACCGAGGTGTCTTAGGTTTTGAGATCTGCCAGAGAAGTCATATTTCCTGCCTCACTAGTTACATCTTAGGGGATGCTTATCCTCAGCTTCTCTGTTCTGTTTTTGGAGTTTATATATGACTAAGACAGAGAGAGGAGGTGTGCCAATCCTTCTCCCCTTCCTCTAATGATTTGTGTAGGAACCCAAATAAAACTATATTTATTACAATCATGCTTGTTCTTACCAACAAGCAAGGTAGCTTTTAGTTTAAATTTACCCTTTTCTTTGAAGTTAGTCTGGTTCTGGTGGCTGATCTATTTTCTTTGCTACTTCTTCCTGTTGTCAATTTAACATCAAGATGGGTGGCCCCCTAGGGCTGTGGGACTCTTGCTTACCTGTGTGGCAGTGACCCATTTTAAAAAACCCTCCTGTAGGAGTTCCTTTCTTTTCTTTCCAGGGTAGGCTCTACATTTTTCCTGAAGTGTTTTTTGATCTAGCTTGAGAAGCTTGTCAGTACTGCTTTGTTATAGGTTTGTCTGTTCTTGTATCCTGTCATGTACTTACTTAAGATAGTATTCCCCACATAAAAATTCTGTGCTGTGTAAGCTCCTCAATCGTTTTTTCTTTATCTCCTTTTTTGTTGACGTCTCTGTTTCTTCTATTTTTTTTTTGTCCTTGTGAGTTTATGCTTTTTCATTCTTTTTTTATTTTGGGAACATTTCAAAGAGGGATTTTCTTGAAGGTGTGCTTTTATCTAACTGGAAAATGTACACTACTTTTCTTGAACTTTGCTCTCATAGATAACAGGTTATACTACTATTTCTGAAGAACAATGTGACAGTCAGAACTGCAAGCTCATGACACATTGCACTAGTATAAACAATATGATTTCTTGGGCTAAACCTTGATGTTAACCCATCAAGCATACAATGAAGGCATGCTAGGCCAGAAGCACTCAAATGTCACCTTGTCAGTGAAGCTTCCCCTGGCTACCCCTGTCAATACTCCCTATTGTTCCCTGGTAATTTTTCTTTTTAGCACTTATCACCATATAATATGCTATGCATTCTCTCTCCCCCGCTCTGTGTAAGCTCCATGAGGACAGGGGTTTTTGTCTGTTTTGTTTAGTACCTTATCTTTAATGCCTGGTATGTGGGTGCTAAATAAATACTGGGTGAAAAATGAATGAATCTCTTCCCCTTTCTTGTATAGTTTGTAGTGATTCTTAGCTTCTTTTCCCTGACATGGAGAATTTTAGAAAGTTCATCTCCCTGCCTCAGTGTTTGATTCTCTCTGACTAGATGACTCCCCCTCCCCGCAGTTGTCTGAGAAAGGAACTTTTCATTGATGTGAAAATTGAGGTTAAGACTTCATTTCCAATGAGTATTCCTTCAATGTTAGCATTTATTGGATTCCCTCTTAGTGTAAACTCCATCCAGGCCTGTCTCATCTGGCCAGAACAGCTCACTGAGACAGCATCCTATTTTTCATGACCTCTTTGGATGAGTTTCTCTGTTTATTCCCATTGTTATCTGTTTAGGAACAATGTAGGCAGCTGATACTTCATGTAAAACTATCTCAGGCCTGATCTCCTTCACCAGCCATCAGTATCCAAACTGATACCTAGTTTGGAAGGTATGTATTTTAGGTGCACTTAGGTTCAAGGTACTTGGACTGATCAGGAGAAATCCTTATCATCCTTTAGTTAAAAGGCAGTTATTTCCTCCCTAAAAGATTCTGGCACGTGGAAATGTTTAGATCCTGTCGGATAGCCTGGGGCTATTTACTGCATGAGCAAGCAAGGAAGCAGAACCATTATGAATCTGCATGGTGGTTGTGTTCTCAACTCTGACACTAAATTTGAACAACTTATTAAATAGGAATTAATAATGATTAGTAGACTCTTGAACTGCCAAGTCATGGACCCTGTAAAGTGATCCTTGCTTCAAGATGGTGAAAAGTATCTTTTAGAATTTAGAGGAAAGGATATCAGAGGTGGATTCCCTTGATTGCTGAACTAAACTATGAGCATTCTACGCTTCTGAATGTCCTTTGAAAAATCAAAACATCATGCAGTACACCTTAAATATGTATATAATTTTAAGAAAGTGATTACTGGGTGTTCTTTCCTTTCCTTTCTTCTAAATCAGTGGTCAGCAAATATTTTCTGTAAAGGGTGAGACAGTAAATATTTTTTGGCTTTGTGGGCCATATGGTTTCTGTTGCAACTACTCAACTCTGCCGTTGTAGTGTGAAAGCAGTCATTGATAGTACAAAAGTAAATGTGCGACTGTGTTCCAGTAAAACTTTATTTACAAAAACAGACAGCTGAATGGATTTAATCCACAGGCCGTGGTTTGCTGATCCTTGCTCTAAATCAAAAGTTCTGGTCCAAAACTAATCACGGAGCTAGCTTACTTGAGCTTAGTTTTGGAGAATGAAAATGGTTCTTCCTGGTTTTGAGTTTTAGTGGTCCAGTATCTTTTTGGCCTAGGCTCTAACCTCCTTACCATCTCTCTCAGAATCAGAGCTCTTTTCATCAAACCTCAGGACCTTCATTTGTTGCCTGGTATCCAAGGTTATAAATTTGGCTGGGGAAGGGTAGGGTGAAGGTCTTTGCTCTTTCAATCTCACAAGTCCTCTTGGTTGCTTGTTAAGTGACCAGATAAACATTAAAGACAAAATAAAACCCTAAGCCAAATGATTTTTATTTTTGGATAGATTATAGGACATTTAACCCCTTTAGCTATAATATATATATTTTTTTCTGTAAGGGATCACAGGATAACTATAATATTTTAAGTGTACTTAGTATTTTTATCTCTGGGTCAATCTAAATATAGGATCCATTTAGCTTAGATGCATCTCATCATTGTGTGAGCTTTCTCCTATCCCGTTGAAGAGGAAGCCAGTTGGCTGCCTCTTTTACCTAAATTTTTGCTGTATTGAGTTTCTTGACTATACATTAGAAGTTTTTTCCCCTACTTTGAAAAAGAAGACAGCAATTTGTGTTCTCAAGCATAGGTTTTTTTCCAATCATACTTTTATTTTGTTAGGTGCATTTTTCTGCATCTTGGCTCATTGGTTCTTGCCTGGAGATGTGCAGTTTTTTACAAATAGTATTTTTTTTGTTTTTTTTATTTTTAAATTTCAGAATATTATGGGGTTATAAACACTTTGGTTACATATGTTGCCTATGCACTGCCCAGGTCAGAGCTACAAGTATGCCTATCCCCCAGACAGTTTTTTCTTCTTCTTCTTTTTTTTTTTTTTTTTGAGACAGGGTCTTGTTTGGTCATCCAGGCTGGAGTACAGTGGTGCTATCATAGCTCACTGTAACCTTTAATTCCTGGGCTCAAGCAATCCTCCCACTTCAGCCTCACGAGTAGCTAGGACTACACCCGGCTAATTTTAAAAATTTTTATAGAGATAGGGTCTCACTATGTTTCCCAGGCTGGTCTCAAACTCCTGGGCTCAAGTGATCCTCCTGCCTTGGCATCACAAAGTGCTGGGATTATATAGGCGTGAGCCACTGTGCCTGGCCTGCAAATAGTATTTCTTAGAGATAGTCTAGCATAGATTTTTATTAGCCTGCTTCTAAAGGAATTCTTTCTAGATGCCAGATCATTTTCTTTTGTTAAAAACATAGTTTTTCTTTTGTCTCCTAAGGTCCATTCTGTCAGGAACATGATGATTGAGACTATAATTTTGTTTTCTTGTCTGAAATGTATAGGCTGGACATCTCTCCCAGTCATGTTTACGATATTATCTTGGTCTTTCATTTTACTTACAAGAATCTCAATTTGACCTTATTTCTACAACAGCCAATGTCAATTTAATCATTTCTTGCCTCTCGTTGCAATCACTCTGATATATTGGCCATCTTGTCCATCTTTGGGGAAATTCCAGTTGCTTTTTAGTGCATTTCTTCAAAGATGTATCATTCAAAAGGTGTGAACTTTCCTCAAGATTAGGGGAATCATTTTATTAATCTCTGTATCACAAGCACCTGGCATGTAGTGGGTAGTTATTTAATATTTATTTAAATGAAGGAATGAACCTGTGGCCATTATAGGGCTGCAGTTTCTTTATTTTTCCACTCAGTCCCTTCCAATATGGTTCCCTGTTTATTCCTCAAAAGGCATTGTGTGCGTGTGCTCCTTAATGTAGCTGGTGGTAGAGGTAGGGAGCTAGGCTTATGATCTCTCTCAAGATCACATGACTATCAATGCTTGGGCTGGACAAAAGCCTTTCTAAGATGCTTGAGTACAAGAGTACTTATATTCTACGACAGCTGTCATTAGGAACAAAAATCCTTGGACATTCAAGTTTACTGATTATTACTAGAGTCTTAGTGTATATGAAATAACTGTTACTTAAAACTCTAAGGTTTTAATAATTTTCTAAACCTTCAGTTTAGCTACTTTTTCCATCTTATGGATGGAATTGATTGGATTAACTTATGGAACCTGAGATATTTAATAGAAAACTCATAAGCCACTTTTTCTTTTGTGAAAGATGCAAACAAAGGTTGATATCTGTTATAAATAAATGTGCATACCTCAGATTACTGCCTTAAATTGCACCTAGAAAGAAATGGATAGTTGACAGTACAGATCACTGATAGAATAGCCTTGATGGAGTAATACTGTTAAATAAAACATAATGTCAGTGGTTCACATTTCAACATGTTGAAAATGTAAACTTCCAAGCAATGTGAATGAAACACTTAAAAGATTTCTATCTAACATGTTGCTGTTTTAGTCCTTATTCACAAGTTTTGTATATTTAGCCTAATGGATAATTATAAGCCAGCCAGTTTTTCACAATTACAATTTTTCAAAATTACATTCAGTGTCTTTTTTTGTCTTCTATGATAGAATTGAATGTTATTCATTTTTATTTAGTGGTTTAATTTTTATATTTAGTAAATGTAGAAGTTATATGATTGGAGAATTTGCTAGATCTTAACTTAAGTAATCTATTGTCACTGTTACAGCAGTTTGGAGGCATTTTTCCAGCTTTATTTAGGCTTAATGGATGTATAATAAACTGTACGTATTTAAAGTGTACAATTTGAGTTTTAATAGATGTATACATCTGTGAAAACATTAGCACAAGCAAGATAATGCACATTCCTATCACTCCCCCTCAAATTTCCTCTTGCTCCTTTGTATTTATCCTTCCTCACTCCCCCTTTCCCTCTCTCCGGGCAACCACTAATCTGCTTTCTGTCACTATAGATTAGTTTACTTTTCCTAGAATGCATCTATAAATGGGATCATGTAGTGTGTACTGGTTTTTTTGGTCTGGCTTATTTCATTCAGCATAATTATTTTGTGATTCTTCCATATTGTTGCCTGTATCAATAGTTCTTCCCTTTTTATTACTGAGTAATATTCCACTGTATATGCTACAGTTATCCTATGCTATAATTTGCTTATCCATTTGCATGTTGATAGACATTTGGGAGTGTTCCCTAGTACAAATAAAGCTGCTGTGAACATTTGTGTACAAGTCTTTGTATTGACAAAGACATTTATTTCTCTTGGGTAAATACCTAGGAATGGAATGGCTGGGTCATATGGTAGGTATAAATTTAACTTTTAAATAAACTGTCAGTTTTACAAAGTGGTTGTACCATTTTACATTCCCACCAGCAGCATTTAAAGATTTTAATTGCTATTTTGGAGTCATTTTTACATTCATAGGCCATACTTTTTGGAGCTACAGGGGGAGGCAAAATATTTAGGGGTTTTCTTCCCAGGACTTTAGGGAAACATCTTTTTGGAGAATTTATGAAAATTTGGAGCTCTTTTAAGTAAGACATGATCACTGCCCTAGTCCTTCTTTTCCTTAGTGTGAGAAATGGAAGAAAATGTGTGCTTAAATTTGCATCTCATAAAAAGAGGGAAGAAATACTTGTTATTTGGAGGATTTGGTTTTCTAAGTGATTGGTAAGATAAAATGAAACAGACATTAGTTTTAGAGCATTTAATATTAGTAAGTGTGGAGTTACTAGAAGTAATGGGAGATATTCTCTTACAAAAGGGTTGGGGCAGGAATAGGTTATATAAGAATTTTCTTGGAAAAATCCCCTAAATCATCCATAAAGTACAAGTGTTTAGACCTAACATAAATTCCTAAGTTCAACACAGTTCTTTTTTCCTGTAACATTAGAATAAATCAGTGTTTATTTGCTGGTCCAGTGCATGGTTAGCTTGCATTTAGGGGTTATATCTAATGAAAAATACATAATTTAAACTACCAGAATCCCATTCAGCTTGATGAAAGGTATGTGGGAACTGACATAAACTGAGACAACAGCAGATTGATATCTCATGCTCATTCTGGGTCATCAGCATATGTTTAAAAAAAATTTTTTTTAAGGCTAGTCAAGTGCAGTAGTGAGAAGGGGGGGAAAGAGTAGAACAAGGAGTTCAATCTGTAACTGACTGTGAACAATCAATTGAGATAACTCACTACCTATGGACCAGCCCATCAGCATATGTTTTATTGAGAGGAATGGTGTGTAGAATTGCCTATATCATTTAAATTATTTCTCTCTCTCTCTCTCTCTCTTTTTTTTTTTTTTTTTTTTTTTTGCTGTGTGCAAATGGTTGAATTCTCATAACTTAGGCTAGGCACGATGGCTCATGCCCATAATCCCAGCACTTTGGGAGGCTGAGGGGGAGAATTGCTTGAGGCCAGAAATTTGAGACCAGCTTAGGCAACATAGTGAGATCCCATCTTTACAAAAAATTAAAAAAAAATTATCCAGGCATGGTGATGTGCACCTGTAGTCCTAGCTACTTGGGAGTCTGAGGTGGGAAGATCACTTGAGTCCAGGAGTTCGAGGTTGCAATGAGCTATGATCACACCACTGCATCCAGCCTAGGCGACAGAGTAAGACACTGCCTCTAAAAAATAATAATAATAATTCTCATAACTTAAATGTATATATGATGTGACTGCACTGTAGTATAATCATGGTACAGCTGAAGCTGAATGCATATAGTGTTAATAATATATTAAGAGTAGGGTGGCTGGTGGGAATATTTATAAAATCCATGTCCACCAACCCTTTTTAGTTCACCTGGGAGATTAGCAAGGATAAGTAGCCATGAACACCTATTCAGTGCTTCCTTCCTTTCTTTTTTTCTGTTCTACTTAGGCTGTTTGTTTTCTTCCTTCTCTCTTTGCTTGTGTCATCTCCACTTCTTTGTTAGGTCTGCAACTTTCTTAATATTCTTTGATCTCTTAGTATCAGTAGTATACCACTTTGCCCTTTAGAATGCTGCCGAAAACACAGATATGAATCAGTGGTATAATTGTATTTTGTAGCTTTGTTGTATATATAAGATAAACTAAAAATTGATTCTGAAAATGATGGTCCACTTTCATGAACCTGAACTTTTAACTGTTTATCAACATTCCAAATACTTCTGCCTGAAACATTTAAAGAAACCTCTTTAGTTGCCTAACTTGTAAAATGCATTGTTTGATTTTCATGTTTTGCTAAGAATTAATAATGTAGATCTCTTTCACTAGTCTGAATAATCAAGAACTAATGAGACAGCATGTCACAGAAGAACATTTACTTGACTAGTATCTCGGGTCCTGGGCTCCAGCCCCAGGTCTGTCATTAACCCACTCTGTGATCCTGGGCAAATCACATTTTCATCTATAAAATGTGTAGAGTGGACTTTGTGATCTTGAAAGTTATGAATATTTCTGGGGAAGGGGAAGCAAACTCATAAAAGAATTTGTTTTTAAAAACATTTTTATCTTGATATATAAGTTATCCCTGATAGTTAATGGCTTTACTAGAAATGATGTGTAATCACTTTTGAATTTGTGTGTGTCTCATCTGTTACAGGATGCTTTAATCTGGATCCCAATAGAGTTTTGGATGTCATTTTAGAAGTGTTTGAATGCAGGCCAGAACACGATGACTTCTTTATATCTTTATTAGAATCTTACATGAGTATGTGTGAACCGCAAACACTGTGTCATATTCTTGGGTTCAAATTCAAGTTTTACCAGGTAAAAAAAAAATGTGTATATATGTATATATAGAGGCTAATTTGTTAATTTTGTATGTATAATTTAATTTGAGTCTTACTTGTAAATGATTGGTTTTAGCTCAGACACTCTAGCAGAAGAGATAGATGAATGGATAGCTAACAATGCAATGTCATATATACTATTAGTATATTAGTAGTGTGAATGACATGATGTGAAAGCCTAGAGGACAGCATAATTAAATTTTGCCTTGGGAGAGGTAGAGTCAGGGAAGACTTTATAGATGTAACCTTTTTTTAACCTGGTTCTTGAAGGATGAATAGGTGTTTGTTAAAGTTTTCTATGCAAGAGTAACAAACAGTGTGAGAATGAAGCTGTGGCAGTGTGAATCTACATAACAGATTGAAGGAATGGCCCCTAGTCTGATGTGGCTGGATTGTAAGATGGGAAAAGAAGGGACAGGAAATGAAGTTGGAAAAGTAGGTGTACTTTAGATTGTCACCAGCCTTGAATACAGTGTTAAGAGTTAGAATTTTATTTTATAGACAATGGCTATTGGAATTTTTTATGGATGTGAATATATACTTGAGGCACAACTTATTAGTTACTTAAACCACTACAATAGCTATCAAGCTAATCTATGCCTCGAGATTATTTCTTTTTAAATTCATCTTTTGTATTATTGCCACTGTTGCTTTCTAAAAGAGATCTAATTGAGGCACTTCACTGCTCAAAAGCCTTTGTGGTAGAAAAAGTTCTTCACGATCTGGCAGTGTTCTTTCTTTCCAGCCTTATCTTTAGTCATTTTTCACTTAAATCTAATGTTCTGGTCATATCAAATGACTAGCCATTTCCTGAACACAGGCATAGACATTGCTGTGAAACTTTGTTCATGTAGTTCCTTTTAACTAAAAAGCTATTCTCACCCAACCCTCGCACTTTTCTTTCCTTCATCTTGTGAACTCCTATTTATTCTTTAAGATCAAATGCTACTTGCTCTGTGGTCTTAGCTGACACTTTACCCATGTGGAATTTGTCCCTTCTTAATCTGTAGTCTCCAAAAACTTGTCACATACTTCCCACATTCAGTAAGTTTTGTTAGCATAAACTGTATCTATCTCCTTTGCCGGATTGTGAGCCATATGGGCAGGTTCTGTGTTTTACTAATTTCTGTGGATTAGTTTAATTCTTAGCCTGTAGTAAATGCTCACTAATTGTAAATGAGTGATCTGTTTTAGGAAGATAATTCTCTTGATAGATCTGTTTTAGGAAGATAATTCTCTTGATAGCATGGAGGATTTTAATGTAATAAGGCCTCCATTGTCTGTTTGGTATAGCTTTGCTAATTTATCTGCTTGCCTGGGATAATCAGCTAGTCACAAAAGACTCATTCATTGAGCGTTTATGATATGTGGTTGCTTTGCTAGGCACTGAGTTTACTCTGGTGAAAAGGAGTGTCTATTCCTGTACTCTTGGGGCTTGAGTTTAGGATAAGAGGATGCCTTTTAGGATTCTCAAAGGATATACCACCTACAACTTCTGCTTATCTTTTATTTTCTATTCTCTGGATGCTCCAGAACTGCGGTCTCCAAGCCCTGGGCTATGGACTGGTACTGGTCCATGGCCTGTTAGGAACCGGGCCGCACAGCAGGAGGTGAGCAGCAGGCAAGCAAGCGAAGCTTCATCTGCATTTACAGCCGCTCCCCATCTCCCTCCCCCAGTCCATGGAAAAATTATCTTCCATGAAACTGGTCCCTGGTGCCAAAAAGGTTGGGGACCACTGCTCCAGAAGACAGAAGAGAAAGCAGATCAGAGTTTAAAAGCATATAGCTTTTGGAGACCAAACAAGACACATGGCAGAGTTTTTGGGCAAGAACACCTTTGTTGAAAAATTAGCAATGGCAGCTGTTCCTTTTCCTACCGACAGCCAGAGAGTCCACTCTCAGTATAGGGAAAGAGAGCTTCAAATATTCCATCAGATTTTAAGAGGCACCATGCTTGCTTTGGGTTTGAGAACATAAAACCAACTGCTGAAGTGACAGGGTAGCTGAAATTTAACTTGGGCATAATTAAGATACAGATTAGGGCCTGCATGGTGGCTCATGGCTCATGCCTATAATCCCAGCACTTTGGGAGGCTGAGGCGAGAGGATAGCTTGAGGCCAGGAGTTCAAGACTAGCCTGGGCAACATAGTGAGACTCCTGTCTCTTAAGAAAAAAAATTAGCTGGGCATAGTGGTATGTACCTGTAGTCTTAACTACTCGGGAGGCTTAGGCAGGAGGATTGCTTGAGCCCAGGAGTTGGAGGTTACAGTGAGCTATGATTGCACCACTGCACTCTAGCCTGGGGGAGACTCTGTCGCCAAGAAAAACAAAAAACCAAAAACCAAGATATAGATTAGGACTCTGGAGACTGTAGGTTTAAGAGCATATGACAGTGAATAAATGATGACCTATTGTATAACATCAAGTTTTATTTGAATGTGAGTTTTAGAATTAAAAATCTTATGTGAAAACATTGCTCATAATGTAACATTTTTTTGAGTTGAATTGAAATATACCTGGGGAAGTTGACAATATTTGAATAGTCCTCTTTTGGTAGATAATGGGCATTTTTCTTATATGAGTCATTCCCAGCTAAGAAATACTTGATTTAAAAATAACCTGTTCTTGGAAGGAGTAACCCTCATATTGGTCTGTGTAATACCATTCCCTTGTTTCTATTGCCAGAGCTGTCTTGTTGTGAGAATCCACAGTCTTAAGGGAAGAAATGTCAGAGATTTTTTTGATAATTTGTGGTCTAGGAGGTAAAGTAAGGAAAGCTATGAAAATCAAGAACTGCTTAGGCTCACAGGCATGTATGGTTAACCTGTGTATTGGTCCTTTACCTAACTCCACCATCCCCCTTTCCTGTCACTACCTATTCATGCCTCATCCCCTAACCCATATTTTGACTAATTGGGAATTACTTGGATTAACAGGCTTCTTTTTCCCCTTAGTGCTAGTACTAGGCAGAGCTAGTTATTCCTACTGTAATGTCAGTGAGAGTGGTTTTATTCTAGTATCAACCTGTGATCAGTTATACTGGATGTTTGGACTTGGAAGGGTGATGGAGGATATAAGCAATTTTAGAGCACATGACCATTTTCAAGAGTAGGGCAAGTACATTTTCTGTATTCTCCCAATAGGGATTGCTACAGGTTGAGCATCCCAAATCTGAAAAGCTCCAACGTCCAAAACTTTTTGAGCACTGATATGACTGTCAAAGGAAATGCTCTTTGGAACATTTCAGACTTTGGATTTTTGGATTTAGAATGCTCAACCAGTATGTAAATATTCCAAAATCTGAAATCTGAACCACTTTTGGTCCCAAGCATTTTGGATAAAGGATACTCAATCTGTACAATAGAGGATTTAGGGGCAGCATGAGGAATAGCACAAGGGACAGGAAGAAGGAAGTACTAGAAAGTGTGAAAGTACCAGAAGACAAACTTGGCTGGAGTTGTCTTGCCACAGGAAAGGAGGAGGAGATGATAGCTCTCACCCATATTATAGCCATATTACAGATTTCTGGATTCAGAACACAATAATAGTGGTAATAGTGGTACCATGGTTAGGCCATATTTTATATACCCCAGATTCGTTCATTTAAGAAATATTGATTGAGCACCTCTTATGTGCAAGGTACTATTCTAGGTGCTGAGGCTACATTTGTAAACAAACTGAAATCTTTGCCTTTGTGATGCTTATGTTCTAAGTAAATTATATGTTACATTAGAAAGTGATCAGTGAGATGGGGAAAAATGCAGAGCCAGATTAGGAAGATCAGAAGTGGTAGGTTGCAATTTTAAATACGATAGTGAGAGTAGACCTCATTGAAAAGGTGAGATTTAAGCAAAGATATGAAGGATGTGAGGATGGAAGCTGTAGATATCTGGGGAAGAGCCTCCAGGCAAAGGGAACAGCCAATGCAATGGCCCTAAGGTGTGAGCATGCCCGATGTGTTGAAGAACAGTAAGGAGGCCAGTGTGGATGGATCAGAGTGATTGAGTAGGAGAACAGTAGGAGATGACATCAGAGGTGAGGGGGAGGAGATCGTGTAGAGCCAGTGCAAGGTCTTTGATTTTGATGCTGAGTGAAGCCAGTGGAGGGTTTTGAGTAGGGTTGGGATGTGATCTAATTTTGTCTCTTATTTTTTCATTTTATTATGAACATTTTCAAACATAGAAAAGAGTGAATAGTATAATGAATACTCATAACCCCATCACCTAGAATTAAGTTTATTAACATTTTGCCATATTTAAAAAATATTATTAGTAATTTATATTACAGATATTGTGAAAGTTTCCTTCTAAATACTGTAGTTTGCACTTTTTAAAAGGACATTTTTTAATATAACCATGATATCAATTTCAATATAATAAACCCAGACTGTATTCAGATTTTCCAAATTGTCCTCAAAAGGCATTTTACCACTGGTTTGTTCAAATGATGATCCAAAGACCACACGTTGTATTTGCTTGTCAAGATTCTTCAGTCTCTTTTTAATTTAGAATGGTGCTTGCCACCCCCTTTCTTTAATGGCATTGATGAGACCATTGATGAGACCATTCCTTAGAAGACTGTACCTTTTGGATTTATCTAATTGCTTTTTCATGGTTGATCTAATTTGTGTTTGTGTCCCCTGTATTTGTTATATATTTGGAGTTAGGTCTAAAGGCTTGATATGTTTAGGTAAAATATTTAATGGCAAAAATACTTCATAGGTTGTGATATGTTTCATATTTTATAATATATAATATCTGTCTGTTTTTAAATGCTTCAGTAAGTTGATGACAGTCTGGTCACTACGTTATACAATGGCATTTCCCACCTTGTCAATAACAGGTTATCTGCAGATTGATACTTTGCCATCATGTGAATATCCAGTTTCTCATCTTTGCTTGAGCCAGCCTTTTCCTTAGGGTTCCAATTTGTTGATTTACTAATTTTATCATGCCCTCTATATTTATTAGCTGTCATTTTTCTATAAAGAAGAGTTGTCCTTTACCAACTTGGCCTGTTTGGTTTCCTTGAAATATATAGTTCCTACTGGAAAGGCAGGACAGATGATTAAAATTTTCCCATTACTTACCAGGTATCAGAGTAAGGAGTTTCTTTAGTAGCTACCTCCAGTGGTGACATGAGTGGTGTGTGTGTGTGAGAGAGAGAGAGAAAAAAAGTGAGTGTGTGCATGTTTGTGTTGACTTATGTTTTCAGTGGATCAGTCTGATTGTTTCTTGTAGCAGTGGATGTTGATGAATTTCTGAATATGTTTGAAGGTAGAGCCAATAGTATTTGCTGATGGATTGGATGCAGGAAGTGAGAAAGTAGAGTTAAGGACTATTCTGAAGTTGTTTTGGACTGAGCAGCTAAAAAGATGGTATTGTCATCAACTTAGGGAAAGTTTCAGGTGGAATGGGTTTGGAGTGTTGAGGATGGGAATCAGGAATTCAGTTTTGGACATGTTAAGTTTGAGATGTCTCTTAGATATCCAAGTATAAATAACTGGATATATGGATCTGGTGGTCAAGAGAAAAGACTGGGCAAGAAATAGAAATGTGGGTATCAAAAGCATATAGATACTAGTTTAAAGATATTATACTGGATGAAATCACCAAGGGTCATGTATAGAGAGACAAGAGAATCAAGGACTGAACCCTGGGCACTCCAGTGTTAAGGGGTATAGGAGAAGAAAGGAATGAGCAAAGATGGTAGAGGAGGAACAAACATGTAAGGTAAGAGGAAAATAAAGAGAATGTGGTGTTTTGGAAGCTAAATGGAGGAAGGAATGATTAACTCTGTCAAATGCCTCTAATAGGTTATTTAAGGACTGAAAATTGACCATTGCATTTATCATCAGGGAGGTCAGAACTAGCAATTTTGGTGGGGTTGGGGTGGTATTAAGAGAGAATGAGAAGAGTAGAATTGGAGACAGTGACAATTGACAACTTTATCAAGCAGTTGCTACAAAGGGGTGCAGAAAAATGGGGTGATAGATGGCAGGAGAATTGGTTTCAAGAGAGATTTTTTTTAAGATGGGAGAGAGAATTTTATATGCTGATGGTAATGATTGAACAGAAAGAGGAAAACTGGTGATATAGGAGAGAGGAGGGAATTATTGGAGCAGTGTTCTTGAGTAGGATGAAGAGAATGGAGTTTAGTGATTAAGTGGAAGGATTGACTATGAGCACAGAGAGTTCATTTATAATAACAGGTGGGAAGGTAGTGTATGTGGGCATAGTTGTTGGTAGGTGGGTATGTGTGATTGTGGGAGTTGGTAGAAGTCCAATTGATTGATCTAATTTTCTCACTGAAACAGAAAGTAAGGTCATCAGGTGAGAGAGAGTTTGAGAGAGGAGTTATTAGAGGTTAGGAGAAAAGGTAGGAGGTACAGTCATATGCTAAATGATGATGTTTTGGTCAACAAAACACTGTATATATGATATATATGACAGTGGTCTCATAAGATTATTATGGAACAGGAATGCATAGCTGAAGAAGAGGCAAGAGTAAAGGAAACTGCAGAAGAACCCCCAAGAAAATTCACAGTGAAGGGTTTAGCAGAAGCTTTTGAAGACCTCAGCAAGCTCCTTAAAAAGTTTGAAAATGTGGACCCCAACACAGAAAGGTTTTCATTAATAGAGAGGAATGTTCATGGTGCATTATTTGCTTACAAACAAATCTATGATGGAAAAAGGAAACAAACCAAGCAAATCACCATGGACGTATTTCTGAAAAGAGTGACACCTCCTCAATAAGAGCTTCAGGCAGGTCTTTCAGGAGGTATTCCAGAGGAAGGCATTGTTATCATAGGAGATGACAGCTCCATTCCTGTTATTGCCCCTGAAGAACTTTTAGTGGCACAAGATGTGGAGGTGGAAGACAGTGATAGTGATGATCCTGACCCTGTGTAGGCCTAGTCTCCTGTGTGTGTGTGTGTCTTAGTATAACAACAGAAAATAACAGAAATAACAGAAAAGTTTATAAAGTAAAAAAAAAAAAAAAAAGAAAAAAGAAAAACTGATAAAGGATATAAAGAAAATATTTTTGTACAGCTGTACAATGTGTTTGTGTTTTAAGCTAAGTGTTATTACAAAAGAATCAAAAGTTAAATTAAAAAGTTTATAAAGTAGGCTGGGCATAGTGGCTCATGCTTGTAATCCTAGCACTTTGGGAGGCCGAGGGAGGAGAACCGCTTGAGGCCGGGAATTTGAGACTAGCCCGAGCAACATAGTGAGACCTCATCTCTACAAAAAATACAAAAACTTAGCTGGGCACGGTGGCACACACCTGTAGTCCCAGCTACTTGGGACGCTGAGGTGGGGATTGCTTGAGCCCAGGAGTTTGAGGTTGCAGTGAGCTGTGATGACGCCTCTGCACTCTAGCCCAGGGCAACAGAGTGAGACCCTGTTTCAAAAAAAATTTATAAAGTTACAGTAAGCTAACTTAATTTATTATTGAAGAAAGAAAAATATTTTAAAAATAAATTTAGTGTACAGTGCTTATAAAGTGTACAGTGATGTCCTAGGCCTTCACATTCACTCACTCACTGACTCACCCAGAGCGATTTCCAGTCCTGCAGATTTCATTCATGGTAAGTGCCCTGTACAGGTGTGCCATTTTAAAAAATCTTTTATACTGTATTTTTACTGTACCTTTTCTATGTTTAGATATGTTTAGATACAGACATACTTAGCATTGTGTTACAATTGCCTACAGTATTCAGTACATTAACATGCTGTACAGGTTTGTAGCCTAGGAGCAATAGGCTCTACCATATAGCCTATGCAAGTAGTAGGCTATATACTCTCTAGGTTTGTGTAAGTATACTCTATGATGCTCGCGCAATGATGAAGTCATGTAAAGATGCATTGCCCAGAATATATCCCTGTTGTTAATCAATGCATGACTGTAGTTAAGTGAACAGATGGGAACGATAGAGTATGATTGACCAGCAGCATTAAGGGCCTACTTAAGGCCAGATACATGAAATTGGCATTATGAAGGAGTTGTAACTGTTGGTAATGAGGCTTAGGATATGGAGTGAGTGGTTGAGATAGGGTAAGGGAGAAGATCTTTGGAAGAGAGGGGTTCAAGAGAACCAAGAGGCCACATGGTGGAAGGATCTCCTACATGCATATGAAAATCTCCAAAAGTTAAGGAAGGAGTAGAGTCGGAGAGATTGACAGTGAGTCAGAAGCTAAGATCATTGCAAAATGAAGGGCAGTAACCCAGGGGTGTGGATGGCAATAGCAGGACATCACTGAAAATGGCATAGTAGGGAACTCAAGAGTGCTGTCCCTCCTCAAAAGCAACTGATGAACTGGTAAAAACTGTCAGTTAACTTTGCAACTTTGCAGAGCTCTGGAATGTAGTAAAAAAAACTTAAAACAACTAAGGAAAAGGCTTGGTAAAGAATAAATCTGCTTTGGTGTAAGAGAGTGCTGTGGCATTTTAAATTGTGTGTCTGCCATCCCCTACACCCAGATCAGTGGTGGCCATGATGACAGAAATCCACACCTCTGGTGCAGGTTGCTAATGCCAGAGGGAGCAAAGAATCAATCTATCTGGCTGCTTCCTGAAAGACTCCCACAAGGGCCTGCCTTTGTTTCTTTTGGCTGGTAGTGTTCCCGGGGCTGCGGCAGCTTTTGCCAGAAGCACTTAAAGGTATCACTATTGTCTGTAGCAGCTTGGAGCAAGTGACAACATTTGAGACAAGTAATAGACTGGAAAGCCTGAGAAAGGAAGATGTTAGAAAAGGAGATGCATGGGGAACAAGGGCTTTCAAAAAGTTCCCACATACCAGGAAATTAAGAAGTTCGTGTGTATACGTGTATACCCAGAGCTGGGTGCATGCTTAGACAAGGCCTGAGAAAACCCTAAGCTTTCTCCTCTGGTTGCTATTCAAGCTCTGAGCAAGCAGAAAGTGAAGACTAAGGCTGAGAGGTAAATGGCCTGGCCAAAAGTTGAGGAGTGCTCTAATGCAGAGCCAGTCTGCAAAGACTGGGAGGATATTTGTGCTCGCTCTTGCACGTGTGCACCTGTCCTCTCCCTCCCCACCCCCTCTTCTTTGTTCCAGGCCTTTAAGAAAATTGTCAATATACTAGTTGGCCACTAAGCTAACAGAACGTAGCTTTTAGTGGTCACACGTGACAAAGAATACAGACTTTACAAAGAGTTTAGAAAAGTCACTAAATATGCAAACAACAACTCACAACAAGCAACATCAACTGACTCCTGGGGAAGGTGGAGAATCTGATTTCGATAGTTGTCACATAATATTCAATATGTCTAGGGTTTTTTTAATTAAAAAAAAATTATTTTTTGGAGACAGGGTCTCTGTCACCCAGGCTGGAGTACAGTGGCACAATCATAGCTCACTGCAACCCCGAACTCCTGGGCTCAAGCGATCCTCCTGCCTCAGCCTCCCAAGTACCTGGGACTACAGGTGCATGCTGCCATGCCCGGCTAATTTTTTGAAATAAATTTTTTTAGGGACAGGTTTTGCTCTGTTACCCAGGCTGGTCATGAACTCCTGGCCTCAAACAATCTTCTTGCCTTGGCCTCCCAAAGTGCTGGGATTACAGGCATGAGCCACTGCACTGCAGCCTGGGCATCAGAGCAAGACCATGTCTTTTAAAAACAAAATCAAAATAAACAAAGCATTATCCAGCTATGTGCTACATATAAGAAACTCAATTTAGATCCAGAGATACAAATAGCTTGAAACAAGGTATAGAAACATATTCCATGAAAGCAGTATGCAAGAGAGATCTGGGGTGGCTATACTAATATCAGACAAAATTAGACTTTAAGACAATAATTTTTACAACAGACAATGCAGGACATTGTATATTGATGAAATGGATAACCATTTGAGAAGATATAAAAGTTATAAACATACATGCACTAAACAACAGAGCCCCAAAGTATATGAAGCAAACATTGACAAATTTGAAGGGAACATAAACATAGTTCTATAATAATCAGACATTTCCGTAACCTCACTCTCATTAATGCTTAGAACAACTAGACAAAAGATCAGTAAGGAAATAGAAGACTTGAATAGCATTATAAACCAATTAGACCTAACGTTTCTAGAACACTACCCAATGATAGAATACAATTCTTTTCAGTGCATGTGAAACATTCTCCAGATAGACCATATATTAGACCACAAAACAAGTCTCAGTTGAAATCATACAAAATATCCTATCTGACCACAACAGAATGAAATTATACAAAGTATCTTCTCTGACCACAACAGAATGAAACTAGATTGCAGCAATAGTGAGGGAGTAGAGGGTGAAATGAAATTCAAAGCTATGAGGGCTTTAGGGAGAATGGAGGGAGAATAGTCTGGAAGCAACGATAAAAAGCAAAGAACACTTCTACATCACCTGGTAATGTGAGGCATTTGAGGAAAACAGCCACCATTTTACTGGGTTACGGTGGCAGTGGTGTTCTGAGGGTGAGTCAGGCTCTGTTTGAGCACCAAGGTGAAGGGAATCTTTAGAGGGGTGGTCTGGACATAGGGGGTTTTGTCGAGGATGGATCATGAATTCCAGAGGATTCCATGGAAGTGTTTCAAGGATGTGGAAAGGTAGGATAGGACAGAACAGGGATTGTGCATAACAATATGTGGATTAGAGTGTGGGAATTGACGTCTGACCTGGGAGTTGGCGATTCTTGTGGTGACTCATTTAAACGAGGATAGAGAATAATGAAAGTGGTCCTGGTGTATTCAAGTCAGGTATTGGAAGAGAGACTGTCAATAAGTTAAATAAGCTTTTCTGAGTTTGCTCTGAGACCCAGACTACCATTTGTTTTTATTGCAAAATGTTTTGATAATAAATAACCATTTATAAACAAACATTTAGAATTAAGAAACTGTTGTTGAATTGAGGACTTCTCATCTGTCTTAAAAAATACGGTGAAACAATGCCTTCTTTAAATGATATGTATTAGTTTGGTTAGCTTCATATTTTATGTGTAATATCCATCACAATTGTGGGAGGAGCCTTACCTACAAAGGCCTCATTATCAGTATTGAGTAGAATCAGAACATAGTGTGTTATCACTGCTTGCTTTTTATTTACATTTGGCCAATTAGATATTGCCAGTTATTCTCACTTTACTCTTCCATTCATCTGACTTCAGCAGTTTAAAAATTAGCTTTGAAAATTGATAGCATTCAAAGATCCTTGTGTTTCTGCGTAGGGTCCTCATGGCTGGCCTGGAATTGTCTTTGCCATTCTGTATTTTAAAATGTTGACTTATCCATCTATAATATCTATGGACACCTGTTTTGAAGGAGAAAACAGTCGATAAGCAGATATACTTAGCATAAAACCCAAGAAATAAAAGTATAGGGAGAAAAATACAGAGCAAATGCAGATGGTTCTGCACTTCCACATTTGCCAGTCTTGTCTATTTGCTTCTCCCCTGAGAACTACTTGAAAACACAAGTTAAGAAAACATGCATATAAACAGAAATGCAGACTAAATATTATACAGCATAAAATCTCATTTATTTTATTCAAATATTAATGTGCATTTAAAAATGTGTCCATTTTTGAAACTACTTTCCTTATGTTCTTCGGAAGATGTTCCAATGTGAAAAGGGATGTTGACAAAATAATCTTTGTCCTGAATTCAGATGTTTGGTATGATAAAGAAGAGCAATGAAGCTTATTTTTGGCCTAGAGAATTTGAGCTAATGGTTCTTATTTATTGGTAGGTAAAGGATATTGTTTTAATTGCTGTACTTTATGCACTAAATAGAAACTTTTCTTTTTCAAGGAACCAAATGGCGAGACTCCATCATCTTTATACAGAGTTGCAGCAGTACTTCTACAATTTAATCTTATTGATTTAGATGATCTTTATGTACATGTAAGTCAAGTGGGCTGCTAAGAATATTTGGTTGTCTGTCCCAGGGGTGGGGAAGAGGAGTAGGTAGCCATATAGCACTCCAAGGTGGTTCTAGGCTCTCAAGTCTTATTTTTTAAAGCCCTAATTACATTATTACTTTGTGTTTACTTTATAAAGTAAATGAATTTAATCCTTTTCTTTGGCAAACTATGGAAATTAAATATTTTTTGATCACCTTTACAGAGTTCATAGTTGAATATGAAGTTCAAGTTCTTAACTGTCATCATATCTCATAGGGAGAGAGGCCAAGTTCTAACCAACATGGTTTTAGGCTTCTCTATTATATACGAGTTATGGGAAATATGGGATTACCTGTATACTACTTCCTTCTCTCTAAAATGTTAATTTTAGGCATTCAGAGTGAATGGGGAACTCTGTTTGTATATTTTTATTTTTAGTATATTAAAAAATATTTTTCTTGTGTTTTTACTGGGTAATAAATGACTACTATTGTGCTTTTATTGCTGGATCCGGGATGTAGAAGAGTTTGTGATAGATGACCTCTAGTTTAGCATCAATTTAGCCATCATTTTGAAATGTCTAGTCTTGTAGTATAGAAATTTTTCTTTTATTAAGTTTTTCATTAGGGTATCTATGAACTTAAACTTGTCCAAAGCTCACACATCATCTTCACTGCCTTTGAAATCACTTTATAACTTCCTTACCTATCTTTGCTTACTGTGGCTACAGAGTTGAGTAAAACTTTATCTGAACCTTGGAAGCAGTCATAGTCTAGCAAAGGAGAAAAAAAATTTTGCATTATATCATAAGTACTCTATTGGAGGTATTCACAAAGTGCTGTGGGAGCTCAGAGTAGATAGCGACCATATCTGTCTGGGGTGATTTGGAAGATTTTTCCACATTAGTGATATTGAACTGGGATATTGATAGATAAGTAGGAGTTGTCTAGTCTTCAATGATAGAAAACTTTGTAGGTAGAATTAACTGAGTATAACTTGAAAGGGCTTTATTATCCCCTTATGGGAACGTCAGGAAGTTCAGAGTGGTTGGAGCCCAGGGTGGTATGTAGGGGGAATGAGGATGGAATAGATTGGGGCTAAATTGTGAAGGGCTTAAGTGACATAGTAAGGAGTCAGGATTTTTCTCTCGGGAGTAGAGAGCTATTTAGTATTTAAAGAACAGAAATGATGTACAAACTGAGAATATGGAAAATTGGTCAGAAAAGGGAGAAATTGAAGACATAGTTATGAGTTTAGAGGGAAGTGTAGACTGGCATAACAAATGGAAAGTACAAAAATGATGATAGATTTATTACTGATACGTTTGAGTTTAATAATAAATGCAAGTGGACTAAAGTGCTCCTGTTAAGATGACAAAGATTGTCAGATGGGATTAAAAACCAGTTTATTTTTTATATGAGACACACCTAAAACCTAAGGATAAAGAAATGCTGAGGCTGGGCCCGGTGGCTCACGCCTGTAATCCTAGCATTCTGGGAGGCCAAGGTGGGAGGATCACTTGAGCTCAGGAGTTTGAGACCAGCCTGAGCAACAGCGAGATCCTGTCTCTACAAAAAATGGAAAAATTAGCCGGGTGTGGTGGCACATGCCTGTAGTCCCAGCTACCCGGGAGGCTGAGGCAGGAGGATTGCTTGAGTCCAGGAGTTTGAGGTTGCAGTGAGCTGTGATGATGCCACTGCACTCTAGCCAGGGTGACAGAGCAAGACTCTGTCTAAAAAAAAAAAATGCTGAAAGTAAAAGGGTGGGGAAAATATATCAGGGAAATTATTATTGTTAGACAATTAGACTTTTTGGCAAAGAGATAAAGAGGGTCATAACAATAAGGTTGTGTTCACTAGGAAGATAAAACAGTTCTAACTTTACATGCACCTAATAACATATTCTCAAAATACACAGAACTAGAAATTGAGAGAACTGTAAGAAGAAACACACAATTTGCCCATTGGAGGCAGTTGCAGTAGCCCAGGTATAGGATGAGGACCTATGCTAGGTATATAAGTAGAGCAGTAAAAATGTGTTTGATTGCCAGGGAGATCGTAGAGAATGAGAAAAAGTCTTGCTTACCTCCTGCACAGTCCATAGTGACTTCTCTTTCTCCCTTTCTTTTTTTTGACTAATGGGATGAAGTCTATAATATTTAATATTTCACTGTATTTTCTTCAATTGTTTATTGATTACTTTGCATCAAACTTAGCTACTGAAATACATTATACATTTCTAGGGGGCAGGAACACTTCTTTTACAGCTCATTATAGTACCTAGCAGAAACTGAGTAATGGTTTGTTAGCTGTATTGTTCTTTGTGTTTGGGTTATTTTATGAAATGTCTACATTAATCATCTTCCACTCATACAAGTGGCTATACTTGAGATACTTGAGCCTTTTTCATGATGGAGGGTTGACTATGCACATATTACTTTCTCTTTGGCGATAAACTAGAAACTAGTTTGTGACTTCAGTCAAATAGACATGTAGAAAATGTGAGATGTCAAGTTACTAATAATTTTTCTACTTGAGATTTTTCATTTAGAGAATTTAAATTCATTATGTACTTCAGTAGCTTACTTCTCCCAATTTGGATCCATATGCAATACTCTATTCAATGTGGAGTTTGGCCTTTAATGGGGAAATCTGTAATATTTTTAATGGAACAGGCACATATTTTTTTTGGGTAAACTAATAAATTCAATGGTAAACATCACCATTGTGCTATTTTATATATAATACTAATAATTATATATTTAGAACCTCTGTCAGAGACATGAAACTTTGAACTGCTACCTGATTTTAAAAGGTATATAAAATTCAGGTACTTAACCCTGTCAAATTATAATAACTGAGAGAAAGGTTAGACTTCTTATTTATAGTTTTATCAATTGAGAATAGTATTTGCTTTTTATATGATCAAGTAGTTGGTATTAGCTGTTTTATGAAATTTTAATGAACCATTTTTAGCTTCTTCCAGCTGATAATTGCATTATGGATGAACACAAACGAGAAATTGTGGAAGCCAAGCAAATTGTTAGAAAACTTACAATGGTTGTGTTGTCTTCTGAAAAAATGGATGAGCGAGAAAAAGAAAAGGAAAAAGAAGAGGAGAAAGTAGAGAAGGTATGTAATTTGTTCTAGTAAAATTAACATTGTCTTCTGGATTTAGAATTATGAAATTTAGCTTCTAATAGTTAATCAACTTATAGAAGCGTAATTTCTTAATTTTGATTATGCTGAAACTTGATTTTTGGAATACTCATTTGCAACAGTGGTTTTGTCTTTAATCTGAATGACACTTTCCCAAAAGAGGCTGCCATATCTTTTTCTTATATAAATGTCAAAATGTATTCTGAGTAAAATCACAAAATATATTGACTTTATTTGTGCTCTGTGTTTTAATGTCCCTCAGATCCTAAAGGGAGTCTCAAAGATGATCAATTCTGGTTTCCTGTGGTACAATATAATATTAAGTAGAACTTAATTCCATGTCCATACATTGTAATGCCTGTCTCTGCTAAATGAAAAAGCAGATCCAAAAATATTGATCGTACTCTCAGGAAAATACTATTCAGTTTCCCATGAATGGCAACTATTTTTGATGTGTGCTATTGCATTGCTTAGCTCAATTTTTTAAGTGAAAAAGTATTACAATTTCTTGGTGTCTGTACCCTAAGTATCTTTGCTGTGACTGTTCATTTTTAGCCACCGGACAACCAAAAACTTGGTTTGTTGGAAGCCTTGTTAAAGATAGGTGATTGGCAGCATGCACAGAACATTATGGATCAGATGCCTCCATACTATGCAGCTTCACATAAGCTAATAGCCCTTGCTATTTGCAAGCTCATTCACATAACTATTGAGCCTCTCTACCGAAGGTATGTTATTATATACTTTACTAATCCTTGAGGTAGAAATAGTTTAGGCTACAAACAAAAATCTGTGTGTATATTCATCTTGTCTCTTTAAACCAAGCATATATTTTAGTATGTTTTATCAAAAGAAAAGAACAATTCCCAGAGTGTATCAGTCTGGTATATATTAATCAGTGACTTGTCCCCTAACATCTAGACCAGGTGTTCTAGGACATGTGCTGCAGTGTAGTCTTAAAACTATAGGTTAGGCTTCTAGGTTGGGTTGGCTCCATTGAGAGTGAAAACTCCATATTTCTGTTTTTGACTTTTCTTCCTCTCTTGGGGGGCAGAGAATTCCTGAGGTTTTTACTTAGTGTAATTTTTCTCTATCTGGAGTTGAGTGGCTCTGAGTGAGGACATTGCCTCTGCTTGCCTCATCTCTCCTGGCATGTAGGCTGCTACTGTTCTGGAAATTACTAGTGCAGCCTCTCTCATCATCCCTAGTTACTGTGTCAACCAGTCCTCTAGCCCTCAGCCTACTTGCAGGATACTTAGGAACAGTACTGGCAGCAGCTCTGGCTTCAGCCCCACAGATCAGAGCCTGCCTCAAAAGCCCCAGCCTTGTGACTTGTGCATAGCTACTGGCTGCTATCTTCAGTGCCACCTGGGCTGTGGACCATGAAGGCTTCTTCTCAGAGAGTGACCCCTGTGACTCCACAGTGGGACACCTGCTCAGCAGGTGAGAACTCTGGGCATGCTGTCCTTTTTAGTGTTATACCCTCTTTCATTATGTGGCTCACCATCCCTATCACCACCTCCCTCATGTTCAGTCTAGGTAGTGGAAACCAGATTGAGAAATGTTGTTTGACTTGAATCAGTGTTGTTATATCCATGTTTTTCTGTTTCATCTGTGTCTCTGAGGTCCATCCCTTGTTCCCCATCCCCATATCTATATTCCTGATACTGGCCAAGTTTAACTAAAAACAAGTTCATATGATGTATGTTAAATGTTACTTGAAATCTGCACTTCTGTGGTTTCTTTTTCTTAAGCTGTTAATTTGAAACAATTTCCTCTGAGCTCTGATTTTTTTCCTAATGAATATTGTTTTTGTGTTTTTCTACCAGTTGAGAATTATCTGATTTAATAAAGTTAGGCAAGATTGAAATATAGAAAGCAAATATGAGCAAGAAAAGTTTCACTTACTGATTAAGATGACTGTGTTAACTTAAAATTGTAGGTATTGTATAGTGTATATATAAATTTTTACTTCTTTTTATAGAGTTGGCGTTCCTAAAGGTGCTAAAGGCTCACCTGTTAATGCTTTGCAAAACAAGAGAGCACCAAAACAAGCTGAGAGCTTTGAAGATTTGAGGAGAGACGTGTTCAATATGTTCTGTTACCTTGGTCCTCACCTTTCTCACGATCCCATTTTATTTGCAAAAGTGGTGCGCATAGGCAAGTCATTTATGAAGGAGGTTAGTAAGATTTTTTTCCTAGCAGAAAACTAAATTTTGAAATGAAAATCTTCTGAGTGTACTTGTGTTATGAGTATCTCTAGAAACATAAATATGAACCTAATTTAAGAAAAGGTTATGCTGAGTGATGTTTGTGGAAAGTCCATTGTGTCCTAACCATAGATAAACACACACACACGCACACACACACAGAGTCATGTGTTGCTTAATGATGGGTGAGAAATGTGTCTTTAGGCAACTTTGTTGTTGTGCGAACATCATACAGTATAATTACACAGACCTAGGTGGTATAGTCTGCTACACACCTAGGCTATAATGGTATATAGCCTACTGCTCCTCGGCTACAAACCTGTACAACATGTTACTATACTGAATACTGTAGGCAGTTGTAACACAATGCTAAGTATTTGTATATCTGAACATATCTAAACATAGAAAAGGTAATGTATTGTACTACAATGTTTACGTCACTAGGTGATAGGAATTTTTCACCTCCATTATAATCTTAGGGAACCACTGTCGTATATGCAGTCTGTCTTTGACCAAAACGTTGTTATGCAGTGCATGACCGTATGTATAACCCAAACCTAGCTACATTGTTAGTCAAGTCCTACACACAAGAAAATAAGCTTTGGAAAAGTGGCTGCTTTTTAAATTCCCTTAAAATCAGTGGTTACTTAGCATTCTTTTCTTTTATTTGTCTTCTACTCATTTTCTTGGCTGCAGTTTTGAATCTTTAATGTTATTTGTGTAAAGTCTCAACTTCAGACTGTTGAGGACTGATTCTTTCATTTTTTTTAAGTAAGCTTTTTATTGAAATAAAATACATTTACAGAAAAATATAGCTCAATGACTTTTATCAAACTAAACACCCATATATCCACCACCAAAATCAAGAAAAAGAATAGCACTAGTAACCCAGTCTCCCTCATATTCTAGTCACTACACTGAACATAGTCATCTATGCTACTTTTTTGTTTTTAAAACCAGTTTTGAGGCATAACTTACATATAGTAAACTTCTACAATTTTAAGTGTATAATTTGATCAGTTTTGAAAAATGTGTATAGTTATGTCCACCACCAAAATTGAGATATAGAATATTTTCATCACCCCAGAAAGTTTCCTTTTGCCCTGTTGCAGTCATTTCCCTCCCTCTATTGCTGGTTCCTGGCAACCTCTGATAGTCTTTCTGTCACTCTAGTTTTGCTTTTTCTAGAACTTCGTATAAATGGAATCATATACTATGTACTCTTTCTCTCTGGTTTTTTCCACTTAGGCTTTTGAGATTCATCTAAGTTGTATGTGTCAGTAGTTTTTTATTGCTGAGTAATATTTTATTATATAGACATACTAGAGTTTGTTTATCCATCCACCAGTTGATGTGCATTTGGGTTGTTTCTACTTTAGGGCTATTATAAATGAAGATGCTTTAAATGGTCTTGTACAAGCCTTTTAGGGGGTGTGTGTTTTTATGTCCTCAGGAGTGGGATTGTTGGGTCATATGAGTAAGGGTATGTTTACCTTTAGAAGATTGTCAAAATGTTCCAAAGTGTTTTTACCATTTTGCATATCTGGGAGCAATTTTATGAGACTTCCAGTTGCTCCACATCTTCACCAACACTTGGTATTATCACTCTTGTAGTCACTCTAGCGGGCATGTAGTGGTATCTCATTGTGCATTTAATTTTGTTTCTCTGATGACTAGTGATGTTGAGCATTATTTATGTGCCATTTATAGTCATCTTTAGTGAAGTGTCTGTTCATATCTCTTGCTTATTTTTAAATTGGGTTGTCTTTTTATTACTGAGATGTAGAGTTCTTTATATATTCTGGATATAAGGCCTTATCAGATATGTGATTTTGAAAATTTTTTTCTGTCTGGTTTGCCTTCTCATTTTGTAAACTGTCTTTTAAAAAGCAAAAATTTAAAATTTTGATTAATTCCAATTTAGCAATATTTTTCTATAATTTGATTTTTGTGCCCTAAAAAATCTTTGCCCAGCCCAAGTTCTTGAAGCTGAAAAGAATACATAATTTCTTTTCAGTTGTAAAACAAGACAACCAAAATAACATCTAGAAATTGTTATAAGCACAAATGCAGGTGTCTCCAGTGTTTGGTGATTGTATCCAGTTTTAATTTTAGACAATAGTGACTGTATAGAAAAATTAATAGCTGTTGTATATTAATCCCTTTACACCTAAAATATGTGACTTGGCTTTTAATACTTAGCTGGTAGATTGTTTTTAATGCTCACAAATTTACATTGTATAAAGGTACCCTGAAGAAATTTGTTGTTAATTATTACTGTACATCATTTATTATATAACATTCACATTAAAAGGAAGCTTATCATTTCTATATGTTGAGAACATTTCAGGTCCTCTCTTTTAGCTATTTTGAAATATACAATACATCGTTGTTAACTGTAGTCACCCTGCAATTGAACAGAAGAACTTATTCCTTCTAATTGTATATTTGTACCCATTAACCAACCTCTACCTCCCTGTGCCCCCCCCCCTTCCCAGCCTCTGGTATCCATCATTCCATTCTCTACCTCCATGAGATCAACTTTTTTAGTTTCCACATATGAGTGAGAACATGTAATATTTGTCTTTCTGTGCCTGGCTTATTTTACTTAACATGATGATGTCCAGTTCTATCCATGTTACAGCAAAATGATGTGATGCCATTCTCTCTTTTTTTTTTAATAGCCAAATAGTATTCCCTTGTGTGTATATACTGTGTTTTCTTTATCCATTTGTCTGTTGATGGGCACTTGGGTTTAGTTCATATCTTGGCTCTTGTGAATAGTGCTGCAGGAAACATGGGAGTGAAGGTATCCCTTTGATATACTGATTTCTTTTCCTATGGGTTACTACCCAGTAGTGGGATTGCTTGTAACAAAATATCATATGTACCCCTGATATAGCTACAAATATTTGTATCAATAAAAAAATTTAAAAGATAAAATGGAAGTATAACAATGTTTTACTATCTTGATCTTTATTATCTGAAAAGGATGAGTCATATTAACTAGTGCCTGATCAAAGAATAAAAGGTTTGTGTTTTTCCCAGTGCATCATATCAGGAGGCACATGAAGTCAATTTGTTCCGTTACTGGTGATGCTAACTTTATTAATTGGTTAAGGTGATCTCTGCCAGGTTTCTCCACTATACAGTTACTATTTTTCCCTTTGTTGTTAATATGTATCTTGTGGGGGACATACTTTGAGACTAGGTAAATAGCCTGTTTCTCATCATACTTCCACCCACCTAATGCTGTTCTTTTTAATTGAAATTTGTTTGGTTACAAGTATCAAACTTGTAAGCAGGAGACCAAACATCCAACTTAGGGAAGTCCTATACATAAACATGCAAGATACACAGTTGCTAGAGCTGTCACCACCCCCTGCCTCCATTCCAGTCATCCTATACCTCCTTTCTGTCCTAGTTGTGCTTGGTTCTTGCCCCCAACTCCAGTCTCTTCTTACAGAGGTAGAAGGGCAAAAGGGAAGAGAAAAATGTTTATGTTGACTGCTGGGGCCAGTGTGAGAAAAAAAATCTGTATTTTCTCATTACTAGGGTTGTGGTAGAAAAGTGAATCTTTCCAATGATCTGAGTTAGAATTTTGGTTCATTTTTGCCCATAGAAATTTTTTACTATGACAAATCATTTGTTGTATTTATAGGTTTAAAAGGCTTTTGTTGTCTAGCTTGGAATTCAATCAGGATTTATAAGATTGCTTTTAAAGGGTGAATGTGACCTTAGTTCCAAATAGTGTATTTTCAATTAAACTTCTTTAACAAATCTCTTTTAAACGTTTGGAGTTGCTTGTATATATAAATTATGCATACTTTTCAAAAGTGACTTATATACTTATACCAGATATCACTTAACAGAATAGTCTTCTAGCCTGTAGTTATTTGTAATCATTTATTTCTCTGATTATGTGTATGTTTATTAAATTTGAGGTATGTAGTACAGGACTAACTTTCTATTTTTTTTCTTTTTTAGGACTAACTCTCTAGTATAGTGATTCTCAAACTCACTTGGAGGGCTTGTTAAAACACAGATCATTGTGCCCCATCCTCAGAGTTTCTGATTCAGTAGGTCTGAGGTGGGACTTGAAAATTTGTGTATCTAACAAGTTTCCTGGTGATATTGATACTGCTGGTCCAAAGATCAAACTTTGAGAATTGTTGTTCTAGTATATTAACCGATTTTGATCTTTTATTCAGGCTTAAGGAGAGAAGAGGGAGGGTGGTGACTCTATAGAATAGTTTGATATGAAGGATATATTTTGCTATCATTAAATTTTCTTTAATTGTAGAGCACTAATGTGCTCACCTGACATACTTAAATGTTTTTGGTAACACCTACACACTTCTAAAAATTAGATTTTATTTTTTTGAGCAGTTTTAGATTCACAGCAAAATTGAGAGGAGGATACAAATATTTCCTATATACCCCTTTCTCCCACACATGTATAGCCTCCCTCTTTATCAACATCCCCCACCAGAATGGTACATTTGTTACAAATGATGAGTCTACGTTAACACATCATCACCCAAAGTCCATAGTTTACATCAAGGATTGCTGTGTTGTACATTCTAGGGGTTTGGACAAATGTATAATGACATGTATTCACCATTATAGTATTTTTTTTTTTGAAACGGAATCTTGCTCTGTCACCCGGGGTAGAGTGCAGTGGTGTCATCATAGCTCACTGCAACCTCAAACTCCTGGGCTCAAGCCCATCCTGCCTCAGCCTCCCAGATTACTGGGACTACAGGCATGTGCCATGACACCTGGCTAATTTTTCTATTTGTAGTAGAGAAGGGGGTCTTGCTCTTGCTCAGGCTGGTCTCGAACTCCTGAGCTCAAGCAATCCTCCCGCCTCAGCCTCCCAGTGTGCTAGGATTACAGGCTGTGAGCCACCGCACTCGGCCTCCATTATAGTATTATACAGAATATTTTCACTGCCCTAAAAATCCTCTGTGTTCAGCCTGTTCATCCGTCTGTTCCTCCTAGCCCCTTGCAACCACTGATCTTTTTACTGTCTGCATAGTTTTTCCTTTTCCAGATTGTCATATAGTTGGAATTATATAGTATGTAGCCTTTTCAGATTGGTTTCTTTCATGTAGGGAAATAATATACATTTAAGTTTCCTCTATATCTTTTCATGGCTCGATTGCTCATTTCTTTTTAGCGTGGAATGATATTTTATTTTCTGGATGTATCATAATTTATCCACTCACCTACTGAAGGACATCTTGATTGCTTCCATGTTTTGGCAGTCATGAATAAAGCTGCTATAGACATCCATGTGTAGGTTTTTGTGTAGGCATAAGTTTTTTGATCTATTCTGACAACCTGTGTTTTAATTGGTGCAATTAAACAATTGATGTTTAAAGTGATTATTGATATATTTGGATTAGTATCTATCATATTTCTTACTGTTTTCTATTTTTTTGTCCTTGTTCTTTGTTTTTATTCTTTTAAAAGATTTTGTTAGTGCATTTACTTTTTTTTTTTTTCAAATGAGACAGGGTCTCACTCTATTGCCCAGGCTTGAGTGCGGTGGCATGATCATAGCTCACTGTAACCTCAAACTCCTGGGCTTAAGTGATCCTCCTGCCTCAGCCTCCCAAGTAGCTAGAACCACAGGCTTATGCCACCACTACTGGCTAATTAAAATATTTTTTCTTTTTTCTTTTTAGTTTATACATAGCATTGAAAAATTTATTATTATTATTTTTGTAGAGACGAGGTCTCACTATGTTGCATAGGCTGGTCTCAAACTCCTGGCCTCAAGCATTTCTTCCACCTTGGCCTCTCAAAGCACTGGGATTACAGGTGTGAGCCACTGCACTGGTCCCTTTTGTGATTTTAATTGAGCATTTTATGTGATTCCATTTTCTCCTTTTTTAACTTATTTTTTTCAACTGTTTTTAGTTGTTGCTGTGGAGTTTGCAATATATATTTACAGTTAATCCAAGTCCCACTTTCAAATACACTATACTGCTTTGTGGGTAGTGTTCTAATAGTCCTAATTTCTTTTCTCCTGACCTTTATATCATTATTCATTTTGCTTATCTGTATATACATATATACACACACACACACACACACAAGCATACATGATCAAATACATTGTTGCTATTATTATTTTGAACAAACTGTTATCTGTTATGTCAATTAAGTTAAACAGGGATGAAAAATTACCTATTGGGTTCAATGTACACTATTTAGGTGTTGGGTACACTAAAAGCCCAGATTTCACCACTATACAATTCATCCATGTAACAAAAAATCATTTGTACCCCCTAAATCTATTGAAATAAATAATTTTTTATATAAGAAAAAAAAGAAAAATTAGAAGTTTTTATTTTACCTTCACTTATTCCTTTTTCAATGCTCTTCCTTTCTTTATATAGATTCAAGTTTTTACCTGTATCATTTTCTTTCCCTCTGAAGAACTTCTTTAGCTTTTCTTGCAAGGCAGGTCTACTGTCAATGAAATCTCTCAATTTTTGTTTGTCTGAAAAAGTCTTTATTTTTCCTTCACATTGAAGGATAATTTCACAAGGTCCAGAATTCTAGGTTGGTGAGTTTTTTTCTCTCAACATTTTAAATATTTCATTCCACTCTCTTCTTGCTTACGTGGTTTCTGACAAGAAGTCTGATACAGTTCTTATCTTTGCTTCTCTAAAGGTAAGATGTTCCCCTCCACCCCCAGCTTCTTTCAGGACTTTTTCTTTTTCTTCAGTTTTCTGTAGTTATAATATGATATATGTAGTTTTAATGTGATATATGATTATGTAGTTATGATATGTATAGGGGTTTGTGTGTGTGTGTGTGTGTGTGTGTGTGTGTGTGTGGTTTTTTGTTTTGTTTTGTTTTGTTTTTTTGGCATTTATCCTGCTTTGGTGTTCTGAGCCTCTTGGATCTGTGGTTTGGTGTCTGTCATTAATTTGGGGGAAATTCTCAGTCATCATTGCTTCAGATATTTCTTCTCTTTCTTTCTCTCTTCTCCTGGTATTTCCATTATGCATGTGTTACTTTTTTTTTTTTTTGTAGTTGTCCCACAGTTCTTGAATATTCTATTCTGGCTTTTTTTTCAGTCTTTTTTCTCTTTGCTTTTCAGTTTTTGAGGCTTCTCTTGAGATATCCTCAAGCTCAGAAATTTTTCCTCAGCCATGTCCAGTCTACTAATGCTCATCAAAGGCATTCTTCATTCTGTTACAGTATTTTTGATCTGTAGCATTTCTTTTTGGTTCTTAAAATTTCCATCTCTGTGCTTACATTGCCCATCTGTTCTTGCATGCAGTCTATTTTACCCATTTGAACCCTTAGCATATTAATCATAGTTGTTGTAAATTCCTGGCCTAATAATTCCAACATCCCTGCCATATCCGAGTCTGGTTCTGATGCTTCAAACTGTCTTTTTAAATGGTGTCTCTAAGAACTATGTTTTCTGCATTTTAGTATGCTTTGTAATTTTTTCTTGATAGCTGGATATTATGTACTAGGTGAAAGGTACTGCTGTAAATGGGTCTTTAGTAATGTGGTGGTAAGGTGTGGGCAAAGGGGAAGCATTTTATAGTCCTGTGGTTAGGTCTTAGTCTTAGTGACCCTGTGCCTTTGGACTGTGAACTTTACAAGTGCTTCTCAGTCCCTCCCCACCCTTTAGGTGGGACAGTATGATTAGAGTGGGCTGGAGTTTGTTATTTCCCTTCCCCCAGGTCACTTAAGGTCTGATAAAACCACAGTGGGTTAGGCTCTGGTTAAATAGTTTCTCCTGAGGTTAGACCTTGTTAAGGAGAACAGAATGCTCTGGCAAATTTTAAAATGGTTCCTTTTCCCTTCCCTGTGCTTGAGAACCAGGTTGAGTTGGAGGTAAAATGCAAAAGTGTGTGTGTGTGGGAGGGCCCACCAGTGACTGGGTCCCACTGGAGTTTTTCTACTCCCAGACTTGTCCACACTAAGCCCCCAGCAATTCTTCAATTACAGTTTGGGTTTTCCTACCCTTCCTGTGGAAGTTTCTGATCCTGTAAGTTGTGATTCTCTGTATTTGCCTGCCTGTCTCTCCAATTTTGGAGGCATTGTTTTGCCCTGTGACCTCACTTCTCTTACAGATCTAAGAAGAGTTATTAATTTTCAGTTTGTCCAGCTCTTTACCTGTTGTTAGGACAGAGTGGTGACTTTCAGGCATCTTACATGCCAAACTGGAACCTGGAAACTAGCAACTACACACTTAAAGATGATGAATTCCTTGTTGCTTTTTTGTATCCAGCTGATGTTAATGGATTAAATTGTTTATGATAGTGATAATGAATATTAATTGAGCTCTTACTCTGTGCCAGGCCATATTCTAAGTGCTTTACATTAATTAGCTAATTTAATCTTTACCAAATCCTTTGTTCTCTGGATTTAGTAACTTGTCCCAGGTCACACAGCTAGTATGGGACAGAGCTGTGATTTCAACCCATGCATTTTGGCTTCAGATCTGGCCAAGGTCAAAATCACCATGCTCTACTGCCTATACAAATATAGTATGTCTGAAAGTGAAGAAATGATAGGTCCTCTAAATTTTGTAGTTCTTAATTTGTTATTTTAAATTATATCTGTATTAGCAATGCTTTGTTATTTTGTTTATCTCTGTAATGTCCCTTTTCAACCTATTTATCTCATCTACAAGCTTTTCTTGTTTTATTGAGTTCATTCTTAGTACTTTTTTTCTGTAACTGTGTATAGATACTTTTGGAGAATCTGCCTGTCCTTTGTGTTGTACTTTCTTCCAGACTAAGTTCATTTGTCTTTTATATGCCTTTTTTTTTTTTTTTGGCTATTTGTTTCTGTAGCTGCCCCACCATTCTTTTCATCTTGATGTAGGTAGCTTTGTTCAGACCATATATTTTTTCTGATATAGTGTGAGTGAATCTTCATACCCTTTCCACCTTATTTTTGATTATTCCCCCGTCCCCTCCTCAAGTCTACCATTTGAATATTGGGTTCTGTTTTCAAGTTTTTCTGTAGTCTAGGATAGGGGAGTAAATGAGCTTGGCTGAGGCTAAGTATAGCCCTCATTTAGAGGACCTCAGTTCTGCTTTCTCCTTGGAGATCCTTTTACCAATCTTATAGTAGGCACACCCAACCTAGTCTGTAGCCAACTCTCTTGGGCTTTTTTATTCTTTCACCCATCTAAGCATAGTGCCTTTGAAAGATAGCAAGCCTTGGGAGCTGGTTCTCCCTTTGCCAGAGTCCTGCTGGGCCTCTACTCAGAAGGATTTTTCCTAAAACTACCTATAGTATTTACCTTGCAGGCAACATTGCTTGCCTAAAGGATTTTATTGACTTAACCTTCCTTGCTTAGTACTACTTCTGGGGATTGGGTTAGAGGCAGGAGCCATACCACATTGTCTATAGTATCAGATTCTTGTTTGGGCCCCCCCACCCAGCCCTTGAAGTTAATAGCATAGGTTCCTTTTTTCTTGCTTGGTTGCTGGTGGTGAATTTTGGGCATTAAAGAAAGCATATTGTTCGTTGCATTAGGAATTGGAGGACACAGATTATGTGTTTACGCATAACTCTGCCATCTTAATTCATTTGTCTGGATGTTACTGGCTGTTGAACTCCTCAGTTCTTGTCTTCTCATGATCGAAGAATGAAAGCAAGAGACAGTTTTGAAGCGGCAAGCAGCAAAGCTTATTAAAGTGAAAGTTCACTCTTGAAGGGGTTAAGAGCGGGCACATGTCCGAGCAGACTGTGGCCCTGGGGTTTCTGTGTCATCCCTTTTTCCCCTGTCTGGCTTCTCCTCCTTCATGACGTTGTCTCTTTCACTTTTTTTCTTGACCAATGGGGATGTTGTCTACTTCCTGTCCTCAGATGGGGGAGTTTTTCACCTTATATGGTTAGGCCTGGATGTGTTCTAGTGCCCAAAGCCCATGGTGGAAGGGATTGTAATGTATAACATGCCCTGTGTTTCTGTTATGTTTCTTGTGACAGTTGTGGTTACCCTTATTTTGTTATTGTTATAGTATGTTCTCTTACGCAGCATCCCATTTGTTTATGTTGCTTGCTTTCATATTTCCTCTGCTTATGGCTCACTTATCCCATGCTAACATTCTGTGACACTCAGGTTACCCTTATCTCGTTATTGTTACCATATGTTCTCTTAGTGTCACACTGCACATTCTGTACTTCCTCTGTTCATGTCTTACTTTCCTACCTACGCTAACATGGAAAGACTGTTTATATAGCTGTTTCTTATGTTGGCCCTTGGTAAAAGGCAAAGTGCTCCAAATGGATTCACAGATAAAGCTTAGAGAAACCTGAGGTCAGGTGGTCAGAATATACCTCAGACTGGGTGTTAGATGATGTTAGAAAATAGTTGTGATAGTGATATTGTGGTAATGTAGAAGAATTTCCGTATTCTTAGGAGATGCATCTTGAATTATTTTGAGATACAGTGTCATGTCTGCAAATTTTTTTGGTCAGCCTAAAAAAGGACAAAATATTAATTGTTGAATTTAGAAGGTAGGTACATATAGGTGTTTGGTATACTATCCATTCAACTTTTACATAAATTTGAAATTTTTTGTAATAAAAAATTGGGTCGCTAGGGGGAGAAGGTATCTTAGACAAGTGGTTCCAAAACTCTAGTTCATGAGCCAATTGCTGTAGAACTTTGGGGCTGATGTTTCCTACTGTTTGTTTTTCATCAGGTATTAAGGGAAGGAGAGTCTGTGATCCTGCTTCACTCTACTTATTTCTTTTCAAAATTGAAAATATACCTTGAATTGTGTAGGTTAAAGCCAAAAATTCCTCATAAAGTAGTTTTAAGACATAAATGTGAAGTTTTTATCCTGTATGTGGCACATAATGGGTACTCAATAAATGGTAGTTAATAAAAATGAGGAGAATAGCAAAGGTGAAAATAGTGCCATAATTGACACAGATGTAGTTTCAGGTTCCAATCTAGTCAAAAATCTTAAATATTTTTGTTTTTTCTCTTCTGAGATAAGGTGTAGTCTTGCGTAGCCTTTGAAATATTCATGGGTTGGAGGTACTAAAAATAGGTCATTAGTAATAAAAAATTTATCTAGGTATATTGACAACTTTTCCAATTATTCCTTGACCCCCCCCAAAAGCTCTCCCCTTGATAGAATGACCATTTTTTTGTGCCCAGTACTGTTATGCAGCCCCATCAACTACTCTGTTTTTATATGGCAATATTGGAACCTGTTTTGGGTCATTCAGCTGATGGCCTATCTAGGTATAATTGTGAGTGACTAGTTTTATTCCAACTTAAAAACTTAATTGCTAACAATATATTGGCAGGTATAGTTTTGATCTTTAAGAGGTGTCAACTTCTCAAAGATAGGAACCCTGTTCTGTTCATCTTTGAATTCCCAGTGCCTGGCACCCAGTCAGTAAATGAATGAATGAATAAATGTCTCTTGTTTCCTCTCCCTCGTGTCTGTCTCCCTCCCTTTTCTGTCTGGCATGTGATAAAACTTTTAGAATTGTATTATATGAAAGGAGAGTCTCATAGTTACTCTGAATTAAAAAGCAAATTAAACTCAGAGTCAGAAAGCATCAAGGGAGTGGGATGTATTTATCTTCTTACCAAATAAAAAGAAAATTGCTTTTATTTGCATGTACCTCTTGATTTATTTTTGTACATCCTTGCTATAATTAGACTTTGATAGGAAGGTCTCTTACTGGTCTTCTAGATGGTTTCAATTTGTTTCCCATATTTCTTTTTGTTTTTCAAATTTTCTTACTTATGAAATCTAATAAATAGACACATAGATGTTAGAAACTCATATGAGTTACCTACAAAGGGAATTAGGACAGCTTAGTAACTAAGAAAATGTTTCAATTTTATGGAAAAAACTGTGTAGCTTTATTACATTTGTTTGAATCGTAGTATACTAGGAAAGGAGTAGCTTAACTGCCTTAATCCCCAACATAATATACTGTAAACCTAGTTTTTCTAATTATGTCATACCTGCATTTCTGCCTCCCAGTGTATACCCAATATGCCACCAGAATTATGTGTTCCCTCCCCACCCAAGAAAACCCCAAAATACATAAACTATATAGCTTTTTTTCTGCCAGGCCACTCCTCGGTAATCCAGTTTCTTATTTGCTGACCGGGATATATATGTTGACTTAATAAATTGTTTCTGTGAAAGGGAACTGTACCTTTTTAACCCGTCAAGTAAAAAAATATGAGTGTCTGTATTTTCCCATAAAGGTAACATGGCAGGCCCTGAATTAGTTATGTGAAAACGTAGCATATGAGTTAGACTTTCCTGTGGTAATACCCATTAAATTACTCAAGCATGAAAACACATACATACACAAAATACCCTTATATACCAAGAAAATAAGAAGCTTGTTAGCTGCATATTAGCTTTGCCCCTTTTCTCACTTGATATTGAGCTAAATCCTCCCTAGAAATCTAGATTGTCTTTAGGTATCAGTGCTTCATTTGTCCTTTTGGCCTCTGTATACTCCTTGAACCCTCTACCTGCTTAAACACACATAAGTATCACTATTTCATTTTGAATGCATAGACAGCATTGTCTAAAATCACTTCAGTGGCCCTTCTGCAAATCATTGGTATGATATGGACCCAGGTTTTTCATTCAGTTTGTACAAGTTAGGCAGTGGTTTTGTCTTTGTCAGCAATGTGGTTAATATTTTGGGTTTATCTTTCAGTGAGGACCTTGGTAGTAGTGAATTACAACATAGCTTTAAATTTCTTTGTGTTTAATTTTGGTTTTGTTTTTGCTGCTTTAGTGTTTGATTTTACTAATTCTGTAGAGGAAAAACGAAAATCTCTAGATAGAGAAATGCAAATGCATTATAATGAAATTATGGTGCTAGTTACAATCTTATAATAAACACTTAGATCAGTTTTAGGATGTTTTGGATTGTGATAATGAGGTTGAGGAAGATTGGCTTATAAAATTGACACTTAAAATTCATGGATGTCAAGAATGATTTAGAGGTTAGAAATATAGGTGAAATTTAAAAATGTTAATTGACAACAGGTTATATTTAAAATCTTTGTGTCTGTAAAAAGAAAACAATTCACAACCATGTGCAAGTTAAATATTTTTCAAATTAGAAACTAAATTGTGACAGTATAATCTTAACCTTTTTGCATTTTACTAATTTCTTTTTTAAATTTTAGTTTCAGTCTGATGGAAGCAAACAAGAAGATAAAGAGAAAACGGTAAGAGACTAGAACAATCCAGTAAGTGTGTCTAATGTTTAGGTACAGCATACTATAAATTTTACTGTGAACAAGCTGTAAATCACCTGTGTGAGTAACTGTTTTATAGCATAGGTGCTGAATATGGCTTTTGGCAGCTCATACAAAGTTACCTTTCAAGATGTAACATCCTTTTTTGTGAGGATGAACATGTTGAGAAAGGAAGAGGGATAAAAGTCCCTCATTCCCTTGCTACTCCTTTCCTTCCCTCACCCCATTTGCCTTAGATGGAGAAACACAAATAAGCATTGTAATAAGGACAGAGATGGGGTGGGGGATTAAATATTGTGTGTTATGAGATTAAAAAATGGTGTTTTTCCCAAGGCTGTCATAAATTTATTGTTGGGGTGGATTAATATGGACCTCTTATTGAAATAATTTTTCCTTCCTTCTTCTTAGGAAGTTATCCTTAGCTGTTTACTTAGCATTACTGACCAGGTACTACTTCCATCTCTTTCTTTGATGGACTGCAATGCTTGTATGTCTGAGGAACTGTGGGGAATGTTTAAAACATTTCCATATCAGCATAGGTAAATACATATTATTTTCATGTTTTTAACTAGTAATTCTAGTATATTAACCCCTAAGTGTTTAACTTTTTCTAATTCTTCATCTCATCATTTTTTAAGATATCGTCTGTATGGCCAGTGGAAGAATGAAACTTATAACAGTCACCCACTTTTAGTAAAAGTTAAAGCTCAAACAATAGACAGAGCCAAATATATCATGAAGTAAGTTTTAATTTTTTTTCCTATGAATCTAAATTATGTCTGGATCTATTTTACTTTATTTTAATTAAGTTATATCTGAGTCTCAATTTTGAGAAAGCCCGTGAATATTTGCTAATGGTATAGTGGATGATATACTACAGGTAGAATGACTATCAATTGTGGTTTTAGCTCATTTTGACTACCAAGTTAATGTTTTCATAGGTGTCATGTTTACATAGGTATAAAATCTAATAAAAATCCTCTTTAATGTATCACATAGGGTGAGTTTTTTTTTAAGACAGCCTGCTGTGGCCTTTGCTCAATTTGCATAATACATTTAATGGTTTGTGCAAGGTAGTCAAAGTTCTAGGAATATCCTCTGCTGCAAGTTATCATAATAAAAATTTTTAATCTGTTAGGAAGCTCTAATGGAATTATGCAAAACTATCTCCATAGGGAGTCAACTTTTGAGAAATTTCTTTCTTTTTTTTTTCATTTGTGTGCTTTTATTTTCACATCATTAAAAACATTAGAGTGATGTTAGTTCTACTTCCTGGTGGACTGTTTGGAGTTTAATTATGAAAATTGTATACTTCAGATTAGTATCAGTTTAGATACCAAAATACACTGCTGTATTGCAAATGTTTTCAACAAGGTTATTTATGATTAATTGTCATTCCTTTTATAAATTCATGGCAGAGGTATGGTTAATCAAAAGTAGTGCATTCTCTAGTTTAGATAGATTTAACAGTGTGTGACAATATCTTTGCCCGATGATATTGTTTCTGGTCACAGTCTATCGGGAAAAGCAAGCGTGTGCATGATCACAATTTGGTTTGATAGGTGCTGTTATACAGTATGTATAAAGTGCTATGGGAGGATAGACGAGAGTGAACGATTTTACCTGGGGAAGTTATGGGAGGAGATGATATTAGATCTGGTCCACCCAAAAGATTTCCTAGTCTTAAGAGTTCTCCAGATGCAGTTTCTAGCTTAACAACAACAGCTAATATTTGAGGAGCCATTACTATGTGTGCCAGGCACTAAACTAAGTACTTTACATAGATTATTTAATGATATATTAAGTATTATTAAATTCCTTAGTCAGCCTCTACCACCACTACCTTAGTTCTTTTATCTGGATTATTACAGTGATTTGTATGTTCTCTTACTTAAAAATTCTTTGGTGACTGACCTTTGCCTGCAGGTTATGTGTTAAGCTTTATGGCATGGTGATGTAAGCAAGAGATCTTCCTTGATCTGTTCCTCCCTACATCCAGCCTCATTTCCTCCCAGTTCTACCTCCAGCTGCACTGAGCCTACTTATGTTTCCCTAAGTGTACCATGGTCTCCTTAGCTTCTCTTCCTTTGCATATATTTTTTTGTTTCCTGTTTGTACAGGTTTTCCCTTACCTCCCTTTCCCCTCTCCATCTGGTGGACCTCATCCTTAGAGAGTGAGCTCCAGTGTCACCTCTGTGAAGCCTTCCCTAGCACAAACTGCCAAACCCAATTGATTGTTCTTTATTTGTGCCACCACTATCCCTTATGCATGTAATGCTATCAGCACCTCTTGGTACGTTGCTGTGATTGTTTTTCTTTTTTAAATTATCCAATTTTTTGAATAGTGTATACATTTACACGGTTTAAATTTTAGTAAATATAAAAAGGTATATAGTAAAAAATCCTGGGCCGGGTATGGTAGCTCATGCCTGTAATCCAAGTGCTTTGAGAGGCCAAGGTGGGAGGATTGCTTGAGGCCAGGAGTTTAAGACCAGCCTGTACAACACAGTGAGACCTCACCTCTACCAGAAAATTAAAAAAAAAAAGTCTCTTACCTCATCTTCCATCTACTCAACCCCCCCAGCCCTCAGAAAAGATGTAACCACTGTTTAGTTTCTTATTTATCCTTCCAGATATTTTGATGTATATATAAACCAATATAAATATATTGTTCCCCCATTTGTATTAATGTTATTGATAGCATATAATAAGGACTGTTCTGAAATTTGTTTTTTTTTTGTTTGTTTAAGAATATAGAAATTTTAAAAATGATTTTAAATTTCTCTCCCTAGCTGGACCAAGCTTGAGAGCAGGAACTACTATTCATCCTAGTATTTCTACACTTGATCTTAGCCAAAAGGCCAAGAAGTGATTATCCTTATATTTTGAATGCTTAGCACTTTTGTCTGTCATTGTAGGCATAAATATGAATGAATGAATAAATGAATAAAAAATTTACCACAGAACAATAAGTGCAGGATTTTTAATATATTTGGATTTTTGTTATATTTGTAAGCTATAACTATTTCAGCAGGCTTGAACAATATGATTTTGGTATTGTTTTAAATTTTTACATTGAGAATGGAATTTATTATTTGTAGAATTTCACAAGTACTGAAAACTGTTTAAAACATGAGCTTGCTATAGGGCATTCAATAATTCATTCTACAAATGCTCATTGTGTTCCATATGCCAGATACCTTGGTAGGTTGAGGGGAAGGACATAGTCAAGAAAATATTCCTTTAATTTTTGTTTGTTTTTCCCTCCAGGATAATGGAGGCATAAGGGAATGGAATAAAACACATAGAGAGAGGGGTCAGCCTTAGTAAGTGGGGGAGGGACACCTGAAATAGTAGGATTAAGTTTGAAGGTGGAACAGAATACTATATAGCCAAAGTTTAAAACTAATGGTCTCTCTTCTCTGTGAAACAAAACAAAAGAAAACAAACTGGGCCGTGGAGAATGGGAAAGGGAACCAGTTTACAATGAAATAATTTTGATTGATAGGGTCAGTTTTGTCATAAGAAGCTTCTTCAGATAATTATAGCAAGTTTGTCACTTGGAGAGTGGCCCCATTCCCTGAATTATAAACTGAATTCATAATTTACTTCATTATGTTTTCATTCTAAAACACTTCCTTCTTGTCACTTGTAACCTTTTCAAGTTTCTAGATTTATTGTGTAATAATTACATCAGAATAGTTTAAGATTCTGTGTAATAATTGTTTTGAACTGTGAGAATTTCATAGATATAAATTTGCAGAATGTTGGTGAAAGAAAGAGCAGAGGAAAAAATAGGAAGAAAAGGAATGGAATTTACTTTTAAAAAAATGTTTATCTTGAATATGAAAAGCAGAGAACTTTCCGTATTCAGGAGTGCAGTATTAGCTATTACTCTGTTAGGGTAACTGAGCCAGATGGCATGAGGCATTTCATTGCATCACACCAAATTTGATATATTAATCCCTAAATTGATAAAGGAGCTCTTCTAAATCTAAAATAATTATGATTCTCTGTAAGAACAGTTTTATGTACTTGTGGAGTACATTAAGAGTTTTAATGATTATTAGACTGTTACTATACAGTAGAAATATGTATTTTATAAATGTTAAGAATTTAACATAAAATCTCAATACCCTCTGGGAGAATCCCTAACAGAATAGCCCATGCCCTGTCATAGAGTATATGATGAATGTGATTGTTTACATGGACCTGTTTTGGACATTTGGAAAAGAATTGCAACCCCCCCACAGTGATATGACAAAGCTATCAATGTTATGAGAAATGTTACTTAAGATGATTCTTGCCACCTTTTCCTCCCCTTGTAGGCGCCTAACCAAGGAAAATGTGAAGCCTTCTGGAAGACAAATTGGGAAATTGAGCCACAGCAATCCAACCATTTTGTTTGATTATGTATGTTTCGAGGTTAATATTATTTTAAGGGATTTTCCTTTTTGTTTTTAAATTAACACAAGTGGAAGTACAATGATGTTGGCAAATGAAACGTTGTAAGGTTATGCTAAAAACAATTATTACACAGTATGTTTAACACATCGATCTACTTTCCTAGTTCTCTGTAACAGTGCTACTATTATAGACAGTCTAATGTTATCTTGTTTACCACATTTTGATCTCTAGAAGCATTACTTGTTTTTGGTTTTTAGAAACATTTGAATTGCAATTTATTGTGATTCAGATGTAACACTATTATTTCATATTTAGAAAGATTTCTAAAATACTTTTGACATGAGACTAGCCTCTGTCATGTGAAAATCCAAGTTTAGACTCCCTGGAATTATTTCCTAATTAGAAAATGTAGCCTAAAAAAAAATCTCTAAGGTGATGATAGAATAGTAGGTTTTATATAAATAGGAAATGATAGGAAACCACTTTAATTATAAACATTATTTCTTTTTTTCTTTTGAAAAATAAGAAGTGTAGCTATTACTTGGTGTAGTAGAAGTCCTCTTTTGATTAGTTAATGTCATCTGTTCTTTGTTGCTGTCTTCCAGATCTTGTCACAAATACAGAAGTATGATAACTTAATAACACCTGTAGTAGATTCATTGAAATACCTCACTTCATTGAATTATGATGTCTTGGCATGTATCCTTTCAAGTGAAGCAATACATAGATTTCACATTTCATAAATCTTAACAGTAAACGTTTTATTTTTATTCTGAGTTCCTTTAGTAACCATGTGAGGTTGATTCAGGTGGCTGATCTGAAGTTTGGCCAGTCAGTAGTGTGAGAGTTGAGTGAGTGTGTATGTTTATATGTCTTTGTATTGTATAAAGGGAGAGATGTTAGGTTTACCAAACATCTTGATATAGGTGGAATCTGCCTTCCTTGCTGAAAGATGGAAAAGAGGCTAAAGAAGAAAAGTTGACACTACAATGAGTGTATTTTTCTGTAATTTTTAATAACCTGAAGCAAACAATCTTATTTTTTTTTCAAGACGTGTCATATTATTTTTTTGTTTTAAGGGTCTTTGTTAGAGATGTAATGGCTTAAAATTTTTTCTTAATGTATGAAAGATTGTATCATTGAAGCTTTAGCTAATCCAGAAAAGGAGAGAATGAAACATGATGACACAACCATCTCAAGCTGGCTTCAGAGTAAGTGTTTTTATTTTTCCAAAGATGAAATTACTGTCTGTGGTAATTGCCATGTTAGACATTGTATTACCTATGCTTAGAGACTTTTAAGAGCCTATTTGTCATGAGTTTTTGAGAATATCTAGCCACTCAGCTTGTTCTACAGAGTGATCAAGTCACTTGGCTGTGTAAGAAGGTTCATATCGTAGTTACTCATTTTCCTAATTCAAGAGACTGTGATAGAATTTGGATAAGCATTATTGGGGAGGTGCAAATCTCCTTCTCCTTAACTAATGTTATTTTAGAGGAGTTGATCTTAAGAGAATTAGTCTCACTTCTTCCCATTCCATCCTGAGGTTCCAGGCATCTTAAAAGAACAAAAAATTGACTGTTTAACCAAAAAATCTAGCCATATTTCTTTTTATTTCTTGTGCCTTTGGTTTCTAGCAGCCAGTTCCTTTTCTTTCAACCTATTGTATCTCTCAGCCTATTGTAACTGAATCTTGCAGTGACTCCCCATTGTCCTTTAAAGTCTGAAATCTTTAATAAGTCATACAAGTAGTAAGTTCTTTTGAAATAAGGTCCTTAATCACTATTTTAGCCTCATCTTTCCCCCCTCCCCAATCTTCTGGGTTCCATTACTGCTGAACTACTTGCACTTTCTATGGTCCTTTGGCACATGTTATTTTCTCTACTTAGAATACCCTTCCGTGGCCAGTTATCTCCCCTACTCCATCTTCTATTTATTCATTAGATTTCAGCTTTGGAAAGCTTTGCACTCACAAGTCTGAATTAGGTGCTCTTCTTTTGTACTCCCATGGAACCTTTTACTCATCATAGTTATTTCAGTTTACTTTTTGTATCCTCCACTAGACTGAGCTCTGTGAGGGCAAGACCTGTGTTTTGTCCAGTATCGTTTAGGTGCTTAACAAATAATTGTGGAATAAGCTATAGAGTACTTGACTTTACTAGAATCTCCTACTCTAGTATTGACTGGGGTTCCTCCCTATTCAGGATATGATAGGGACTATAGGTTAGAATTGGTCTCTTATCTGCTTCTAGGTCTGGCAATACTTTACCTATTTCCTTGTCCCTCTAACTAGTAGCATGTTCCTAGATAAAAAGAGATTTTTTTTCTCTTGACTCAGACATCCAAAGGGTGGGTGTTTTGCCATTTATTCAAGTTTCTGAGTCATCTGCCAGATTTTGTTGTGTCTTAATGTCACAGACTCTGGAATCAGGCTGCATAGGTTGAATCACTGCTCTACTTTATACCAAGTACATGACCATGAGCAAGTTATGTGACATATCTGTTCTGAATTTGCCTCATCAATAGGTTTATACCAACCTAAGATGATAGTTGCAAGGATTAAATGAGATAATCAACATACAGTGCTTGGTACAGTGATTGGCATATGTATGCTCAATAAATATTAGTTATTATTAATTATAAAACTCTATTCAATGGCATCAGCAGAATTATTCCTACCTTATTTTCTTCTAGAAATTTAGTTGAAGAAATGACAGTGTTGTGCTTTTTGTTTTATAAACTGTTTTTACTCCTTTTTTATTTCACATAGGTCTGGCTAGTTTCTGTGGTGCAGTTTTTCGTAAATATCCAATTGATCTTGCTGGTCTTCTTCAATATGTGGCCAATCAGCTAAAGGCGGGCAAAAGGTATTCATAGCAGATTATACATAAATGAAATTCAGTAATTAGAGTACTTCTGATGGTATTAGGGTATTGAGATTGCTATTACCCTGAAAGACTACTTGTTGGTTATAGGCTCAAGTAGGATAGTTGCTCACTTATATGATAACTTAATACATAAAGAGACTTTTTTTCAAGAATAAATGTAATATTTGGCTATATGTTAACTCACTAAAAAGACACTTTCAATTATTTTGACTACCTATTAGGCTTTTGAGTAAATGACTAATATGGTATATTGTATATCTTCTTATGACAAATCTTATCACACTGTTGACTATGCTACTGGACAGTGAGTTTTATTACCTTGAGCATCTAGTAGAAACATGTTTGTTTATTTTGAGGGTATACATAGTATCTCTAAGACATAATTAATTTTTGAATTTGAACTTTAGATACATAAGGCTTACATACCTTTTGGACAGTGTCCTCTTTTTCTTTATAAATACTGAAGCTTATTTTTTTCAGGGCTGATATCGGTGCTTATAGTTTGAATTATTATGTACGTGTATTAAACCTCACCAGCAGTAAACTGACTAGAATCAAAGAACTGGAAATTGTTTTCAAAATCTTTTTGGTAGAAAACAAACAAAAACTTACAAGCTATCTGGTGTTCCAAACAAGTATTACCTGAGTAATTCTTGACAGATTCTTATTTTGGCTTAGGGAAAACTTTTAAAAAAAATTTAGGCTCAGGATTTTATCAGCACATCATTTATGCTCATTTATCAGCCATTTCTATACATTTTACTCTTCCCTGTATATAGGCCAGGAGAACATACATTATTTTTTAATCTATAACTCAGTTTTCTGTACTGTGATACAGTTTTGTGACCATCTAATTAAAACATAGTTTAAAGAAAAATTAAAATTGTTTCATTGGTACTTGCATACTAATTTGCATGAGGGCTCTCTTGTTTTTAAGAACTATCTTTAGGATAAGTAAGGTAAGTTGAGAGAACAAGCACTTGATAAGAATCTTAGAAAACTGTTCCTTTGTCTGTTAGCTTGTTTCTTGGGTCTAGCTTTACCTTTGGAAAAACATCTGTTATTTGTTTTTTAGGAAAGAATGTTTTTACTGTGTCTTCATTATTTAATTAAAGAAAATCTTAGAAGTCATAAGGTGTTATTTCCATTGGTAGTCCTAAACTTTGAGAATTAAAGTGCATAACTATTGGCACATTACTAAAATGTGCTTAGGGCTGCCCACTAAATTGTCATCTTTGGCTCAAATATCACAACTTGGAACTTCCCTTCCCTTCCTCTTTTTCCTTCTTTCCCTCCCTTTCTTCCAAGTGTATATGACTATTCTACATCTTTATTCCTTCTTAGTAATTGGATTGTTGAGAGAGATGGCTGTATATCATCAAAAATATATTGGCCATTCTGTATTGGGGGAGAAAAAATGCTCTGAAGAGCATTATTGGGTCAGCTAATAAAAGTGAAGTATGAATGGTAGATTAAACTATTGTTTCAGTGTTAGATTTACTAAAATTGATAACTGCTATGTTAAGAGAATAGCTTTGTTCTTAGAAAATGCATTCTTAGGAATTTTAGGGGTAAAAGGCAATGATGCAAATAATTTACCATCAAATGGTTAAAAAAATTGTGTGTGGGGGGAGGGGGGAGGGAGGGAGGCAGGGAGGGAGAGAGAGAAAACAATTGATAAAACAAACAGAAGTAAAAATGTTAATAGGTGAAGTTGGGGTAAAGGGTATATGGGTGTACTTTGTACTATTTTTGTTTTCTGTTTTTGCATCCTATCTGTAAGTTTGAAATTATTTCCAAGTAAAAATAGTTAAAATAAACATACATGTACCAAATTATTTTTCAGTATAGTTCTAGGAATGCTGTTCCTTAAAAACCACTTCAGCCCCATCTCTCATATTTATATACGAATACTTTAGGAATTCTCAGGATATTAATTATATTATCACTTTTATATCTGAAGTTTTAACTGTAGATGGTTTCTTATTGTTTTTTTGGAATAGTTTTGACCTGCTTATATTGAAAGAAGTGGTACAAAAAATGGCAGGAATAGAAATTACAGAGGAAATGACAATGGAGCAACTAGAGGCCATGACTGGTGGAGAGCAGCTAAAAGCTGAGGTGAGAGATGCTATTTTTGTTTATTGACTTTTAAAATTCATAGTGTATGCATTGTCATAGTAAAGAATCCAAACAATATGTAAGTACATAAAATCTAATGTCAAAGCCATACATACCCTTCTATCACAGCTACCCCACCTCCCTTTTAAAAAATTGAGATATACACTTAGGAGGCTGAGGCAGTGAGCTATGATTGCGCCACCGCACTCCAGCAGAGAGAGAGATACTAGTTATTTTAACCTTTTTTAACACATTGACTGCCATACTAGAAAAAAAATGTGTTTTATTACAGAGATAGAATAAAAACTTCAAAGACAAAACGATCCTTTCTAATTTAGTGAAAAATTTAATGAAAAATGAAATTTATTGACTTCTATTCATTTAATCCACGTTTTTATCATTAATTTGTCAGTATTAATTGTAACAATAAGAACATTAACAAGTAAGATTTTCACGAACCAATTGCAGGGGTTTGCCTAGGTTTTGCTCCACAAGGCCCTGGGCTCAAAAGTAGCGTGAGTTAAACACAACTCACATGGCAGTTAATATGTTAAAAACTGAAACAAAGTATAAAAGACGGTTAAGTAATACATCTGTAAGGAAAATAAATACCAAATCTTCTGTGATCCTTGATATCCTTAGTGCCATAAATCTTAACATAGTTGCTGTCTTGAATCTGTTCCACACTGAATAAAGAATAATCCTTTATGAAGGATTATAAGGTGGAAAATGGAAAATATGCAGAAGTTTAAACACAATTGACAGTTATCTTTAAGCCAGTGACTATAATCAGTAATAGTGTCACTAAAATAAATTTGTGAAGAAGGGGAAGGAATGTAGAATGTAGGAGATTTTTATATTAAGTATTGTAACTAAACTTTTTTCTGTGTTTTTTTCCAAATGAAGTGACATGAGTTATGTATTGTACACTGGTAAATTTGTGTCTTCTCTTGTGTAGGGTGGTTATTTTGGCCAGATTAGAAACACTAAAAAATCCTCTCAGAGGTTAAAGGACGCACTATTGGACCATGATCTTGCTCTTCCTCTGTGTTTGCTTATGGCTCAGCAGAGGAATGGGGTAATCTTTCAGGAAGGTGGAGAGAAGCATTTGAAACTTGTGGGAAAGCTCTATGACCAGGCAAGTTAAAGTGGCTTTTATGTTTATGTAGATTTTTTTAGTCCTGATAAAGAAAAATAGAGAATGTGATATAATTTGAAAAATGTCATTTTTGTGCATCTTATGATTGTGAAACAGCTCTAATGTAAAATAGACATTCTGGAAATAGGGCCTGTTTCTGTTCAAATTATGGTAATTTAAGAGATGGTTCTAGGAGATGTTAGATATAAGGCTTTCAGTTAGGCATTCCGTCATTAAGTTCCTGCAACTTCAAGTTGTTTGCTCTTATATCTTTCCTGATCTCTGGAAATCTGAAATTTCAATCACAACAGAATAGATACTGTCTCCTTTTTTTTTCTTTGTATTATAGTTGGTGATAAATACATTTTGTGGCTAATCATAGGTGTTGGTACTTTATAAATATATTCTATAAATAGTTTTCATCTTTTAAGGACAAAGGAGTTGATTTCTATTTGCCTGTGCTTATTGTTTTATGTGATTTAGGTAAATACATTCTACTAAAAGTGATGAACAATAGCTTGGAACTTAAGAGACCCAGTTGGCTATTAAAGCCTTGGATTAGACAACCTATCAGGACCTTGGCATCTTTTTTGTAATATGATTATGTGATCATGTTTGTAGATGGTCTCTAAAGTCCTTTCAAGTTATAAAATTTAGATTCTTCTTTTTAATCAAAATATTGTTAAAATGACGTGTCTTAATCATTTTGGAAAATATTTGTTGATTTTGTAAAATGGTAGCACATCTTTTTTTTTTTTTGTCTTATTTTTAAAATTTAGTGTCATGATACCCTGGTACAGTTTGGTGGGTTTTTAGCATCTAATCTAAGCACAGAAGATTATATAAAGCGAGTGCCTTCAATTGATGTGCTCTGTAATGAATTTCATACACCCCATGATGCAGCATTTTTCCTGTCTAGGCCAATGTATGCACACCATATTTCGGTAAGTACAAGTATCTTTGCTGCCACTCAGTTATGATTCCAAATTATTTCTTAACTGTTTTATTTGTAAATGCATTTTAGTTTGACATAGATATAGTTTATGTCTCTTGGAGAGTTTTGTTAATATTTAGCTCTGAGCAGTATACAATGAAAATGTCCCTTTTTAAGATAGGTCTTACTGGTTCTATAACTTTCCTGTTATTTTTCCATCAGTTGTCCAGGTTGATGTCTCATGGACCCTCTAGGACTGTAGTTCTCAAACATTAGTGCAGATGAGAATCATCAGAGAAGCATCTTAAAAACTCAGAATCCCGTGTCCCCAAATTCTAATTCAGCAACTTAAAGGGAGCCTGGGAATTTTTAAAATTAATTTTTGTTTGTTTTAAAATAAGCACTAGGTGATTCTGATGCATGTGAATCTAGGTACAGCACTCTGAGAAACATTCCTGTTGACTATGGGGAGTCCTGTTTCCTCAGTGACAGTATCCCTGTCAGATGGCTGACTTGCTGTTACCCATATTGCCTTCAAAGAAAGGAAGATGAACAGAAAGACTTAACCCTTCTAGCCACCTAAAAATTCTTGCCTTCTCTATTGTGTAGCTTCTAGAAACGGTGTGTTCATGGTTCTTGTTTTCTCTCCACTTAAATGAAACCATTCCAGACAGGCAAACAAACCAAAAACTGCCCAGAAGTAAACTAGAAACTTCCCCAGCATGGAACCCCAGTAGTGACTGTATTGAAATTCAAGTAAGGATGTGGGGTGAGAGCAGACAGCCCTCCCTCATCTGCCACCTGGACTGTTCTCTGCAAAGCAATGACTTCTAATGGGAATTTACTTTTCCTTTTCCCTCAGGACCATGGTCAGTCCTCTGGAAACTGTGGTGCTTCCCTACTCTGACTGGAGCCCCAGAATATTCTTTATTTTTCTGTAGGCTTGGATTCTGGCCCTTCTGTTTATTTGTTGTTTTTAAGTCTGTACTATACAAGGCTTTCACTACAGATTTTGGGGAAGGTCTTGGTCCTTTCTCTTCAACTATGATCCCTTCTTTGTTCCTAATAGGGATACAGAGCTGTGTAGTAAGTAGAGGTATGCAAAAAAGGTGCTAAGAAATTTGGAGTCTAAATTGATCATTTAGTCAACAATCTGCTGTTAGTGTTTATATAGCAACTCTTACAGCCTCCCACTCCCCCCCAACAACTGTTACTTGATTTAATTATCACTGTATTAGCATTATACAACAATTCCTGTGCTATATGCTCTAGAGGGGAAAAGGGGATAAGGGAGTGGTGTTAGGCCTTGTCTTCCCCTTTAGAATCTCTCAATCCAGAGAATTATATGCTGTCTTTGTGTAGTTATGTCTTGTGTTGTCGCCCACCCCACAGTAGATCAGTCTCAGCTATACAACAGGGGACCTGATTTCTTGAAGGACTGAGGTGGGAGAATTGCTTCATCTCAGGAATTCTGACCTGCCCTGTGCTATACTGAGAAGTGAACACACTAATCAGCGATATTGAACCCTAGCAAACAGGAACACCTGGTTGCCTGAGGTTGGCTGAACTTTTCCAGGTCAGAAAATGGAGCAGGTCATTCATACCAATAGCTACCTTTTCTCTAGCCTGTGTAAAATAATTGTCTTTGTCTTTTAAGAGATCTAAAAATCTAAACAAAGAAATGGCATTTCCCTCTCAGGGTTGAGGAAGAAAACAGAGAACTGTATGGAAGTGGCTATATAGCCAAGTCAGGGATATGTCTTTTACCTGGAGCCCACATGCCACTCTCTGGAAAGGGAGTTCCTTGACAACCTTGGTTGCACTGGATGGGCATCCAGCCTGCCCTGGGGATCCTTGCTTTTGCGTCTTGGGTGGAAACCTCTTTTGAAGAGCCTTCGATGAGAGAGGGGAAATGTAAGAGTGTTAGATGAATGCTAGGTCCCCTCCATAAATTGACTACCAGCAGGCTATCTTGAGAATAATTGGGCCAAACACTGCTCAGATTCCTGGGCCAACAAGAGATTTTTGAACAATAATCAGAACTATATTAGTAACTATGGATGTTAGTTATATTCCATACATCTAGTTCCCCAGCTAACTTGAGATATATGGAACTGTTACACCTCTCCATTTAACTGAAGATGTGAGCTTGAAGTGAGAGTTAAACTAACTTTAGGCAAGGAAATATCCATCCTGGGTAAATACGAAGTATAGCCATCTTTTTTGATCAAGCCTATTTTTCTAACTAGGTAGGGATTAGGTGGGTACCTAGCTATGGAAGTCACAGATTCAGAACCAGAGGACTGGGGAGACTGGAGCTATTAGGTTATTAAATATGAAATGTCTGATTTCCTTATGTACTAAGTTTGATAGTTGATATCTCTGACATTTCACTCTGGCACTTCTTGTTTTATTTTTATTGTGAAGGTACATCCTCAGTCTTTCAAGCACATATTTTGGCTTGTGATTATCTTTCAAATTTTTTTTAGAGCAATTTTTGTGAAACCATGGGTAAGTCAAAAATTCGTGTTATTTTTGAATATGAGTTCCCTCGTGGAACCAATTCTGTGCACACAGCTCGGAATATCAACGAAGTGTTTGGGAAGGATGTGGCTAATGAACACACAGTACGTTGATGGTTTGAGAAGTTCCATTCTGGTGATTTTAATCTGGAAAATGAGCCATGTGGGCAACGTGAGACCAAGGTGGATAATGATGAGCTGAAAGCTGTAGTGGAAGCGAATCCATCCCAACTTACACGTGAATTAGCAGCAAGGTTTGACCTTACTATTCCAACAATATTGGACCCCTTGAAACAAATGGGCAAGGTAAAGAAGCTGGATAGATGGGTTCCACATGAATGAAACGAGCATCAGCAGAGAAATCATCTTGAAGCTTGCCTTTCTTTGCTGTCATGACATAAAGGTGAACCATTTCTGCACTGTATTGGTACATGTGATGAAAAATGGATTCTTTTTCACAATCGCAAGCATTTGGCACGATGGTTGGATCAAGATGAAGTGCTGAAACACAGTCCAAAGCCAAATATTCATCAGAAAAAGCTGATGGTGTCTATTTGGTGGTCCAGGGCTGGTATTATCCACTACAGCTTCATGAAACCTGGTCAGTCGATTACAGTGCATGTGTACTGCAACCAATCGAACAAAATGATGAGGATGCTTGGGATGCAGCAACCGAGATTAGCCAATAGAGACAGGCCAATCCTCTTGCAAGACAGTACTCGACCACATGTCACACAAACAATGCTGCTCAAACTACAGCAGCTGGACTTGGAAACTCTCTGTCATCACCAGACCTTGCACCAACTGACTACCATTTCTTCCAGGCTTTGGACCACTTCTTGCAAGGAAAAATACTCAATTTTCAGCAAGCTGTGGAAAATGCCTTTTGTTATTTCATTGCCACTTGCTCTCCAGGCTTCTTTGCTGCTGCCATAAACAAGCTACCGTTAAGGTGCCAAAACTATGTTGATAGTTTAGGTGCATACTTTGATTAATTGTACTACTTCTTGTTTGAGATATAATAAACTACACTTTTGAGTTGAAATCGGACATTTCATATTTAATGACCTAATATCATACAATCCTCTCATACCTATAACAATTTTTAGTTTTCATTGTTGAGACCCACCTTGAGACAAGGGTCTGAAAGAGAGGCTTTTCCTCAGTTCATATTCTAGATCTTGCCCAAATCAGGTAGGTAGGCTATGTTATGCAGGTAGTTTCAGCACTGTTTTATCCCATGTTTTGTTAGAACCTTAGCAGATGTCATGCTGCTCACCTAGATTCATGTTAATTACGTTCAGTAAGACCTGCTCTCTAAATTAAAAAATGCTTTGTTTTCCCAGCTATTATTCTCTCAGGTCTCTGATGTAATTGGGACCCCTCTCTCGTAACTAATTTTTTTTAGCTTTGTCACTTGTGTGGTCACAGTAATTATCAGCATGCTCTCTAAAATGGGGAAAACAGGAGATAAATCTTCCCACTACTAGAACAATTATAAGATTCTCAGGTTCTGCTTGAGATACCCTCTGGAACAAAGAGAATTTGGTATACTTTCAGTCCAGGGAGGCTGGGAGTATAGCAGCACCCAGGGCACTCAGGAAGGCAGGAAGGCAACTGGACTGTAAGTTGCGGAGACACTTTTGCCTATCACAGTGCAGAAATGGAATTGGAACCTTTGACCTCTGACTGTCTAGTTTTGGGTTACATGTTTAGCACAAACTGAATGATTTAAATGATTTTCTAACATAAAAAAAAAAACCAGCTAGTTTTAGAACCTAGTCTCTTAGGTTCATCTTAAGGATGATGCCTAACTCAAGCAACATTTTCTGGGTGAGAGCTCTTTCATCCTAAAGAGACTGAATGACATGAAACAATAGCAACAACTCTACTTTGTGTTATTTTCTTTTTTTACATTTGGCATATGAATATCTATGAACTAATATGCAGTACTTCCTATTGTGCTAACAGATTTTTTCAAATATAATTAAGAGTATGGCCTTTCTTTGACTTCCCCCAAATTAGGATAAACCAGTCAGGCCAAAGAAGTTGCAGTGTCAGTTCTCACATGCTTTAAACTTCAGTATACCACAGCCTTTCATAGAAAATTTTATTTGGCTTAGCAGTAGGGTAACCAGCTGGTCCTAGTTTGCCTGGGATTTTGCTAGTTTTAGCATTAAAGTCTTGCATCTTAGGAAACTCCTAAATCCCCAGCAAACCCAGACAATTGGTCACTGTACTTAGCAGTCTTGTATTAATAGTAACTCTCTCATAACTTTTCTTAGTTTTGATCCAGCTTCTTAATTGATAAATTATAACAATTGGTAGGGACTACATGTAGTGATACTACATTTTGTTCTGGTTGGCTATTACTATTAATAGTTCCATTCTGCCTCTTTACTAATGTTAAGACCCTTTATTTGACTCCCTTGAATATCTCAAAAGCAGGACTGGAAGTCCTACACGTTCAATTCCTGATACAGCAGTGAGTAAGAAGGAGTAGGGTAGGTGCAATGGACGGGGTAGGGGCACACATACCCTATTCACTTACTCAACAGGTTGGATTCAGTAGAATCTTCTGAAAAACCGCTAGTCAGCACACAGGACTAAAGATTGGAACAGCCTCCAGGGATGATTTATCTTAAAATAAATGTTGTGGGTAAGAAACTAGAATTTCTATTTGAGATTGATAGTCTTTTGATTCTTTAAAAGGGAATATAGATTTTTATACCATGAAAGTCAAAGCTATAAATTGTGTTGTGCATATGTGTATGTATGTATGTGTTTTTGCTTTTTATCTCCAGTCAAAGTATGATGAACTTAAAAAGTCAGAAAAGGGAAGTAAACAGCAACATAAAGTTCACAAGTACATTACGTCATGTGAGATGGTGATGGCTCCTGTCCATGAAGCAGTGGTCTCCTTACATGTTTCCAAAGTCTGGGATGACATCAGCCCTCAATTCTATGCCACATTCTGGTCATTGACAATGTATGACCTTGCAGTTCCACACACCAGCTATGAACGAGAAGTTAATAAACTTAAAGTCCAGATGAAAGCAATTGATGACAATCAGGAAATGGTAGGTTTTTGTTCTAGTAGTTCAAGTACAATAACTTTATGGCATTAATTCAGCATTATGCATACTTTGAAATTGTTTTAGCTCAGGTTCCTTAAAGCTATGATCTTGTTGGTATATAATATTTTCTTAAGTAGGTTTAATGGTAACCTCTTAATGGGTTGGCAGGGGCTTGGTAATGGGTGGGGTTATGATTAGTCAAAGCGTATTTGAGTTTGCTTTTCTACTGATGACTATGCTAGTAACTTAAAGTGATCTGTGTGACTCTAATTGTAAGAGCAGTAGGAGTTCCCAAGAGGAGAAGACTTATTGAAAAGCTGAGTCTTGAGCTGGGCAAGACTTGAAGGTAGATTAGGTTTGGAAATATGGAGGCAGACAGGTAGGTCACTCCCAGGTTCCGGCAAAGGCAGGAAGTAGTCTGGGGTTTAAGGAGGCCACTTTTACTGTAGTGAGTGTGCTTAGTGATAAATTTGAATAGTTAGGATGGGGCCAGATCATGTAGGGCATTGAAAGTCAGGTGGAGAAGTACACTTGGTGAAATTGAGAGCTATTTTAGATTTCTGAGCAGGGAAGTAATAATGGTAAAAAAAAAATGGTGCTTTAAAAAGATGATTTATGACAGCAGTATGAAGGATGCTTTTTATAGGGGAAGGGACTAGTATTAGGCTAAAGACCAGCTAGGTGGCTTTTTGGGTAATTCATTGTGAGGTACCTAGGGCATGGACTATGGTGGTGGTAGTCGGAATGCCCAAGATTTGTAAACAAGTGGGATATAGGAATAAAGGAGAAGGAAGAGTCAAAGATGACTCCATGCCTAAGACTCATAGTACCAGTGGTGGGAAGGTAGCCTGTTTTGATGGTGTACGAAGACTTGATGACACTATTCTGGATGTGTTGAATAGGATAAAAGCACATCCAGGTAGACCTACTGTATGTTGAAGTAATTATAAAGTATCAGCATTTATCTCTTCGAATTTTTTAATCAAAAGAAGGAAGGTAATGTGCGTATAGTTAGAAAAGTATCTAACTTATACTTCGCAGCCTCCAAATAAAAAGAAAAAAGAGAAGGAGCGCTGTACTGCCCTTCAGGACAAGCTTCTTGAAGAAGAAAAGAAACAGATGGAACATGTACAGAGAGTTCTACAGAGATTAAAACTGGAAAAGGACAACTGGCTTTTAGCAAGTAAGTTGTTGGAATTGTTAAATTTCTGCTGCTGGTAAAGTACAAAAGCAAAACTTTGTAACTTTGGAGGTGTTGAAGTGTATTTTGTTTGTGTTTCAACTCAGTGTTCAGTATTCCATTCTTATTCATTAATGCAGAATCACGTGTTTACTGAAGGAACTGATTTATTTTGCTGTAGTAAAATTAATTATAACTATAGTATTGGCAGCTTATCATTCAACTTTTCTGCATAAAGTCATATTTCTGGAGAAATTGTAGATAGAAAAATGTCCACAGAGTAAAAACGATAGTCTTGTCCCAGGCATGATCTTTTGGTTACAAACTATAAATAGTTTGTGGTTTTATATCAATCTCTACACTAAAGTTAATATGTTTTCATGTTTGGTGGCCTTGAGGCACTTGAGGAAGAAGTTTACCACTTAATATATTCTTCCCTTATTTTTAGAATCTACCAAAAATGAGACCATCACAAAATTTCTACAGCTGTGTATATTTCCTCGATGTATTTTTTCAGCAATTGATGCTGTTTACTGTGCTCGTTTTGTTGAATTGGTACATCAACAGAAAACTCCAAATTTTTCCACACTTCTTTGCTATGATCGAGTAAGTTCTTTTTATTGCAACCTTTAAAAAAAATTCTCACACAAAGATAGCTAAACATTTTAATCTATAGGTGTATTATTGTGTGTGTGTTTAAAAGCATGAACTCAAGGGCCAAGTGCCTGAACTTGAATCCTAGCTCTACTTTCTAGCTATATGATCTTTGGCAAGTTATTTATCCTCTCTGTGCCTCAGTTTTCTTATCTGTAAAATGGGATAGTAGTACCTGCTTCATAAGATTGTTGTGAGGATTAAATGAGTCACTACATATAAAAAGCACTTTGAGTAGTACCTGATGTGTAATAAGCACTCAAGGTTAAACCATTAACTCAGCATTTGAGTTTGCATGTTGTGTCATAGTAGGTAGAGCTCTCTTCTCCATTCTTAACCTTCACTCCTCAAGAAAATAACAAAGAAGCTTACACCTTTGCATATACATAAAAGCAGGGAAGCTTTTCAGTACTCACAGATTTTGCATCTGGCTTTTTTCTTATATTACTACAATTTATGGTTTAAAAACATCAAGTGTGGTACAGCATGTCAACTGCCAATTTCTAGTTTCTATCAGCTTTGCCTCTGCTTACTGTCCCTCAACCCCAGTAACATGGCTACGTCTTTAGGAAATTATTATGTAATAATAATGATATTTTTTTCCTCTGTCATTGTAAATCAACTTTCTTTATAAAAGTTATTTTTTGGGGGAGAGGTCGCTTTATGAATGTGCTATTTCTGCACAAAAACCAAAATCTCCAAAGGTCTCCACAAGTGTGAATATAAAGGGGAAAATATATTTTGATTAAGCTTATCTATTTATTAATATTTGCTATAGCATGATCTTTTAATATTTTCCAACTGATTTTGACCTCGATTTGTTTATATTTTTCAAACATTTTTTTCCTGTAGGTTTTCTCTGACATAATTTACACAGTTGCAAGCTGTACTGAAAATGAAGCTAGTCGATATGGGAGATTTCTTTGCTGCATGTTAGAGACCGTGACCAGGTGGCATAGTGATAGAGCCACGTACGAAAAGGTACGACTAATAAAAACCCTTATATTTTACCCATGTATATAATGACTACTTCCAGTAATCTCTAGATTGTTCAGTTTTAAAAAGGAAGCTGAGTTTAAGATTCATTTTTAAAACAGTGTTTAAAAGTACAATTAGTTCATTATTAAAAAGGTTATAATCTCAAACTGACATTCCAAACTAATATCATTGAATAAACTGAACCTTTCTGTGAAAACTGCCTATCATCCAAATAAGCGTGGTGTTTTTACATGGAAACGTTGATTTATTCTACTTAAGTTTCAGCTTCTGCTATTTTGTAGGACATAATTTTTCTTTAAAAGTGACAAACTTTTTTCTCTTAGGAATGTGGAAACTATCCAGGATTCCTTACCATATTACGGGCAACTGGATTTGATGGTGGAAATAAGGCTGATCAATTAGACTATGAAAATTTTCGACATGTTGTACATAAATGGCATTACAAACTAACCAAGGTAAAAACTGGATTTTTCAAAGGCGATTTTTTTCTCTTTATATTTGTACTTTTATAATAACTGATCTTAAAATGTTTGTTGTAGGCATCGGTACATTGCCTTGAAACAGGCGAATATACTCACATCAGGAATATCTTGATTGTGCTAACAAAAATACTTCCTTGGTACCCAAAAGTTTTGAATCTGGGTCAGGCTTTGGAAAGAAGAGTGCATAAAATCTGCCAAGAAGAAAAAGAGAAGAGGCCAGATCTATATGCATTGGCTATGGGGTAACAAAATTATACTTTAATGTGATTTATGGGACTAGATGACAGAAGGATTCTGAAGACTTTAAAATGTTTTACAGTGTTGAAGTTTATCTTCTGCCTTACTACAGGAGATTATGGGAGATTATGCGATCATGTTCCCACAGGCTGGTGAGAGTTGTCACTTCTGATTATCAAATTCCGGTCTATACTGGATGATAGTTTCAAAGTCATTTATAATATTTCTTGATTGGGAGAAAATGTAATTTTGTCATCACAGTGGAGTTATTAGATCTTCAAAAAGAAAAAAGTCATCTTAGTTTAAGGATTAGTTTATATTGAAATTTTTATTTTTAAGAAAGTAGGGCTTTCTATAAAAATCTTTTAAGAACTTACTGAAAATTAATACTTTTTGTTCTCTAGGACCAAGTAGTGGAGTGAATAACTTGCTAATTTTATTCATTTAAACCTCATGTATGTGCTTTTTGATTTGTATTTGTATATTTAAACACTTTGTGCGACTTTCAGCTACTCTGGGCAATTGAAAAGTAAAAAGTCATACATGATACCTGAAAATGAATTTCATCACAAAGACCCCCCTCCGAGGAACGCAGTTGCCAGTGTACAAAATGGGCCTGGTGGTGGGCCTTCTTCATCATCAATAGGAAGTGCATCTAAATCAGATGAAAGCAGTACTGAGGAGACTGGTATGCTTATTTATAGAAACTCATAAGTAAAATGTTTTCTATCTCATAACAAGTACAATGCTAGCTTAGTATTACCCGGCTGTTTTTTTCTAATTATTCTCTAATCAATTTGTGTTGAAATTGTAGTTTATTTACATTTGGGGCTTGTTAAATAAAACTTTACTTTTATTTCAGATAAATCAAGGGAGAGATCTCAGTGTGGTGTGAAAGCTGTTAATAAAGCTTCTAGTACCACACCGAAAGGGAATTCAAGCAATGGAAATAGTGGCTCTAACAGGTAGGATCACTGTGCCGTGTATCATAATTCTAAATTCTTAAGTGATTAGCTTCATAAATGGAAGGGGAGTGGTAGTTGAGTAATGTAAAAGTCATTTGTGTTGGACTTTGAAATTTTGTATGTACCCCTATTTTGAGGATGTGCTTTACATCCTAATTATGTTTCATATAATGACTTTGTTTCCCCTACTGGGATATTCAGGGGAATGTAAGTGTGAAGCTGAAAAAATTTTAGGGTAGAGTGATTGCACTGGACAGTCTGAGTAAGGATTGTTAACATAAGAAAAGCTTACACTAATTTAGAATAGTGATCCATCCAGCTAAGCAATCCATTTCCTGAGAGTAGCTCCCTTGTTTGGTTTGTAGGATGTTTTTGGTTGTTACCTTGTTATCCTCAAAGGGTATGAATGTATGCAAAAAAAAAAGCTTGACATTATTTTAATCATTTTCTTTAATCTGCTATTTATAAATCTGTTTATTATTTACTGTATAAAGAAGTACTTCCTTCTTAAAGTTGTCCTTTAGTTTTCATAGGGCTCCCCTTAGTTCTAGTATTTTTGAAGTCAGTAAGAAACCCTTTATGATTTCAAACATGGGATATATTTTATGATTATTTGTCTTAAAATTCTATGTTTTTATTCTTAAGCAGCAAAGCTGTTAAAGAAAATGACAAGGAAAAAGGGAAAGAGAAAGAAAAAGAGAAAAAAGAAAAGACTCCAGCTACTACTCCAGAGGCCAGGGTACTTGGTAAAGATGGTAAAGAAAAACCAAAGGAAGAGCGGCCAAATAAAGATGAAAAAGCAAGAGAGACCAAGGAAAGAACACCTAAGTCTGACAAAGAGAAAGAAAAATTCAAAAAGGAAGAAAAAGCTAAAGATGAGAAATTCAAGACCACTGTCCCCAACGTAGAATCAAAATCGACTCAAGAAAGGGAAAGAGAGAAGGAGCCATCCAGAGAAAGAGATATAGCAAAGGAAATGAAATCAAAGGAAAATGTTAAAGGAGGAGAAAAAACACCAGTTTCTGGGTCCTTGAAGTCACCTGTTCCCCGATCAGATATTGCAGAGCCTGAAAGGGGCAAGTGTACCTTTCTTTATATGTATTTACCTTTTGTTATTTTAATGTACAGTTGTTATTGTCTTCTTGTTTTGGTGAATTATTTAGGGATTTTGCTAGGGGAACTGGATGGCCTTAAAAATTGGTGATTTTTTTTGAGTGTTTGGAAAAACTAGAAATATTCCTTATTCTGACTATTTTTTTTTTGTCCTAACAGAACAGAAACGCCGCAAAATTGATACCCACCCTTCTCCATCACATTCCTCCACAGTAAAGGTTAGTATAGCCTGAGGAAGGCAGCGTCCATGTTAGGCTCACCTGTTTGGAATACCAGTGTCCTGACTTCCTTCAAGTCTTGTGCCAAGTATTCACTGGAACCACTGGAGGTTTTATATTGCATTAGAAAATGAATTTTTTCTGTATTGGTGGACTGATTTTTTTCTATTGAGTATTTTTATTATAAAAATGTTAAAACTTCAAGGACCTAGCACTAATTTTGTAGTGTTTCAAAGTGCAAGAGAAATTTTACCCAGAAGTGCCTCAACTGCTTTAAGCAGTCTTTTTTGGAGTGCAATGGTAGCTACAAGCAAATGAATCTTTTCAGCAGAATGAAGCCTATTTTTCGGCATAAATATTGAAGAATGTATAGCACTGAAGACTTCCTGGATGATACAGGATAAACAAGATACCTCTGAATTCATCAAGCTTCTTGATGAGCATCATACCGATGTGTGCCTTCTAAGAAGGAGTCCTGAAAGGAGTTCCATTTTAAAGTCTCCTTGGTGATCAGTTCTCCTGTAGTTGTGTATATTCAGTGAGCATGCAGCTTCTGTTGTATCTTCCCTTGGAGGTTTGTTTATACCCATTGGGTTCCCAACAAGTTGAACCTTGCGTTACGATAAAAGCAGATGTGGCATCCAATCCTACCACCCAGCAAAGAGAAACCCCAGGCATTCAACTGCAGCACAAAATCGTGGGTGTAGCCTTCTTGAAGACTCAGGGTAGCCATTCCTTGCTCCATATTTAATTTTAATTCTAAAGTCATCTAATTTCATGGAATCTTTGAATTTGCAGTACGTTGAACTTTTAAAACTGTAAGTTACTAATTCTTCATCAAGAGCACTGTGGTGGAATACCATAATTGATTTCTTTTTCTTTTTCTTTTTTTTTTTAAATGCTTCTTTTTGTGTGGGAGGTGTGAGACTCACCATGATAGGCACTTTGCAAAAAAAAAAAAAGTGACTACTCTTATATATTTTATTTTCTTGTTAATATAATGCCACTGAATTTTCCAGCTAGGATTAAAAAAATGCGTATTTATATTACAGTTATGAGTAAAGTAAAATTTGAAACCTCCCAATTAAAGAAAAACTTTAAGTCAGTGTTGCTCTTCCACAGTGACCTCCACTATTTTAAACTTTTTGTGGAGAAAAAATGTTTTGCTTTCTTAAGCCTCTTAAGTTATCTATAGCTTAAGTAGAGACATAAAAAATGTGGCATCAACATTTTTTTAAAATTCTGAACAAAGATTTTTATTTCTTACATTGAGTACATATAATTTAGTTTTTTTTAACATTACAATTCCATTACATGGTTTTGTTTTTGTTTTTATTGTTGATATTCATGTTGATAATGACATCATGAAATTTATCCTCACAAGAAGTAGCTGGTTTATTTCCAGGTTACAGCCATACTTCCCAAAGTTCCTCTGGGTTCTGAAAACTATGCCAGCTCACCTGTCATCTCCATTCATTTTCTACAGGACAGTCTCATCGAACTCAAGGAGTCTTCAGCAAAGGTTTGAGTCTTTTAAAATCATCATGCCTAAGTAAACCAAAAAGTTCTTTACTTCTTTTATTTAGTAGATACCCTCACCCTAGTAAATTCAGCAAGCTAGGATCAGTGGGAAAAAATTCTCTGCTTACTTAGAATAACCTTGGAAAATACATATTACAAACTGAAACAACAGATGATGTGGTCCCTTTTAATGAGATTGTTATAAAATGTGTGTAATGTGGCAATGTTTCTGTAAATCTTTCCTTGCTTGCTGTGTTATCCATTATCCTTTGAGGCTTAAAAATCTGGAAATAAGTTTAAGATTTGGGGAAGGGGTTATTGGTTTGTTTTGGGGAGTAGGCTTATTTAATTTCTCAAAACAAATCTGCCAGGTTGTTATCTGACTGTTTTTTAGACAACTCAAAAGACCAAAAAATAAATTTGATGCATTCGCATAAGTGTTTTATAAACTGAGCTCATCTCAATCCATAAAATTCTTTATCCTTTGCTGAGGTACCTTTTTGGTAGTTGTGGCATAATATCAGGAGATATAGTTAATTTAAACTAATCATTCCTCTGGAGGGGACTACTGAACTTGGTGGTTGTGTTTACATGTCAGTATTAATTCTTACCTATTATTACTCTACTTTCTTGAGTATTCTACTAAAAACAGTGTGCAGTTTGTCTGTCTTATTACAGAGTTCATTTCAGTATTATGGTTGAATTGTCCATTGTTCATGTTATTTTGTCTTTATTATTATAAAATTTGTACTCTCCTTTGATTTTCTACTTTGCCTCCTCTTACCAGTTACAAGCAAATGAATCTTTCCAGCAGAATGAAGCCTATTTTTTGGCATAAATATTGCTGAGCATGATTAAAAAAAATAAATCTGCTAAGCATGATTCCTTTACTGGTGAACCAAATGAAATTTTGAAACAGAGCCAGATGACATTACTAACTGCTTTTAGATCTATAGATTTGTAATGAAATGTCTGTGGATATTGGGCAGATAAGCACTAATTTTTAACAGTTTAGATTAACCAATGTGCCTCTGCCCTAAAATTGTAGCATTGTTTTTAGAATATACTGTATTAATCAAAGGAGTCTCAGCTGTACTGTGAGTCCTTTTGTTTAAAGTAAAACTTTTTATTGGCCAAATTAAATATGTATTGCAGTATAGTAGGTTTTCATAACCAGTTTGAGATTGTATTTGTCATTCTTAACCATCAGTGGCTTGTGTGGGCTATTTTAAATTAATGGGTTAACAATGTTAACTTGTGAGTATTTATCTACTGAGACATACTTTGAAGCAGCTTGCAACCTGCTGTTAAAATTAATTGAATTTTCTAATCAGTGATGAAGATTGTGGTTCCTCACATTTGTGAAAGCCTTTTGAAAATAAAACATTTTGAGATAACATATACTATCTCATTTCATGCTCATAACAGTTCTGCGAGGTAGATAGGGCAGGTGGTAGTGTCTTTTTGACAAATGAGAGGCTGAAAAAGTTCTTGAGCCTTTTCCAGTTGCAAACAACTTGTCAGTACCAAAATGTGAGCTAAAATTAAGATTCCTTGATTATTATCACCCATTGCAACAATAGTTGAAAGGGTTCTTAGCTCCTTTAGTGTGTTTGTCTTTTTTTTTTTTAATTAGTGATTCAAGTCTGTCTCCCTCTCTGCCCATACTTTTTAAAAAATGGCGATTTTGTGGGCATTTAAAATTCAATAGATTTATTCCACATGCTGCCAGCAAAATTTGTAAATGACTCATAAATTCACTTCTAAAAGTTACGTGACTCATACTACTCTTCAGATCCTTACTTAGTGCTTAGCATGGTGCCTAGCAGTAAGGTTAGGTATTCAATAACTGTTTGAAATGAATTCTTAAGCCTTTGGACTTTGGTAAAGCATCCAAAGTACTAGTTTGCATAGTAGGTGATGTTGCATTTTTACGTGTCTAGAAAGTTTAATAGCATATGAATGTTATAGAAAAAATTTTTTACTGGACTTTGATCTCCAAAATTGATTATCTGTAACCTCACTGTTTCTGGGGTAGCTCTTCCTTTCTAGAGGGTTTGGGAGATATGTGTCTCTTTTCATGTTATCTTGTCACTTGTGCATATAAAATTGTTTCCTTGCTTTAGTTTGACTTTTTAGTTACGCTTTGTCTCTGAGATTCTCTTTTTATTATTTATTTGCTATTTTCACTTTCTAATCTATAGTAAAAGTGATACATGGATTTGGCTTTTCAAATGAGATTAGTTAAAGGGAGAAAAATATAGCTTAGTATCCAAATCTTTTCTGTCATTTCACCCTCCACTGCTAATTTCTAACTGGCGTATTTTCAGTTTTGATCAGTTGTGGTTTGACTTAGCAATTCTAGCAACTACATTTGATGAAGAAAGTGTTATAAGCATGCTCCACTAACCAAGCCTCTCTGTAATTTAGGAGGGCAGCAGTAACCTCCTCAAGGCAGAATTCAGCTTTTAATTTGTTCACCATTTTAAAATGAGAATTTACAACCAAACCTAAACCTAAAAAGTGAGGCCATCTTTATGATATCGAAGCCTTAATAAAGTCAGTGGAGCAGTGTTCTCTTAAACAGATCTTGAAAATCAGTCAGATTCTTTTTTGGACCTCAGTGTTCCCAATGTCAGGAATAAAAGCAAATCAAGAACAAAATCCAGCAGTGCTACATACAGATCAATTTGACAAATCATTAATTTTATTTGGCAAACATGTGTGGAATACTTACCGTGTGTACAAGGCACTTGGAAGTGTATAAAAGTAGAAAAGACACCTTAGCTCTCCTACCATACTAGAAACTATGTTATGGACAAAAATAAATGACATGCAATTAATAGGGAATACCTGTCACAAAAAAGGTAAATATAAAATAATGTAAGAGTTCACCAGAAAGTGAGATGCAGAGTTGAGGGACAGTTGAGTGCTGATGGCTTTTGAGCTGTTTTTGAAGGCTAAGTGGGATTTTAAGAGATTAAGGTAAAAGTGAACTACCATTCTTGTAAAGAGAACTGCTGGAAAGGAAGGGTGTTAGGGAGCAGTGATAGCCACAACATAGAATGCATTGGGTGGCTGTGTCATAGGATATAATTGTGAAAAGATGGTGGAGAGCTTGGAATGCTTAACCTAAGGAGTATGCATTTTATTAGGCATTGGGAAACTTTGTTTTTGTGGAAAATAGTATGTGATCAGAAGTATTCTTAGGGTAGAAAGAAGGAATTGAATTGGGTACATTTTTAAACTGAGAATTTCTGATTGTGTATCAGTTGAGTTATTTGACTTTTTATGTTAAGAATGAAATATTTGAATGTTAACATCAGAAGTAAGTTCTAGAAGAGTTTCTCAATTCCTTGCAATACAGAATCAAGTAGGCACGGTTTAAAACTTAATTCTTGCGGGGGTGTGTGTGTGTGTGTGTGTGTGTGTGTATGTATGTATGTATTAGTGATCACAACCCTTTTTTTCCCTTCTTTTATTGGGAAAAATTAAGCAAAACTTTTGTTAGAGAAACCTCTGAGTATTGCAGTAATATATTATTTCCTTTGTCTTAATCAGTTTCATAAGTAATATTAATTTAAGACATGAATAAACCACAATTAGAAAAATCTTGAAGTCTCATTTAAGGCATTATACCCAGCAAGAGTATCTTTTAGACAAGTACTTTTATGACTGTTTATCATTCTCTTGCTCTTTGTTATTAATAAACATTTTGTCTATTTCAGTTTATCATCAACTTTTTTAAACATTGACATTTTAAAGAATCTACTTCTGCTATGGCAATATTTCTGAGCCAACTGAATTGAAAATGTTTGGTGATGTTAAAAAATAAGTGTTTAACTCTCAAACTGATGGTCTTCTTTTTTCATGTATTCCTTTGAATACCAAAGCATTTCTTTGTGTAAAAATATTTGACTTTTGACTCACTATTCTGTTTATTCCTAAGGTATATTTAAAATTCTGTACTTATGAGTTATATTCAGTATTCTGCTGCCTAATACTTTTAATGTCTTAAACATTAGCTTGTAGTACAGTTATAAATGCCATAGGTTAGGTATCTGATTATTTCCTGAGTACTTCCTAAATATTTTCTTTTATGATGTATTTTCATATTTACAACTTGGCATAAGTAGGGCTGTCTCTCAATTATTTAGAGTTAGAATATCCTTGATGTTTGGCTGTTTTATTGCCTATCGGCCTTTTGGCAGACAAAGAATAGTCAGAGGAGAATATTGGTTCATCATTCTTCAGTCTTTTGAGTTGTTTAATCATCCTCAGCTGACTAGATGGTTTTCTGAGCTGTTTAGAACCAATAAGACAAATTTCACAGTCAATTGTGGTTATTTGATAGAAATTAGAGTACTTTGAGAAGTAGAGAATATTCAGCCTTTACATTTGTAAAACTAATTTAGGATAATCTCTGCATGGTTCACATTGAGGCAGAAAAGACTTACAAGTAAAGCCACAGCTAGGTTTTATTTTTATATTTTTGCTCATTGTCATCATTGACCACCTATCAGTGGACTGTATGACTGTTTAAAATTTCCATAATTACGTAGAGGCTTTTTTTTCCTTTATTTTACTTTTCTCACTCAAGGAAAAATGTTTGACACCAAGCATCTCTGTCCTACTATGGAATGGAGTTAGTTATATATCAAGTGCTTTAAACAGGGGGAATGACAACATAACACTTCAGTTATATTGTAACAGTACCTGCATTTTGGTTTTCTTTTTTTACAGTAGAGAAGTCCAATTGCTATTTTTCGTATATGGACTCTTGTAATGATGGTTATAAGTCTTTATAAGAGAGCTAAAAGGAATACTATAGCTTGTGAATTTACTAATTTGTCTCAGTTGAGGCAGTAATGAACTGATGGAGTTTAAATGGTAATTTTTATAAGGCCAAGACTAAAAGCCTGTACAATTTGTGCCATGCGCTTTTATTTCACCTTTCATAATCCAGACACCTGACCAGTTTTGACTTTGGGTCTAACTGCCAATTGTCTTTCATTTAATAAACAAATGATGCTAATACTGGAAAACTAATAATCTTTAGTAATATTGCCTTAATTTAACAGCTCTACATTAATCATACTCCTCCACCACTGTCCAAGAGTAAGGAGAGAGAAATGGACAAGAAAGATTTGGACAAGTCGAGGGAGAGATCCAGAGAAAGAGAGAAAAAAGATGAAAAGGACAGGAAAGAGCGGAAAAGGGTTTGTAATTCTTTTAAAACTAGTTTGGAAAGCTCTTTATCATGTACAGTAGTGTGTTGGTTGCCTTTTTAAAAACATTAGTTTGTTCCATAGCAGTCTATTATTTTGCGTTTTAACTGGTATTTTCACCCTGAAGTGTGTTTGCATCTTCTACAGTGATAGGGATCTTCAGCCTAGTAATCCCTCCCAGCTCTGCTTGTCTTTCATGCCATTTTACCAAGTATTTGAAACTACTGCAAACATTCTGCAATGCTAGTTAGCTGTGCCCTTCTTTTGTAAAAGTAATACTTAAAAACAAAAACAAAAGCAAAAACATAAGCCTTTGATCAATGTAGTTCACAATTCTTGGTTCTAGGATCACTCAAACAATGACCGTGAAGTACCACCGGACTTGACCAAGAGGCGTAAAGAGGAAAATGGAACAAGTAGGTAGACTTTTTTTTTATTTTTTATTTTTGGAGACAGGGTCTCCCTCTCTGTCGCCCTGGGTAGAATGCAGTGGCATCATCATAACTCACTGCAGCCTCAAACTCCTGGGCTCAAGTGATTCTCCTGCCTCAGCCTCCTGAATAGCTGGGACTACAGGCACTTGCCACCACGCCCGGCTCATTTTTTCTATTTTTGGTAGAGGCGGGGTCTCGCTCTTGCTCAGGCTGGGGTAGACTTATTAATACCTTTGAGATAATTGTCAAAGTGAATTGGAAAAGGCTTTCATGATTCTTTTTTGTAATTTTAGTGGGGGTTTCAAAACACAAAAGTGAAAGTCCATGTGAGTCTCCTTACCCAAATGAGAAAGACAAGGAAAAAAATAAGTCAAAATCTTCAGGCAAAGAAAAAGGTGGTGATTCATTTAAATCTGAGAAGATGGATAAGATCTCCTCCGGTGGCAAAAAGGTAAATTAGGAAAATAAAGGAATAATATGCTTTTTCTTTAAAAAAAAAAATCAACCCTTTGAAAATGTAACAAACATTGAGTTTTTTCCTAGTCAAATAGTCTTTTGTTAATTATTTGGTGTTGGGAAAAGGAGGCATTGTGAGAGAGCAAGTTATCTGGGGAAATTTGTGCTAGTTCAGTCCCGAATTACTGGGAGGGTAGAGTTAGTGTACCTCTGAGATTCCTTTCCTCTCCATTCCACTCCCACCTGTTTCTGTTCATTGAGTTTCAGCCTTTCTTTGTATTTTCTTTTTTCTCCACTAATTCTTTGCTTTTAGTTCCTCTTTATTCTTAAAACTAAAATATGGTCACATATATTTTCCCTGACCATCACAGTGTCATAAAGTCTTTCTTTATTCTGATTTGAAACATAGTTTTGTAATATTTTCTCCTACTAAACTCATTTTTTTGGAAACTTACATTTGATTTTAAAATTAAGTATAAGGTGCATTCTCTTACATTTTAATGGATGATATTTGAAATAAATCTCATGCATCTACCATAAAGTAATAAGCCATTACTAAAGTATAAATTGTTTACAAAGCATTATTGCATATAATCAAAATATATACCATATATTCATAGTTCATAGAAGCAGTTTTAGAAAATTATAAGGTGAACATTTTAATTCTCTGTGCTTTAAAAGATAGGATACTCTTTTTAAATAAGTGTTTTTTAATTGAGGTAAAATTCACATAATGTAAAACTAACCATTTTAAAGTGTGCAATTCAGTGACATTTAGTATATTTACAATGGTATGCACTCATCATCTCTATCTAGTTCTAAAACATTTCAGTACCCCAAAGGGAAACTCTCTACTTATTAAGCAGTCACTCCCATTTCCCCCTCCCTGCAGCCCTTGGCAACCATAAATCTGTTTTCTGTTTCTATGGATTTACCTGTTCTGAATATTTTATATAAATGGAATCGTACAACAGTGTGGCCTTTTGTGTCTGACTTCTTTCACTTAGCATAATGTTTCTGAAGTTCTTCCATGTTGTAGCACATATCATTACTTCATGTCTTTTTATAGGTAAATAATATTCCATTATGTGAATATACCACATTTGTTTATCCATTTGTCAGTTGATGGACTTTTGGGCTGTTTCCACCTTTTGGCTATTGTGAATAGTGCTGCTATGAACATTTGTGTGCTGCTATAAGTATCTGTGCGAATACCTGTTTTCAGTTCTCTTGGGTATATACCCAAGAGTAGAATTTCTGGGTTATATGGTAATTCTATGTTTAACTTTTTGAGGAACCACCAAACTGTTTCTCACAGTGGCTGTACAGTTTACATTTCTACCAGCAATGTGTCAGGGTGCAAATTTCTCTACATCCTTGTCAACACTGGTTATTTTCTGTTTGTTTTTTTTATTATAGCTATTCTAGTAGGTGTGAAGTGGTATCTCATTGTGGTTTTGATTTTCATTTCCTTAATGACTAATGATGTTGAGCATCTTTTCATGTGCTTGTTGGCCATTTGTGTATCTTTGGAGAAATCTATTCACGCTTTGGCCATTTTAAAATTGGGTTGTTTGTCTTTTCGTTGCTTAGTTGTAAGAGTTCTTTATATATCTTAGATACTAGATCCTTATGAGATACATGATTTGCAAATGTTTTTTCCCATTCTGTAGGCTGTCTTTTCACTTTGTTGATAGTGTTCTTTGATGCATGAACGTTTTTACTTTTGGTGAAGTCCAATGTATCTATTTTTTTCTTGCTTGTGCTTTTGGTGTCATATTAAGTAAATTTTTGAAGAAAAATTATGGCTGGTGGGTGATAAAAAGGGATTTTGAGCTGATTTTTATATTTGGTTTTCCCTTCCCCAACTAATTCCACCATTCCTTATAGGAGTCCAGGCATGATAAAGAAAAGATAGAAAAGAAAGAGAAACGGGACAGTTCAGGAGGAAAGGAAGAGAAGAAGCAATATCCTTTTCATCTTATTGATGTTTTCAATCAGTGTAATGGAAAGCTTTGATATTGGTCATGTTTCGAATTGTACCATTGTAGTATGTGGTCTAAATGCCTAAGGACTTATTTGCTTTTAAATGGTCTTTCCAGTTAATCCTCTCAAATGTATGAAATCTGGAAGTGGGAGACTTGATGTTCTTGATTTTTTTTTTAAACTTCTGTAGTGACTGAGGTGTTCTATGCCACCAAGGGATTTATAGTCCCTCTGGCTGTATTATCACCGAGAGGAAGAAAGAGAACAGAAAGTCCCTTGGGCTGGGGGCATGGGGACTAGAAGGGCAAAATGATATGGCAGACGAGCAGAGCTGGTAGAGTTTGGGGCTACCAGGCTGATCAGAGCCAATGAGGCCTTGCAAGCTAAGGGATTGCACTAAAAGGTGAGACACTATTCCCCCCCCATAAAGTTGTTTTCCCTTAATTTGTCATCTACTCATAAGTCCTCGGACAAGCACAGATAATGAAGACTTTCAATCAAGGTGAGTGTTCTCTCACCTCCTTTTCATTTGAAGATAGAAACATAAAATGAGGTCTGATAATGTTGAAGAAACTAGATTCATTTTGCAAGATACAACTACTTGAATTTTTCACCTGAATATTATGACCAAGTCTTTGGGCATAGATGCAAAACAAGAGTCGCAGTCATTTTGCAGCTGTTTTCATTTTAAGCTTGCTGATTAGCCACATTTCTTTTTTAAGCACCAAGGTGTATTTAAGAACATCTGGCTTTCTTTTCGCCACTCATTCCCATCTTCTTTGGAAAATTACCCTTTTAAAGTACCTATAACCCTGTAAATGGTGGTGGTATCTGCATTTTACAGGTGTAGAAACAGACTCTGAGAGGTTAAGTTGAAGAAGGTCACAGAGATATTAGTCAACAGAGCCAATACTCAAACTAGGTCTTCTTATCCTTTAGTGTTCTCTGCTCTTTTTGCCTTCTCATGCAGACATGTTATCCAAAGATTTTTGTTTACGTTTTTGTGCCTCTTTATCTACCACTGCCCATGTTTTGCAAAGCCAGAAAATATGGTCTGCACTTTTAGTTCTGGAATTTAAAGTGTGCATCTTTATTTTGAAGGTAATGCACTTATGCTTTATGTGAGATTTAAAAAGTGTTTTAACCATCTTAAATAAATTGTATGTTCATTGTAGTGGACAGAGTATTTAGACCCTAAGGTAGCCTTTTTTGAGCACTTAAAATCATCTGAATAGTTATTGTTTGGTGATGCCTTAGGATTATTGAAGTAAGTAGAATGATTTGCCCCTTACATTTAATGGTTCCACATAGCTGTATTTGAAGTTGTTGACTCTGCTTTTTTATAGTCCATTTTCTTGCTTCCATATTAGCTATCACTTCTTAATATGTTAAGTATACTTGCTGTCTGTCTTTTCCCCTTAATATTATTGGCTGCATCTAATCTTTTATGAAACCAGATAGATAACCAAGGCTATTTACTGGTGTTTAAATTGAAATGTCTGAGAGTCAGTTCTGTATAAGGGTATGGGTGTTGGGGTATGGATTTTGTTATATTTACTTTGGCTGCAAAGCAGGGATTTGAGGTTGCCAGATAGGCAACACCTGATGAGTGGTGTGCTTTTTCTGCTTTGTTATTTTGTGCTTGGTATCTAACAAGTAGAGTAGGGTAAACAAGAGTTATGAAAGAGCATTTAGAATTTAATAATTTTTAAAAATTAGATTGTGAAAGAAATGTTACTGCTCATTCTTCAATTCTAGCTGCCCCATCCCACCCAGACAACTAGCTGTCTTCCGTGGTGAGCTATAATCTCTTAACCTTTCTTTGGTCTTTTAATTCTTCATCTTAACCTTTCTTTTAATTTGGCATTTTGCTTTCACATATGGTTTCCCTATTAAAAAAAGAAAAGCCTACATCTCATATCTTCGTTAGGAATGGATCAACCATTGTCACTGACAGCTTTCACTGTGATTTTACACATCTTTTACTCAGTACCTAAATATTATTCTTTTGTATGTGAAGGTTATGCAACAGGTTTCTTTGAGTTGTTCTTACCCTGGCCATGAACTTGCACCCAGGAACAAAGGCATGAAAAGACTGGCCAAGGTTAGTTGTTTGGCTGGTGGTCTTGTATCAAAGCTTCTAGATTGAGATATCCTTTTAAAGATATGTTTAGCTTGATGTTCACCCTGTTCAATTTCTTGTTTACAACTTTGTACTGTCTTCTTGAGTAGACTCTTAATTTTGTGAGGCTCTGGTTGATTTTTTTTTCCTTTTTCTGGCTGTTTTTTGGCTGCTTCTATTTGCATACATTGTAGGTTTGGTCAAGTCTTTCTGTTTTTCTTCCTTTTCTTTTAGAGGTCTCATCATTTCTGATCAGCACCATCTACCTATAGGCTACTTCTAAATCTGCTGCCCCCTGCTCCCCTTTTAATTTATTTTCTATTCTATAGAAAAGAGAGCTCCTACATATGTCACATTTCCATGATTAAAAGATGTCATTAATTGGAAGATTTCATTGTTGGTTTTTAGAACAATTTTTTGAAGGAGGTGGGTAGAGAAATGACACTGATTTGTAAGTATCTTGATTTCAGAAATATTAAAATGATCACATTAGAATTAAAAAATACAGTATATAAATGTGACCCAGATTAAATTTCTTCCAGTCTTCTGTCTTTTTCTTTTGTCTCCTATTTTTAGTTGCAAAACTTTCTGCCTCTTCTGTGCATCTTCTGTTACCTGTAAAGTCTTTGTTCAAATTCATCTTGCCTCTCCTTGATTGAATCTCTTGAATATTATTAGTTGCTTTGCCATTAACCTTTTCTCCTACTTTAATCTTCTTTAAAAATTCCTGCCTATTAAAATTGTCCTCTAATAACCATCCTTTGGCTTCTCAATTTTAATTTGGTATGTGTGGTCCTCAACTCATGGATGTTGACTTCAGCAAACTTTGGAGAGTCCTTTTGTGAACCAGATGCTGTGCTAAGTTGACACTTGCTCCCAGACTTTGAGAAGCATGATCTTGCTTCTCATTATTTTGGACTTATGACTTTGATTTCCAAGAACATTAGCAGTTATCTCTATACTATCCATAATCTGTATTTTTAATCTACTATATTCCTGTTCTAACTCTCCATTCCAACAAGGCCAAATATATTTTGCAAGTCCATTTCTCACCTCCAGTCTCATATGTGTAACCTAACTTTTATCCTCTAAACCCAAGGTTGCAAATTCTCAGCCTGTTGGCAGAATGTGGCTTATTAAGATGTACCATCTTGGCCTTATACAATGTTTAAATTTTTAAAAATCAGTTGTTTTTAAAAATCAAAAGAATTAACAAAATCCAAATTTCAGTTTCTCTTGAAGAATTGGAGTATTTGGTAACATTGTGCCCTGATTTCTGCATGGCAACAAACAGCTAGGCCTGCCTAGGTCCTGCCTCCCTTTGGATCGAACAAGGGCCCTCTTTTTTTTTTTTTTTTTTAACAGTTCACTTCAATTAGTCCCTACTCACTCACTTCATTTGTTTCCATCACATTCCTGCCCCTGTAGACAATTGATTTCTGTAATTCCTGCTCTAAGACTTTTTCCTTTTTTCCTCCTTCAGTCCCTACTTGGAAACTGACCTCCTAAACTCTCAAAGATTTCTTATTTTAGAAATGTATTGCCATTTTGAGGCATATTTCTAAGTGCTGATAATAAATGTTGGGATAGGGAGTGTTTGATTAAGTTTCTTCCTTAATAGCTTCTCATTCCTTACATTTCTGCATGTGGGCTTACCCATAGAGTCCTAGTCACTGGTTCCTATGTATATATGAGTATGTTACATATCCCTGTCCCTAGATTGTGATTTTGTTGAAGGCAGTAACTGCATGCCTTCCTTCTAATCAAACCACCAAGTATTTTTCTTTATTATCTGCTATGTTTTAGATACTCTTAACTTTACATAGAGGGTTGTGTACAGAAATATTATGTATGTCTGTTTGGGATCAGTGTGCACATTGATGAGGAGCAGCATTGACTTTTTTTTGCCATCAAAAGAAGATTCAGTTTATTTACACCATTTTGATAGAAAGGAAAACCATACTGATTAAAAAAAGAAGTTGCTTTGTATGCTGCAGCATATTTTTTGAGGGCATATTTAATATGCTTTTATTTTCATCTGTATGTAGTAACCATCAAATGTGTATGTAACTCTTGTTAGGAGATTGAAATAATAGATGCAAATTCAATTTTCTCTTCATTACCATCTTTTATACTTTTTAAAAGTACTGGGTGTAGGTTCTGTGCAGTAATATTCATAGACACCAAACAGTTGAAGAGGGCATGAGGAATTTTCTATTTCCTTGGTCTTCTGCTTAAGGTAGACCAAATAGTCATTAAGATGCTGTTTTTTTGTTTTTTTTTTTTTTTTTAAATCTGGACATAGGCATGGAGCACTTATAAAAGGCTCCCATGCCACATTTGCCCCTGAGTGTGTCTATCCCCTACACACACATTTATCCTGAGAGGCATCCCTGGGTGCAGTTAAGATTCAGCTTAACAGAATCCTAGTTTTAACTCTCTGTTACATTTTATACAGATGAAACATCTCAGGGACTGTTTGCTGTAAGAATTTCTGGGTTACAGTATAGGGGTGAATGAAGGAGTAAAGTGGAATTAGTATGGCTGTCCTTATGTCTTCCTCCTCATGACTTCTTTCTTCCTCATAAATGTTTGTTTCGCTTATAAAACGCCAACTTCATCCTTATATGCCTTTCTACTTGGGGTGTGTGTGAGTGAGTGAGAGAGAGAGAAACTAAGATCATGAAATCCTGACAGCTTCAGACACTAGTAAAAATTCAGGGAACTCAATTCTGGGATGCCTCCTTTGAGGCGAAGACACATAGCCAAAAGTAAGCTGTTATTTTGGTGGGCTGGTATTTTACAGTTGCTCTTAAAAATTTCTTTTGTTGCCATCAAGAGGGCTCTTTTATGAGAAATCTCTGAACTACTGAAACATTTCTTAGGACCTTTTTGATGAATTTGATCATAAAATTAAAAAGTGTGTTTATAAAGGCATATCTCTGATAAGAAGACTAATTTTATATTTGCCTTTTCTTCTCTACTTTGATCACCACCCTAGCTGCTCTTTTCTTCAGACCACCCTACTTTTCAAACATGATTCTTGCTGTCACAACTCTCTATAAGATCATTTAAAATCAACTGCCTCAACTCTGAGGATGTTTGTGCACAGGAGGGCATGGTGAAACATAAGGAAATGACAGCCTTACTAATACAGCAGGATCTAATCTGTTTCTGGCCGAAAAGAAAAAGTGGGGGAAAACTTAGGAGGTCCAGATAATTACCAATATGAAATGATGTTTACAAATATAGTCTTGTCTTAGCAGAGTGGAAGGCCACCTTTTGTTGGAATGTGTCCTGAAAATGTGATATTATCAATACAGTTTATAGCACCAATAGAATATAGATGTCTGTGATAGAGGAGAGCAGACTATGAACTGAGCTTGAAGTAGAAAACCTTTGAGAAACAGCAACAGTCCTAGGTGTGAAAAATATCTGTGTGACCCCTTACATTTAGAACCTGTGTTTTTTTGTTTACAATGGTTAAAGCAGCACATATTTTTAAACAATAGTTGATAAAAAAAATAAGCTTAGAATGTTGCAGGTAACGTGGTATATATATTAATGAGAAGAAAAATATTACTCTGCCGAAGATAGAGTCCCAAAGGCTGAGTTTGGCACTGTGTCATCACAATGTGGCTTTCTTCTTGATGGCAGCTAGCTTTTTCTGAAGTTCACTAAACTTGGGGGCGGTTTTCAAGTTTGTAATCCCAACACTTCAGCATTATTTTATACTCTCTGGACTCTGCCGAGAGACTGACATCCAGTATCCTCTTTCCACTTGCTCTTGTGCTTGCTGATTTGTCATTCCAGGGTATGGACAGACCCCTAAGCTGAAGGTCTCCCAGAGGAGGATGCCAAAGCTCCATGCGTCACTCTCAGAACGATATCTCCCATAATTAAGAGCTTCTGGTGCTGTCCATTTAATGGGAATCTGCTTTAAGTCAGAAGATGAATACACACCACCATCCTCTTGACGAGACATTCCAAAGTCACTGATTTTCAGAACATTATTTTCACCTCCAGGCAGTTTCTTGCAGCAAGGTCCCTGTGTATACAATTTTTACTCGAGATACGCCATCCAGAAGCAGCATCTAACGAAAATTTCACTAACTGAGTTATAGTTCATCCTTCTTTCTCAGAAAGGAGAGGAAATCGCCTCCTGGAACCAGTTCTTTAATGATGTAGATAGGCTGTCTTTGTGTGCGAACTCCTATAAGTTTGACAATATTGGGATGATTATATTGCTTGAGGATTTTGGCTTCTTGTAAAAATTTTAATTTCAGTTCCTGGGAAAGATCTTCTTTACATGTTTTAACAGCAACAGCAATTTTATCCTTTAATGTGCCCTTAAATACATCATCAATATTTCCCTTGTCCAGTAATTCTCCTAATGTGACATCTTCATAATTGAGAACCCATTTCTTATTCTCCTAGTTATGGCAATACTGTGATACCATGATGCTCTTAATTGGAACATTGACCTCTTTTTGCAATTTAAAAAATGGAGATAAAATTCACATAACATAAAATTCACCATTTTAAAGTGTACAATTCAGTGGTTTTTAGTATATTTGCTATGTTGTGCAACCATCACCACTGTCTAATTCTGGAACATTTCTATCACCCCAAAAAGAAACTCGGTGCCTGTTAGCAGTCACTCCCAATTGTCCCCTTCCCCCAACCCCTGGAAACCACTAAAGTACCTTCTGTCTCTATGGATTCACCTATTTTGGACATTTCATATAAATGAAATCATGCAATATGTGGCCTTTTATGTCTGGGCTCTTTCACTTAGCATCATGTTTTCAAGGTTCATCCATGTTGCAGCATGTATCAGTACTCCATTCCTTTTTATGGCTAAATGATATTCCATTGTATGATTGTGTACCACATTTTGTTTATCCATTCATCAGTTGATGGACAGGAACAATGACTTTTAAGTATTAAATTATAAGTTCAACATTAGTGTATCTGCAATTATAATTGATAATGTCAAGATTATACATGGTGTGAACAGAATGCTGTGTAGAAATGATATGTAAATTATTTGTTAGCATTTCATGCAAGTGTGATTATTTTCTAAGGCCCCTTCTAGCTCTGGTTTTATGAAATATGTGAATGTAGTATTTTCATCAATAAAATTTAATGCGTTACGCATTAGTTTAAATTTTGAATGAGAACAATGTTAGGCAGATATGAAATTATTTGCCACATGTTGTAATGATCATGTTTTGAATTTATTTCAATATGCAGTATTTGAAAAATGTCAATACATAAAGGAAAGGAAATGAGTATAATTGAGTCAATATATTTTTAAAGCAATTTTTATAATTTAGCAGACATTGCATCTTAATATAAGTCACTATTAAAATTGTGTCCTTGTGAAAAATGTGATGTCATTTTTCTCTTTTTTTGTTGATCATGTAAAATAGGTTCCTTTTCTTTGCTACGTGTTGTGTTTTACTTTTAATAAGCTACTGCTTGCCTCTGTGGAATGTTTTACTTGTTGCTGTTTCATGCCCCCCAAAATGTTCAATGTCTTTTTTTTAAGTCATCATAGTGTGTCCATCTTTAATGGTTTCTAAAAGTGGACAATAAGAAATACACAAATATTTCACCCTTTTCTGGGACTTAATTTAAGCTTTTGTTATTGACTCATTAACTTTTCTTTCTCTCTTAAATCTCCCTTCCTCCCTTTCTCTCCCCCTCTCCCCTCCCTCTCCCCCTTTCATTCTTCCTCCCTCTCTCCCTTCCTCCTTTCTCCCCTTCCTCCTTTTTTAATTCCATCTCTCCCTCCTCCTTCCTTTCTCCTTCCCTTTTCCTTCCTTCCTTCCTTCTTTCCTCCTCCTTCCTCTGACCTCCTTCCCTCCCTTCCTCCCTACCCTCCTTTCTTCCTTCCTTTCTTTCTTTCTTGTCTATCAATATAATCACTTTGTTTCTTTCAGGTGAGATTGGAATGAAATTGTTCAGCTGTGACCAGAAATTTATTTTCCTGAGTAGATTGCCGAGAATTATGAATGAAGAGGGCCCATTTTCATCTCCTTAAATTATTCAGTTATCTGCTTTATTGCTCCATGTGGAAAACTTAAAATTGTTGAGTTGTGCATTACTGTATTTTAACTTGTTGCTTAGTTTCTACATGTTTATTTTCAGTACTGGCTGAAAGTGTTAACTGTTTCATATTTTTAGCACAATGTGCTGCATACAATTCCCAACAAGCAAATAAGGTTATATGTGTACAGAATTTCACTTTAGGTTAAATATTGCCTGGGTTTAGTTGGGATTTTTTTCCATTCTGAAATGCTTTTTATTGTTTGAAACTGAAAATAAACAATTATTGAACCATTTTGAATTTACCTCATTTTAAAACTCAGTTTTAATTTATTATTTGGCCTGTTTTTAATATTAGTCACTAAAAACAAAGTGGGAGCATTGTTTTATACAATGCTTAGGAATCATTTTATATAGTACATGTACAACATTAAAACCTGTTTAAAAAAGAAAAAGGTACCAGTGCTCACTTGTCCCTTGCCATTTTTTCTTGTAATTATGTTAGAAAAATCTTGGTGGGGGGAATCAAAAGTTAATTGTGTTTTAATTCTACAGCTACAGGAGCTTTGTATTGCTGAACTTTCGTCTGGAAAAGTTTAACAGTGACATTTTTAAAACAGATTTTTTTATCTACTGAATTCTACCAGTGTAACCTTTTTTTCTAAATAAACAATAGTTTCTCAAATGATTGTATATCATTGTGTATATTGTTGATTATTCAAAATAACTTAGCAAAGATAATTTAATAAGGTTCCTAGCCCTTTCTTCTCAGTTCTGTCTTACCAGTAATATGAAAAAATCCTGTTTGATTACCTCTGTACCTGGAGTAAACAGTGGATTGATATCATGCCTAGATTTATCCATGTCAGTTCCTTGGAAACAATGATACCTATGCAAATTAAAATTTTCAGAGAATGACATGATACAATTTTTTAAAGGATTGAGAAATGCTGCATATATTTTAGAATTGGCAAAGGGGTATAAATCCTGATGCCTCTTTTCAGGTAATTGTAATTTGCAAAAATTGGTGAGCAGAATATTTATGGGAGGGTGATCTATTCAGTGACTGTTGAGTACCCATAATGTGCCTAGCATAAAAAGAGAGGTTTTGTTAGAGTGGTTTTTGACTTTGAGAAAGTAACTGTGGTTCACCTTAAAATCATTTGTCTGAAACATATCAGGAAGAGCTTTCCAGTTGTTATGTCTTATTTCTATTTTAAAGATTATATGATTGTGATTTTGAACTAGAAAGTTTGCTTATTTGTTAGCATCAATGTCTCTTCTCTCTGTTCCCCTAAACTGTTGAGCACAGGTAATTTTTAGTTGTGGCTTTGCTAGAAATGCATTGATGATGGAAAATATTAACTTTGGATTTAACTATGCAAAAATAATTTATGCTGGAAGTAGGAAATCTATATTTATATAGTGATAGCTATTTTTGAGCATCTACTCTGTTCTAGGTACAAAGAAGTATAAGACTCAACTCCTGTTTCAAGGGTGCTTCCAGTCTAGCTTGGAAAATAAGGGCCGCATGAGTGCTATAGGGGGCCAGCAAACTTTGTCTGTAAAGGGCCAGATAGTAAATATTTGAGTCTTTGTGGGTCATGTGGTTCCTGTTGCAGCTACTCAGCTCTGCCGTTGTAGCATGAAAGCAGTTATAAATAATATGTAAAGAAATAAACATGGCTGAGTTCAGTAAAACTTTATTTATAAAAACAGGTGGAGACCTGGATTTGGCCTGCAGGCTGTAGTTTGCTGTCCCCTTCTATAGAGAGTAGAGGGTCCTGTAGGAGATTAGTTCAAAAAATATTTGCCTCTTATTCATCAGAGGTACAGCCATGAGCAAAACAATTTCCTGCCTTCATGGAGCTTCCATTCTAGTCAGTAGAGACAGACAACAAATATGTAAGTGGGGGGAGGTGCTCTGAGGAAAAATAAACCTGGGTAAGGAAGCCGAGTAAGGCAGGGCTTACTACTTTCCATATACAGTGATTATGGAGTAAAGACAAGAAAGGCAGGACTTTTTGAGGCAGTTATCACATTATGACTATTTTATTACCAAGTAATATGAACAGACCAACCCATCTTTGAACCTTTTACATGAAAATAATGTAATATGTCTAGTGGGTGACGTCTAGGCTTGCCATTTTCTAGAAAGGAGTTTTTGACTTTAGGCTCACCAGTGAGCTTATGGGTATTTGTGAGCTTTCCAGAAATTGAATACAAATTTGGAATACATGCACGTTTCTAGGTCTATAGCTTTCACTCAATTCTCAAAAATGTAGACCTAAGGTGGCAAGTTTGTTTTTCTGAGTCTTGTTCCAAGGAAGTCTAAAACCTTTATAACCCTGAATCTATTTGGAGCTGGTGAGAAGTTGAAAGAGTTCATCTGTCTACCTTGGATTAAATGGTAGGGGTAAAAGAGAAGCTTTCCTCACCTTGGCAAATGATCTACAAGTGATTTGCAGTTTATTGTGGGAAAGTAACTGGTCCATGGTATAGGGGTATTTTCTATTTCAAGGAAGCACTTTAGTCACGTATAGGTGGAAATCCTAATAGCCTTATTTTTTCACCAATTATGTAATTGTTTTATTTATGCCCCACCATGTTCCAAAAAGGATTTATGTAAAAACATATAGCACACTATTTTAAAAGTAAATGAGAAAATTTGGTTTCCAGATGAAATTAATATCCTAAATGAAGATAATATCCCAAAATGTTATGTACAATTGGGCCATGAATTAGCTTTGAAAAACTGGCAGGCCACAAAGAGAAGGCTTCTTTTGCACTTTTAAAGAAGCAGTGTCTTTTTCAGTGAATAAAACAAAATGATATATCTTGAAATGGCCCTTAAGTGTTAGCTGATGGCCAACACCTCATTTCAGTCTAGTAAGGATATTTCTACAATGACACCAAAACATGTGATCCAGACAAGTCTTTGATGATTTGGTTCAGTTCAGGAAGACATTTTTGAATATTTGGGACAGGGTTGGTAAACTGGGATTTATGATAGCCTTTTTATAAGCGTGTTTGTAAATATCAGAAAACTCATGCAACCATTGTTTGGTTCCCATGATACAAGTAATATGAACAAGATCTCATTAGTGTAAAAGGTGTGCCTGGCCTTTGTTTATTTCATTTTTATGGATACTGATCTCCAAGGCTACCTTTGGATGGAGCTTATAATATTGTAGCTGCTTAATATTCTATCTCATCACTTATCAGAAGCATGGTTTACATGTTTAATTTTTTAAATTGTAGTAACATTTCTAGATACACTATCTGCCAGAGCCAAAGAGATTTTATTGGGTCTAGAGAATAAAATGAGCTGCTTAAAAGATGCTAGTTCATGCTAATTGAATACAGATTTTATTATATTTATAGACACAAGTAGAGATGATAATTAAGGGTAAAAAGAAGGGATATTGGAAGTAGTGACTAAAGGAAGTGTGGCAACCTGAGAAGATAAACCTTAATGTAAGGGTAATTTCTTTTTGTTCCTGATTCTTAGGAACTGTTTAAAGCTATAATGGCCATTTCTACATGGGTCAGGCTTAAAAAGCTTAATTCCTTTGATGTGTTACTAAATGGATGTGGTTAATAGAGGAAGGAGAGAGAAGATTCTGATTGGGCACAGGGCACATAAACTTGAGAAATACACAATTGCAAATCAGAAATCGCTGTCATTTCAGGGAAAGGAGCTAAAAAATGACCTGGTACTTAATCTCTAGCTTAGTCTGACTCTGGTTTTGATCACGTGACAGCTAGATGTCCTTGGACTTGAGTGTCAGACTGATAAAGAGCTACTATTACATCTGTCCCCACAAAATTTTCTTATATTTTATCAGAATGATATTGTACTATGTTCAAGGCCTTCATGATCCTAAATTCATGCAGTATGTAATAGTCCTTATCTCCTGTTACATATGTCATTGTCAAAGAACATTTACGAAATGTAATTGGATATGGCACTGCTAGGTATTATTATGCAGACACCTTTTGTGCTTTCCCGGATAATTGATCCAAGACATCGATAATACAGACAAAAATTCATACCTACAAGACATAAGCAGGAAATAAAATGTAAAATGAGTAAGGTATTCATACCACATGCATCTGGGGGCCAGGTACATTTTAAGAAGATGGTGAATACTCAGAATTACCTCAAACTAAGTGTGATTTGGGAAGTTTATTTCACAAAAGGTTTATCTAGGAAGGCTTTATGAAGGATTTGGAATTTTCAGGAAGCCAATCAATTTCTACTTAGACCTAGAGAGTATAGGTCTTTGGGGGTCTGGTTTAACCCTAAGTTGACACTGGCAGAGAAAGAATGTTCAACTTGGAATTTAAACCAATTCTGGTATTATGCAGAACCTTTGAAGCCAACCTGTTATACTAACCCAGCATTAGATCAGACTTGAGAGGCAGATGCTCTCTACCTCTTTGGATACTATTTCTTGCTGTGTCAAAATTTTTCCCTTTTTTTTGGTCTTTTTAAAAAATAACTAAGCCTGACATCATCAGTCTTTTTATTGCTTTAATCAGTGTTAATCACATTTTTCATATCTTTACAAGTAATTGAAAAGCTGTTACCTATATGTCAAGATGACTTTCCTTGTCCATTTCTATTCCTCTGAGTAGGGATGAACTCCACTGAAACTACTTACACGTCCTCACCTGGCCTTCACAATGCCCTTCTGCTAATGAATTAAATCTAACAATACATGTAAAGCACCTAAAACAGGACCTAGTACATGGCAAGTACTCAATAACTACTAGAAATTGTTGTTATTAGTGGTAATATTTATACCAGTGGTTTCCAAACTGGGAATCATTAGAATTAATTGAGAAACTTTAGGAGGCCCCCACCTCAAATATATTGACTCAGATTCTCTTGGGGCAGGGGCCTGGAGTATTTTTTTAAAACAGTTCCTCAGGTGATTCTAATATAGGGATGACATTTGGGCATCACAGAGTTTAACCAGCATGCAACCCCAACATCTCTGTTCTTACCTTGAGACAGAACCCAGCTAGAGGCTTCTTATTTCTGGGGGTGGTAAATATATTAGGTCCCAAAGACAACCAGTGCCTAGAAAGGAATATTTTAAAATCAGGAGCAACAGCCTCTGTCCTGGGATCAGACTTCATTAACTTTACTAGCCCATGTTGCTCTTGTTCACTGACCCCCTGCCTTTTCCAGCCTGCCATCACTGACCTTCTTGGATTGTAACCTCTTGTAAGCCTATATGTGTATTGTCAGCAAGCATCTGCTACCAAGATAAGCACTTTGAAGTTCAGAGCTTCTTTTGATACCACTTATACCTTCTCCTATAACTTTTATCTATAGTGGTTCACTTTTCTATGATTGGAGTTGTGTTCAGGACTGGATTTTGTCCTCCGTTCCTTGTTTTTCCTTGCAAAATATACCAATGGTGAGTGGGGACTTGTATAAATGTCTAGTAATTTAATGCTATGAATTTCCCTCTAACCACTGTTCTAGCTGCATCCCACAAATTTGATTTCATTTTCATTCAACCCGAAGTATTTTCCAACTTCCCTTTTTATTTTTTTCTTTGACCCATGTGTGTTGCTTTATTTCCAAATATTTGCAGATTTTCCAGATATCCTTCTGTTATTGTTATCTATTAATAGTTCTGTTGTGGTCAAAGAACATACTTTGAATTATTTAAATCCTCTTAAATTTACCGAGACTTATTTTATGGCTCAGTAGGTGGTCTACCATGGTGAATATTCCATGTGCACTTGAAAAGAATGTGTATTCTGTTCTTGTTGAGTGTAGTGTTCTGTAAAAACACCAATTAGGTCAAGTTAATGGTGTTCCAAGTCTTCTGTATCCTTGCTGATTTACTGTCTGTTTGGTCTGTCAATTACTGAGAAACGCATATTGAAATCTACAAGTATAACTGGATTTGTCTTATTCTTTTACTTTTGTTGTTTTTTGCTTCATGTATTTTGAAACTGTTATTAGGTGTGTACACATTTAAGATTATGTACTCTTGGTGAATTGACCCCTTTATCAAAATGAATTGTTCCTCTTTATCCTTGGTAATATTCCTTATTCTAAAATCTACTTTGATATTAACATAGCCTCTCCAGCTTTCTTTTTATTATATTTGGATGGTATATTTTTTCCATCCTTTTTCTTTATATTGACAATGGATTTCCTTTAATCCAGTTTGACAATCTCTGCCTTTTAGTTGGGGTGTTTAGACCATACATTTAATGTCATTATTGACACGGTTGGGTTTAAATCTGACATGTTGCTATTTTTTTCTATTTGTCCCATTGTCTCTTCCTTTTTTCTTTTCCTGCCTTCTTTTGGATGGATTGTGCCTCAGTTTTCTCACTTATAAAATGAGGCTAATAACCATTTCATAAGGTTGTCCTAAGGATTAAATAGTATAATTTATACAAAGTGCATCGAATGATGCCTGGCACATATTTATATAGAGCTTGATAATTTTTTTTTAAATAGGGGATGGAGAACTCCTTGGAATATAGACTCTTAAAAGGCTTTGGGTTCTAGACCTGGTTATGTACACACATAGGTGAGGTAGGTAGTTGTCTATAAGTGTGGTTTGAGTGGACCCTGAAAGGCCTTGCCTCCAAAATATCTACTAGCTACCTGTGGTATGTGAAATTCTCACAGTTAAGCACTTTACAGGGACTTCTGGAGATGTGTATATTCATTAAGCTAAGGTATTATGGAAGGGGGAAATCAGTTCACTCACTAGCGCTGAAGCAAGAATGATTTCTGATGATACCCCATCATGCTCCTCCTATATTCCCTAGGAAAGCACTGGGAGTGTTGGGCAGGTAAGTACCTAGGCAAAAGTCAAAGAAAAGGACACAGCTTGACCCTGGGAGGGAGCCACAGTAGGCAGCCCAGATGGCTCCTTAAAGGTGAAAGAAGTGGGAAAGTTGCCAAAAAGGACCTAGCCCAATTGGTCGTTTTACCTTGGGCTGATTTATGAAGTTCAACTTAATAAATCAGTTAAAACAGGTTTTGTATTTGCTTGGTTTCCTCCAGTTTCATTGTAGGAGAAATATGTCATAATTGATATTTAACTGTTTGACTCTTGAATAGTTGACTTGGTCATACTTTGTAATTTACTCACCTCTAAAACATGAGGTAGCTGGTTTGGAAGTCTAAGTGGTAGTGGGTTTGGAGCAGTTGTGCTCTTCCCTCTTTTGCCTCTTCACTGGGGATTTGTTTGGTCCCTCTGAACTCTTCCACATTGACCTAGAATATAAGCTCCCTGACAGCAGGGACTGTGTAATACCAACATCTAACACAGTACATGACATATTGTAGGTATTCAATAAATATTTCTTGAAAGAATGAATTGTCATTTCTTCCAGTTGAATAAAAATGTTTTTATCAGATGAACAGATCATTATTACCTGCTTGACTCCTTGCCCTCATGGTTCTTCAGTTCATCTCACTTGGACCATTAACCTCCTCTAAGTTGAGCCCCAAACTTAGACTTTGGGCCCACTCTTGTCCCTGGGCTGAAGGAGTATGAAAAGTGCTAGACAAGTATTTCAGCAGCTCAGCATTAGCCTTGCTGCTGGTCCTGCTTCAACCTTGGGTGCAGATTTTGGTAATAGGATTTTTCTCTTTCCCCTTGCGGCTAACCCCACCTGTGCACCCAAGTTCTATAAACAAAGTCCTTGTTCTGTATCTCCATTTGTCTAGCACTGCTGTCCATGTTTTAGACACAAGACATCATAGCTGAATCCCTAATACTTGTTGCTCAGCCTACTGTCCTCTCTCCCAACACACATTCAAAACTAGGGGTTATGGTAGCCTTGAGGGGTTAAAGACATTGGGAGAGGAATATTAGGAGGACAGATGGTGCCATACCTGAGCTTGGCATTTGGGGAAATTTTTTTCTGAATGCTCTGCAACAGGAAGGAAAAGGAGACCCTTTTCCGCTTCTCTCCTGTACTGCAGCCTATTGCTCTTGGACCTAGAATACAGACTAGTACTAGTGGTCCCATGGCTGTAGATTTACAGTTCATAAGCTTTTGGGAGCTGATCTGAGGCCCTAACCACCCTTTGTTCTTATGGGAAAATACGTTTTGAGTTTCAAATAGTTGACTTACAAATAAATTTGGAACACAGCTCATTGATAAATTGGAGATGGCTGTTAAGCTAATAAGACATGCTTTCTCCATCAGGGAGCCTGAGTAAATGATTTCCAGGTTGGTCTCTATATCATAATATGTGTCATTCCTTTTCTATAACTCTGGACAAATAACAGGGATTTTTTCTTTTTCTTTTCAAGATTGGTATAATTATTTTTGACAGAAGATGAATTGGCTAAAGAAAATTCTCTTGTTACTTTTATTTTGGTGGTAGTGGTCATTGTTTTGGGAAGGATGTTAGCTTAGAGCAACTTTTAAAGACATACTTGAGTTTACATCTTTTCAATTTTTTTTTCTTCATAACTAAAATAACACTCATTGAGACAATTTACATGACACATTCTTCCAGGGTCTCTTTAATTCTTCAATTCTGTTGGCAGACTTAAAAATATAGATGTCTAATGTCCTAGGAATAGGAATATGCCAATCTTTGAAGAAAGAACATTTTGTGTAATAGAAGACTAGAGGGACCTTTCATGCAGTCCTTCTCCCAATTATTTTAGAGCCAGTATGTTGGAAGATGAAGTCATTAGGAATATTTCTAGGGCCACATCCCACTGCTCCCTGCAGGATATGTCCAGGGAAATTTTGACTCTGCCTACTGGCCCAAATAAAGTCCTAATTCTTTCTCAAAGTAACAAATAGATGTCCAACATGCACTCCGCCTTGGTGGGGCATTAAAGTCATTGAGGTATGACATAATTCATTTGCTTTTATATTTAGTCAGAAAGCTTCCTTAAGACATTTTTAAACCATGGTTCAGTTAACAACTTCATTTATCCACCATATTTGGAAAACACACTTAATGGCTTAAGTGAGACATATGCTAAAATTAAACTGGCAAAGATTCTGATTCATGTAGCTTAGTTAAATGTTAACATTATTAACAATATATCCTTTTGAAAAAGGCTGGGATGGGGAGTTTTAGAGGGGAGGGTGGGCCTGGACAGGGTGAAAGTGAAGTAAGATGATAAACCTTCTTCTAGGTGCTAAAATGAAGCATAGAAACAGCATTTATTCTCCCCTCCTCTTTTTATCCAAGGCATTTAGAGGTCAGAGAGCTATTACCCTGTAAGCAAAACTTCTTAATTACCCTGGGTACTCCTGGTTCACTTTACATAATAAACATGTTCCTGGAAAGCTCTCTCAGGCGCACATGCACAAATCAAATAGTTTTCTCATTGACTCACACTTTCACTTCTGGTCTTCATTTATCAGCAGATTCTAAAACTAACCCAGTCAGGTAGTTAATAAGAGGTACTTAAACACAGAACGGGCTCATATTCTTTTATATAACTCTAGTGAATTATTTCAGGAAACAAACTTTAAAAAAGTGAATGTACACTCTTGTATCCTAAATTTGAATTTCATATATTGGTTCTCCTGAAAGTGAGGGCCAACTACACTATATTTTTTCTCTTTAATTTTTCTCCATAACTTTTATGTCTATTGTGATAATTCCTTCTGCGTTCTAGAGACCAAGTTTTCTTTTTTAAAAAAATTTATTTCAGAATATTATGGAGGTACAAATGTTTAGGTTACATGTATTGCCCCTGCACCGCCTGAGCCAGAGCTACCAGCATGCCCATCCCCCGGATAGTGTGCATTGTGCCCATTAGGTGTGAATTTACCCATCCCCTCCTCCCCGCTCCCACTTGCCTGACACCTGATAAATGTTACTTCCAATAGGTGTCGATCAATTAGTACCAATTTGATGGTGAGTACCAGTGGTGCTTGTTTTTCCATTCTTGTGATACTTCGCTTGGAAGAATGGGCTCTAGCTCCATCCAGGATAATACCAGATGTGTTAATTCACCATTGTTTTAAATTGCTGAGTAATACTCCATGGTATACATATACAACATTTTTATTACTCCACTCATGTATTGATAGAACTACCATTCGATCCAAGTTTTCTTGATTCATTTATTCATTTAATTATTTGTTGTCACCTTGTGACAATTACAGAAAAATCATTTATTCTACAAACATTGATAGATCATGCATGATGTGAGAGAAACTTCACTTGGTCCTGGGGATCTACAATCAAGTAAGGCAAGATCTATCAAGGTGCTCACAGTCTGGTAAGGGAGGGAGATAAATTAATAGGCAGTTCCTATGCTGTGTGAATAGTGCTTTGATAGGAAAAGTACAGGGTGCTGTGGGAGTGCAGAGGATGGGTGGGAAGTTGGAGGGAGGGGGTTCAGGGTATTATGATGTCTATGAAAGCACAAATCTCAGGCAAAGTCATTTGTTGGCACATGTCAAAGTTTTAACCAATTAATGAAAGAACCAGCAGATGCATGAGAATATTGGTTCAAAGAGCATTTGAAAAACTGATTCATATACTCAGTTGGGGAAAAAAATGCCAAAATAAGATTACTAAATTACATTCAATGCTGGCTAATGTCTTATTGTGCAATAAACTGAAACTTTTTGGGTTATCTACTGAATCAAGCACCCCCTGCCCCAAATTAAATCCCATCTTAGTAGTTTTCTGCAAGTTAACCTCTAACTTTATAAGACTAAAATCTTCAAGACTGTAATTGTGGATAGTCAAAGTTATAAACCTTGGGAGAGTCAGGTGACTGACAGACTTATTAGAAAATGTACTGCCATGATGTTTAACAAGTCATGCAATCATCATTTTCCCTTATTTCAAGTTGGGTTTTTTTTTGTTTTTTTTTGGAGACAGAGTCTCGCTCTGTCACCCAGGCTAGAGTATAGTAGTGCGATCATAGCTCACTGTAACCTCCAACTCCTGGGCTCAAGCAATCCTCCCGCTTCAGCCTCCTGAGTAGATAAGACTACAGATGCACACCACCATGCCTGGCTAATTTTTTCATTTTTTGTAGAGATGGGGTCTCACTATGTTGCCCAGGCTGGTCTCAAACTCCTGGCCTCAAGCGTTCCTCCTGGCTTGGCCTCCCAAAGTGCTGGGATTACAGGTGTGAGCCACTGCATCCAACCATTTTCAAGTTTTTTTGTAAGTTTTCCTATGTCATCTTCTCTGTGACCTTGGACATTTTCTAAAGAGTGGTCTTGGTCACAAAAAATAGCTGGTCTCATTGTGTCTTTGTGTTAAGATCATTAATTGAATCTATTGCTTAGTTAACTTTCCGCAGTTCTTAGAGGCATTGGAAATTAGACATAGACTTAATAGGGGTGATGATATTCACAGTTTTTCTCACCTTTCTTGTAAGAGGATTATATATCCCTGTCCACTGCCTGGTGACTTGCTGTGTCTCTTGTGAGAAGAGTACAGGTCCGTGCTTTATTGGATTTTGGGCTCCACTGACATGCTTTGGCCAATAGAGTGTGAGCAGATATGAGATATGCCACATCCAAGTAGAGATTTAAGGTGATTATGTGGTTTGGCTTGGCCTCTTGTTTTTGCTCTCTGCCAAGAGAATAATATAGCCCAGATAAGGCTTTAGGCTTGATCCTAGAATGAGAAGACATCTATGTCTATGGAGTAAAGCTAAGAAGGACTGAGTGCATTTGCAACTGACTTCCAGTCAACTCACAGTTTACATGTAATATAAGCAAGCAGTAAAGGTCATAAGCCACTGAGATTTCCCCCTAAGGATTGGAACAAGACAAGAATGTCAGGCTAATGCCTAGGATCACTTGATATCACAAAAAAGAAAACTTGAACTTCCCTATGAATATAGATGCAAAAATCCTCAACGAAATACTAGAAAACTGAGTCCAGCAACATATAAAAAAGTTGTACATGATGACCATGTTGGATTCATCCAAGAAATGTAAGGTTGGTTTAATACAAAATCCCAGAGATACAAGGTTGGTTTTATATGAAAATCAGTCTACGTAATGTACCATATTAATAGAATGATGGACAAAACCCAAATGATCATCTCATTAGATGCAGAAAAAGCATTTGACAAAATTTCACAACCTTTAATAATAAACACTCCACAAACTAGGAATAGAAGAGGACTTTCTCAACCTGATAAAGTCATCTATGAAAAACTCACAGCTAACATCATACTTAATTGTGAAAGACTAAAACCTTTCCTCTTAAGATCAGAAACAAAGCAAAGATATTCATGCTTATCCCTTCTGTTCCACGTGTACTAGAGATTATATCCAGGGCAAATAGGCAAAAGATATAAATAAAGGGCATCCAGATTAGAAGGAAGGAATAAAATTATTTCTACTTGCAGATGACATGATCTTGTATATAGAAAATCTTAAGAAAAAAACTATTAAATAAATGCTGTAAGATTGAAGGATACAAGACCAATATACCCAAATCAACAGTATGTCTATGCGTTGAACAATCCAAAAATGAAATTATGAAAGCAATTCCACTTGTAATAGAATAAAAAATAATAAAGTATTCACTAATAAATTTAATAAAAGAAGTGCAAGACTTGTAAAATTATAAAACATTGTTGAAATAAATTAAAGACCTAAATAAATGGAAAGACATCCCATGTTTCTGTGTTAGAAAATTTAATAGTGTTAAGATGGCAGTACTCCCCAAATCTATCTAAAGATTAAATGCTATCCTTATGAGAATCCCACCAAAAGAAAACACTTTTTTCAGAAATTGGCAAGATGATCCTTAAACTCATTGGAAATGTAGGGGACTCAGGATAGCCAAAACAATCCTAAAAAAGAAAAAGGGAAGACTCACATATGCTGATTTCAAAACTTACTTCAAGGCTACAATAATCAAGACAGTGTGGTACTGGCATAAGGATAGACATATAGGTAAATGGAATAGAATTGAAAGTTCAGAAATAATACCATACATCTATGGTCAATTGATTTTAGACAAGAGTGTAAAGACAATTCAGTGGGGGAAAGTGGTCTTTTCAACAAATGGTGCTGGGAAAACTGGATATTCACATATAAAAGAATGAAATTGAACCCTCACCTCCCGCTATGCACAAAATTAATTCAAAATGTATCATAGATCTAAATGTAAGAGCAAAAATTATAAAGCTCTCAGAAGAAAACAAGTAAATTTTTGTGATCTTGGATTTGTCAATGGTTTCTCAGATATGACATTGTAAGCATAAGTAGCAAAAGGAAAAATAGATAAATTGGATTTTATCCAAATTAAAACTCTTGTGTTTCAAAGGACATTATCCAAAAAGTTAAAAGATGGCTCAAAGAATGGGAGAAAATATTTGCAAATCATATATTTGATAAGGGACTTGTATCTAGAAGGAGTAAAGGACTCGTACAAATCGATAATAAAAAGATGCATAGCCCCAAGTAAAAAATGAGCAAAGGATCTAAATAGACATTTCTCCAAAGAAAATATACAAATGGTCAATAAGCGCATGAAAAGATGCTCAACATCATTAGCCACCAGTGAAACGCAAATAAAACCCACAATGAACTAGATGGACAATAAAAAGTGTTGATGAGGATATGGAGAAATTGATACCCTCATGTACTGCTGGTAGGAATGTAAAATGGTGCAGCTCTTTTGAAAACAGTACGGCAGTTCCTCAAATGGTTAAACATAGAGTTACCATATGATCCAGCAATTCCACTGCTAGATATGTACTCAAGATAAATGAAAACATTTGTCCACACAATAACTTTTACATGAATTCTCGCAGCAGCATTATTTATAATAGCCAAAGAGTGGAACAACCCAGATGTCCATCAACTGATTAATGTATAAGTAAAATTTAGTACATCCATACAGTAGAATACTATTCAGCAATGAAAAGGGATGAGCAACATAGATGAACCTTTTTTAACATTTTTGCTAAGTGAAAGAAGCCAGCCTTTTATGTGAAATATCTAGAAAAGACAAATTAATAGAGATCAGTGGTTGCCTGGCACTAGAGGTGAAAGCAAGCATTGACAACCAACAGGCATGAAGGAACTTTCTGGGATGATGGAAATATTCTAAAACAGGATTATGCTGATGGTTGCACAACTATAAATTTAGTAAAAATCATCAAATTGCACAATCACAATTGGTGAATTTTATGTTATATAAATTATGCCTCAATAAAGCTGTTTTTTAAGATTTAAATTAAAGTGCCAGTTTGTTTTCAAACCCCATGTCCCTATACCTGAGTGAGAGTAACTACCATAGGAGAAAGTAGAAACGGTCTTACAAGAGGTTATTCCTTCTATGATTGGAAGATTCTAGAGGAGCAGGGCTTTGTATGCTAAGTTGATATGGTGTTATGTTAATCTTTCACCTTCTTAAAAAAGTAATCATTTTAGTTGAAGTGTACCATACAGAACAATGGACTAATTATAAGTGAATAACTCTATGGACTTTCACAAAATGATCACAGCTGTAACCATCACTCCATTTAAAAACCAGATATTGCAAACACTCCAGAAGCCTCCCTTGTGCTACCCAATCACTCTCCCACCCTCTCTGCTATGGGTAACCACTATCCTGATTTCATCATTATACAATAAATTTGCCTGGTTTTTAACTTTATGTAGGTAGATTCATACAATATGTACTCTTTGTGTCTGTCTGCGTTCATTCAGCATTAAGTTTGTGAGATTCAATGTGAAGTTATAGGTTGTTTATTCTCACTGCTGTATGGTATTTATGTATTCTTTTATTGATAAATGTTTTGGTCATTTTCAGTTTTTGGCTATTACAAATAGTGTTGATATATAAATAATATTGTATAGGTCTTTTGGTGAGCATATGCATGCATTTCTTTTGGGCATATACCTAGAATTAAAATTGCACAAGTATAGGTTATGCATATATTCTGCTTTAGTGGTCCAAAGTGATTGCACCAATTTATACTCCCACTGGCAATATATTTGAGTTCCAGTTGCTCCATATCCTCATTGATGCGTAGTATTTTCTTTTTTTTCTCCTTTTAGC
>JAKFHU010001170.1:0-14038 GCA_023783475.1 Daubentonia madagascariensis | reverse complement strand
ACCTCTAAGACTAAGTCCATAGGATTGACATGGTCGTGCTGGGCTACTGGGCTAGTGGCCTATGTAAAGCTCTTTCATTTTAAAACACGTCTATTCTCAGCACAGGGCAGATAGATGACCACTTGGGTTCAGGGCTGTTTAGATATGTGTATGGAAGCATTATTGTCAGTTGGTTCTCAACAGCTCTGAATAGCAAACATTTCAAACAGAGATGAGCTTTGAGGATGTGTCCTGCCTTTCTTTGTAGACCAAGCTTCTCTGGTCCTATCCCAAAGCATTTGGTGGAGAAAGTATGTAATTTTGTACCAAGGCGGTTAATGGAGAAAATCGAGCTCTTTCCTTTGGAAACACATATGCTCCCTGAAAGGAAGCAGCTACATGATCTATTGTATATAGGTTTGCTTAACTCTCTGCAGGGAAGCATTCTTTCTGTTTGTTTTCTCATGCTTCCACAAGTAAAGTATTGACATGGAGATGCTTATGGTAGGATGGGGTACTTCATTTCTGTGGAAGAACTCGATCTCTGGCCATATTTCCAAGGCTCTAAGAGTAGAAGTATGACAATTTCGTAGGAAGAGGGTAAATGGGCAATATGATGCTATTTCCAATGAAAACCCCTCTATTCTATCACGGAAAGCAGCTGGGTGTTCACTTTTACACAAGTTATCCTACCTCTGTTATGGAGGTAGAATTGGCAGACTCTTCACACATGCTTGATTAGAAAAACAATCCCAATTTCAAGTAGCTCTTAGAAAGGATGCCACCCAACAGTAGGACACCCAGATTCACTGGTAACAAGTCCCAACTTCTAAGTATATGTGAAGGGCCATTTAAAAAAAACTCGGTTGGTTGGAGGATATATAATTGTGTCAAGTGAAAACACCTCCAACGTATGAAAGATAGCAGCTCGAGCCTCCGTTCTGTACATGTTGGCTTAAATCTCTGTATGGAAGCCTTATAAACAGTTTGTCTCCATTGCTCTCAACGAGGAAATGATTTCTCACAGAGATGGTTAGTCAAGGCTATGCACTGCCATCAGGTTTGGGGTCGGATCCTGTGGTGATACTTCAAAGCTACTCAGCGGACAAGCAGGGCATGTTCGTATTAAGAGGGTCACTCAGCAATGGCAACATGTACAAAGTCCAAAAGCTTCCGTGCTCTGAGAGAAAGCAGCCAGAATTTCTTCTGTACTAAGGATTGCATAAATCTGTGTATGGCAGCCAAGGGTACGATTTCTTCTCGCTTTCTTTCTAGTAAAAGTAAGAGAGAAAAGCTTCCGAATGGGAATGTACAGAGTTTCATTAGTAGTCTCCGATGCACTGGTCATTTTTCTCGTCTTCTACGTAGAGAAGTAGTAAAATTTCGCAGGAAGCGGGATAATGGAGAGTCCCAAGTTTTTTCAAGGTAAAACGATTTTCTTCACAGCAAGAAAATATCTAGACGTTCAGATTGGTACAGCTTTGATTATATCTCTGTATGGAAATATCATATAGAGGTTTTTCTTTGCCCGGGCTTCCTGACGGAAAAAAATTATCATAGCGATGCTTCCTCCGGGCGTGTACTGCATTTTCTTGGTAGGACTCCGTTCTCTGGTCCTGCTTGCAAGATACCAAGTGGCGAGGATGGCATTTTCGTATCAAGCAGGGAATTTGATGATATAAGGCTATTTCAAAGGAAAACACGCCTCGTCTTCGAGAGACAAGAGGTATACGATTAGTTGTATTGATGACTGTTAATCTGTGTAGAGAAGAAGAATTGTCAGTGTGTTCTCATGTCATTCAAACAGCAAAAGTGCCAAAGAGAGAAATATCTTTGTGGAAGTGTACTATTTGTGTGTCAATTGTGATTCTCTGGTGATATTTCAATCTTTTTATTGCTGAAGTTCTGCAGTTTCGTACAAAGCGGGTTTATGGAGAATACACAGTTGTTTTGAGTGAAAACACCTCTAATCTCTTCAAAAAAGTAACTAGGTGTTCCGTTGCACAGAGGTTTGCTTCAGTCTCTCTGTAAAAGGAGCATTTTTGTAGGATTTCACGAACTTCCATAAGGAAAAGGAGTCCCAAAGAGATGCTCCTCTGAGACTTGCACTTCGTTTCTGTGGCAGAATCCGATTCTCTTGTAACAGTTCCGTGATGCCAGCTGGAGAGGAAGGAGATTTGGTAGAAAGTAGGAAAGCAGAACTTATGCAGCCATTTCTAAGGCATATGGTCTTACTCAATGAGAGAAAGCTCCTACAAGGTCAGATGTGCACCGGTTAGCTTAACTACTTGGGACAGCAGGGAATGTACGGTCTGTTCCCACATGATTTGATTAGAGAAGTGAGTCAGAGATAAAGTGAACCCGAGGATGTGTGCTGAATTTCAGGTGTAGATCTAGATTGTCTGATAACATGTCCGAGCTTCTAAGGGAAGAGGAATGGGAAATTAGTTAACATCGTTCAGCTGGGGGCCATAAAAGAGACCCAAGAGAAAACACTTCTACTCAATGAAAGATAGCAGCTGGATGTTCAGTTGTGTTCTGCTTGTCTTAAATCTGTGTATGGAAACATTACGAAGAGACTATCTTCCTAGCCTTCTGCAAGTAAATGTAGTCTGAGAGAGACGCTTCATCTAGGACCACTCCTGTGTGCTGCGTCGTAACCCGGTAATCTCTTCCGGTTTAAAGCTTCTAAGTGGAAAAGAAGGACCTATGCGTAGCAAGTGGGTCATTTGCCAAGGGAAACACGTCCACAGTCAAAACACTCGAATTTCTTTAGAGAAAGCAGCTGGAAGTTCACTCGTCTTCAGGATTGCGCTAATCTGTGTATGGAATACTCATGTTCAATTAGTTCTCCCTTGCTTCGATAAGTAGCAGAGGACACATGGAAAAGCATCCCTATGGAGTGTACACAGTTTCAGTTGTAGAACCAGGTTCACGGGTCACATTTCTAACCTCTAATTGGAGAAGAAGCACAATTTCGTACGAAGCGGGAAAATGGAAAATATAAAGTTATTCGTTGTTGAGACAGTTTAATTGCCAGGAAGAAAACAGGTGGATGTTCACTTTGGGACAGTTCTGCTGAAACTCTGCATGAAATTGTAGGCACTGGGTTTTTCCCTAGGGATCCATCACTAAAAGAATCGTCATAGAGATGCTTCCTTAGGATGCGCAGAGTGTGTCCGGTGCAGAAACACTTTCTCCATTGATACCTCTAAGACTAAGTCCATAGGATTGACATGGTCGTGCTGGGCTACTGGGCTAGTGGCCTATGTAAAGCTCTTTCATTTTAAAACACGTCTATTCTCAGCACAGGGCAGATAGATGACCACTTGGGTTCAGGGCTGTTTAGATATGTGTATGGAAGCATTATTGTCAGTTGGTTCTCAACAGCTCTGAATAGCAAACATTTCAAACAGAGATGAGCTTTGAGGATGTGTCCTGCCTTTCTTTGTAGACCAAGCTTCTCTGGTCCTATCCCAAAGCATTTGGTGGAGAAAGTATGTAATTTTGTACCAAGGCGGTTAATGGAGAAAATCGAGCTCTTTCCTTTGGAAACACATATGCTCCCTGAAAGGAAGCAGCTACATGATCTATTGTATATAGGTTTGCTTAACTCTCTGCAGGGAAGCATTCTTTCTGTTTGTTTTCTCATGCTTCCACAAGTAAAGTATTGACATGGAGATGTTTATGGTAGGATGGGATACTTCATTTCTGTGGAAGAACTCGATCTCTGGCCATATTTCCAAGGCTCTAAGAGTAGGAGTATGACAATTTCGTAGGAAGAGGGTAAATGGACAATATGATGCTATTTCCAAAGCAAACCCCTTTATTCTGTCATGCACATCAGCTGGGTGTTCACTTTTACACAGTTATCCTAACTCTATTATGGAGGTAGAATTGGCAGACTCTTCATATATGCTTGATTAGAGAAACACTCCCAGTTTCAGGTAGCTCATATAAGGGATGCCACCCAACAGAAGGACACTCAGAATCGCTGGTAACAAGTCTCAACTGAGAAAGCTAGAAGGAAGCAGGTATATTCTGCTTCCATCCACAAAAGAGCAAATTGCAATGAAACTAAGAAGTAGGAGCTTTCTTTCTGGGAAAGGCAGTGTTTTCCTGTGAAACTCCTTACACTCTCCATAAGCGGCTGCAGGCAGAAAAAGAACCGAATTGTTTTTTCTTTCCTGCCGCTTTCTAAGGGGCCTGTTGCTGCGAATGTGGATTCTCTGTCACTTCTAAAAACGCGGTTTTTTTCAACAGTGGATTAAAACCCAGGTTTCAATATTCCTCCCAGGAGAAAAGCCTAGAAGGAAGGCAGTGGTATATTCTGGCTTCTCCTTCCCACAAAACGAGCAAACTTGCAAATCCAAACAAAGAAAGTAGGAGCTTTTCTTTCTAGGGGAAAGGCAAAGGGGTTGTTTTTCCTGTGAAAACTCCCGTACACATCTCCATAAGCGGGCTGCTGGCAGAAAAAAACGAAAAGTACTCTTCTTCTTGCCTCTTCTAAACGCCTAGCTGACGAATGTGAGTCTCTGGCAGTGCAAAACAACGGTTTTTTCAAGGATAAGGTTTTTCAATTTAAACCCTAGAAGAAAGCTAGGAAAAGGCAAGTGTATTATTCTGCTTCCATTCACAGAATAAAGCAAAGCCTGCACAAAACTATGAAACTACCTGCTTTCTTTTGCTGGCAAAAAAGAAGTTTTTTCTTGTGTAATGAACATACACACCCTAGAAAAGCTTAGGAGGAAGCTAGAGGGAAGAAGTGTATTCTGCTTTCCTTTCAAGAATAGAGCAAGCCTGCAATCAAACTATGAACTACCTGCTTCCTTTCTGGCAAAAGAGTTTTTCTGTGAAACTACACCTAGAAAAGCTAGGAGGAGCTGCAGGAGAATAATACTGCTTCCTTCACAGAAAGAGCAAGCTGCAATGACTTAACTCTGCTTTTTCTGGCAAAGAGTTTTTTCTAAGTCCACACCTAGAAAAGCAGAAGCTAGGAGGAAGCATGTATATCTGCTCATCACAGAATAGAGCAAGCCTGCATTCAAACTAAGAACTAGCTGCTTTTTTCTGGAAAGGCAGTTTTTTCTGTGAAATCCATACACCTCCATAAGCGGCTGTGGCAGAAAAACCGATTGTTTCTTCTCTGCCCTTAAGGCCTAGCTGGGAATGTGATCTCTGTCACTCCAAACAAGGTTTTTCAGCAGTGATTAACCCAGGTTTCAATTTTCATCCCAGGAGAATGCTAGGAGGAAGGCAGTGTTTATCTTCTTCCATCCACAGAATAGAACAAGCCTGCAATCAAACTAAGAACTAGCTGCTTTCCTTCTGGCAAAGGCAGTTTTTTCCTGTGTACTTCCCATACACCCTAGAAGTAAAGCTAGGAGGAAGCTAGCAGGAAGGCAGTGTATATTCTGCTTCCTTTCACATATAGAACAAGCCTGCAATCAAACTAAGAATGAGCTGCTTTCTTTCTGGGAAAGACAGTCTTTTCCTGTGAAACTCCCATACACTCTCCATAAGTGGCTGTAGGCAGAAAAAATGATACTTCTTTTCTCTGCTGCTTCTAAGGCCTAGCTCTGAATGTGAGTCTCTGTCACTCCACAGAGGCTATCTCTGCAGTGATTAACCCAGGTTTCAATTTTCACCCTAGAAAAAAGCTAGTTGGAAGGCAGTGTATATTCTGCTTCCATCCACAGAATAGAGCAAGCTGCAATCAAACTAAGAACTAGCTGCTTTCTTTCTGGCAAAGGCAGTCTTTTCCTGTGAAACTCCCATACACTCTCCATAAGCTGATGCAGGCAGAAAAACTTATTTTTCTCCTCTCTGCTGCTTCTAAAGCCTAGCTGCGAATGTGAGTCTGTATCACTCCCCACAGGTTTGTTCTCAATTAATTAACCCATGATTGAATTGTGCGCCCTGCATAGAGCTAGGCACGATCCAGTGTCTCCAGTGCTTCCAACCACAGAACTGATCAAGCTTGCATTCAAACGAAGAACTAGCTCCTTTTCTTCTGTGCCATGCAGTGTTTTCCTAGGAAACTCCCATACACTTTGCATAAGCCGCTGCAGGCTGCCAATACGATTCTTCTCTTCTCTGCAACTTCCAAGGCCTAGGTGCGAATCTGGGTCTGTTTCCCTGCCCACAGCATAGTTCTGAAGTGGTTAACGTGGGATTTAATTCTGTTCCCAGCAGAAAGTAGGCACCAGCCCGTGCCTCCCTTTCTGTCTACAGAAGAGAGCAAACCTACAATCAAAACAAGAACTAGCTGCTTTCTTTCTGTGGCAGACAGTGTTTTCCTTGGAGACTACCATACACTCTCCATAAGCTGCTGTAGGAAGCCAGACCAATCTCTTCTCTGCCTGGATGTGAATGTGAGTCTGTTTCCCTGCCCACAGTGTGGTTCTCAAGATATTAACCCAGGATTGAATTCTGCTCCCAGCAGAAAGCTAGGCACCAGCCCATGCTTCCCCTACTTTCATCCACAGAACAGAGCAAGCCAGCAGTCAAACTAAGAACTACCTGCTTTCTTTCTGTGCCAGGCAGTGTTTCCCTAGGAAACTCTCATACACTCTACATAAGCGGCTGCAGGCAGCCAAACCCATCCTTCTCTTCTCTGCCACTCCTAAAGCCTGGCTGTGAATGTGAGTCTGTTTCCCAGACCACAGGGTAGTTCTCAAGTGATTAACTCAGGATTGAATTCTGCTCCCAGCAGAGAGCTAGGCATGATCCATTGCCTCCACTGCTTCCATACACAGCACAGAGCAAGCCTGTAGTCAAACTAAGAACTAGCTGCTTTCTTTCTCTGCCAGACAGTGTTTTCCTGGGAAACTCCTATACATTCTCCATAAGCAACTGCAGGCAACAAAACCGATTCTTCTCTTCTCTGCTGCTTCTAAGGTCTAGCTGTGAATGTTGGTAGGTTTTACTCCACACAGTGTATTTCTCAAATGATTTTCGTATGTCTGTCCTATTTTATCAGAATAAAAGTAGTGACAACACACTGCATATACTGATTCCATTCATAGCATAGAGCAATTGTGTACACAAACTAAAAACAAAATGCTTTCTTATGTGTTTGTGTACAGGGGTACTGTATTCTGTGGACAGGTTCAGTATATGCAGTGTGTTTTAGCTAGCTAATTTCTTATGAAAGAACTCAGATATAGTTTAATCATTTAAGAAATACACTGCGGTGAGTGAAAAGGCTCACTTTTGGTGCTAGGCCTTTGAATTGGCAGAGAAGAGAAGAATTGGTTTTGCTGTCTGCTGCCGCTTATTTATGGTGTGAGGGAGTTTTTTAAGAAAACACTTCCTTTCAGAGATGGAAAGCAGCTAGTTTTTAGTTTGTGTACAGGGTTGCTCTATTCTGTGTATGGAAGCAATGTAGGCAGTGTGTTGTCACTAGCTTTATTCTGGAAATTAAGTCAGCTATAGGTTAATGATTTCAGAGGTATACTCTGTGGAGTGACAGAGACTCACATTCGCAGCTAGGCCATAGAAGCAGCAGAGTATAGAAGATTTGGTTTTGGTGCCTGTGGCTGCTTATGAAGAATGTGAAGGATTTTCACAGCAAAACTCTTCCTCTCTCATTAAGAAAGCAGCTAGTTCTTAGTTTTTGTACAGGGTTGCTCTATACTGTGTATGGAAGCATTATATACAGTGTGTTGTCACTAGCTACCTTCTCATCAAAGGAGTCAAATATAGGTTAATCATTTCAGAAATACAATGATTGGAGTGAAAAATACTCATATTCCCTCCTAGGCCTTAGCGGCAGAGAAGAGAACTGTCCGTTTTGCTTTCTGTAGCGCTTATGCAGAATGTGAGGTATTTTCACAGGAAAACACTTCTGTTCACAGAACATAAACAGTAGCTCTTTGTTTCAGTGCAGAGTTGCTCTATTCTGTGTATGGAATCAGTATATGTAGTGTGTTGTCCCTAGCTTCATTCTTGTGAAAGAAGTCAGATATAAGTGAATCATTTCAGAAATACACTGTGTGCAGGGAAACGGGCTCACATTCACTCCTAGGCTTTACAAGCTGCAAAGAAGAGAAGAATCAGTTTTACTGTCTGCAGCTGCTCATGGACATTGTGAGGGAGTTTCTTAAGAAAACACTTCCTTGCACAGAAAAAAGCATCTAGTTCTTAGTTTGTGTATACAGTTGCTCTACTCTGTGTGTGGAAGCAGTATATGTAGTGTGTTATTGCTGTCTTCATTCTTTTAAAAGAAGTCAGATATAGGTAAATCATTTCAGAAATACACTGTGTGGAGGAAACAGACTCACATTCTCTCCTTGGCCTAAGAAGCAGCAGAGAAGAGAAGAATCAGTTTTGCTCTCTTCAGCCGCTCTCGTATAGTGTGAGGGAGTTTCATAGGAAAATACTTCCTTTCACAGAAAGACAGCAGCCAGTTCTTTGTTTGTGGGCAGCTTTTCTCTATTCTGTGTGTGGAAGTAGTATGTGCAGTTGGTTCCTGCTAGGTCATTCTGGTAAAAGAAGTCAGATATAGGTGAGTCATCTCAGAAATACACTGTGTGGAATGAAACAGACTCACTTTCGCAGCCAGGCCTTAGAAGCGGAAGAGAAGAGAATAATCAGTTTTGCTCTCTGAAGCCAGTTATGGAGAGAGTGAGGGAGTTTCATAGGAGAACACTTCCTTTCACATAACAAAAGTGGCTAGTTTTCAGTTTGTGTGCAGGGTTGCTTTATTCTGTGTATGGAAGCAGAATCTGCAGTGTGCTGTTTCTAGCTTCATTCTGGAAAGACAAGTCAGATGTAGATGAATCATTGCAGAAATACAGTGTGTAGAAGTGAAACATACTCACATTTGCTCCTAGGCCTTAGTAGCGACAGAGAAGAGAAGAATTGGTTTTGCTGTGTGCAGCAGCTTATGGAGAGAGTAAGGGATTTTCATAGGAAAACACTTCCTTTCACAGAAGGAAGCACCTAGTTCCTATTTTGTGTACAGTGTTGCTCTAATCTGTGTATGGAAGCAGTATATCTAGTGTGTTGTAACTAACTTCATTCTGGTAAGAGAACTCAGATACAGGTGAATTATTTAAGAAATACACTGTGTTGAATGAAACAGACTCACATTGACCCCTAGGCCTTAGATGCGGCAGAGAAGAGAAGAATCGTTTATGCAATCTACATCCTCTTGGGGAGAGTGTGAAGGAATTTCATAGGAAAACACCTCCTTTCACAAAACAAAAACAGCAAGTTCCTAGTTTGTGTGCAGGGTTGCTCTATTCTCTGTATTTCAGCAGTATATGTAGTGTGTTTTAACCAGCATCCTTCTGGTAAAAGGACTCAGATATAGGTGAATCATTTAAGAAATACACTGTGTTGAGTGATACTGACTCACATTTGCCCGGAGGCCTTAGAAGTGGCAGAGAAGAGAAGAATTGGTTTTCCTGTGTGCAGCTGCTTATGGAGGATGTGAAGGATTTTCACAGGAAAACACTTCCTTTCACAGAAAGAAAGCAGCTAGTTCTTAGTTTGTGTACAGGGTTGCTCTATTCTGTGTATGGATGCAATATATGCAGTGTGTTGTTCCTAGCTTCATTCTGGTAAAAGAACTCAGATATAGGTGAATCATTTAAGAAATACACTGTGGTGAGTGAAATAGACTCACATTCACCCCTGGGTCTTAGAAGCAGCAGAGAAGAGAAGATTCGGTTTTGCTGTCTGCAGCCGCTATGGAGAGTGTGAAGGAGTTTCACAGGAAAACACTTTCTTTTGTAAAGGCAAAACAGGAGTCACGTTGCCTAGAGAAACAACGAGAGGTACACAAGGATGCAGAGAGATCAGGTTTATTAATGCCACCGGGCTCAGTGGGGATCCTCCACCAAATTCTGAGCACCTCGGTCAGGGGAACTTGTCTTTTTTATGTCAAAAGTGGGGGTTGGTACAGATCGGTTTATACCAAGAAGTGTACACATAAGGAAGTTACTGTAATTTACAAGGAAGCTATTTACAGGAGCATGAGCTTCAGTCATTAATTAGTTTCAGTTTTCTTTCTTTATAACATCAGTTTCACTAACATTCCTGTGGGCTGTGGCGATAAGCAGTCTCACAGAAGCAGATTAAGCAATTAACATACATAGGGCTGTTGCTTGTCCATTTCAGGGTAAATGGTTTTTAGTGAATTTCTATTTTTTCCTCACATTCCCCCCTTTCAATACTCAGACTGAATCTTCACCTGAGTAATTATTGTTTTCATATTGTGATACCTGTTGGTATGGATGGCGTAGTACCATCTGTAGCTTTACTCTGTCTATTTGTCTAGATATTAGGGAGGTCAGATATTTGAGTATGCATGGGGCTATGGTTAGTAAAATTATGAGTCCCAGTAGGGGCCTGAGTAGGGGCATAATCCAGGGGGTCCAATCCTGGAGCAGATTCCACCATGGGGATTGGCTTTCTCTTTTTTTTTTTATCCAGGTCTGGATCCTAGCCCGTAGTTGGCTTAAATTTTCTTGCACTATCCCAGAGCGGTTGGCATAAAAACAACATTGTTCTTTCAGGTATAGGCAGGTTCCTCCCTGGCTTGCTGTTAACATATCTAGGGCCCTCCTGTTTTGGAGTACCACCTCTGCTAGGCAGTCTACTTGTTGTTGGAAGGTTGATAGTGCCTTTTCTACCGAGCTGAGGTCAATATCTACTTGTGAGGCTAGTTGTTTAACGTGTTGGGACATTACCCCTAGGGCAGCTCCCCTGGTGGCCAGCCCCCCCAGGAGACCTATAGTAGCCAAAAGTATTGGCAAGTTTGATGGGGGTGGAATCATTGACCCCAATGGCAGTCTATGTCCGTGAGGTCACCGGGGCACACAACCAGCAGTCAGCAGCTAGCTGCTGGTTAGTAAGATTGAGGATCTGGTTTGCAGGATTTACCAAGTCTTTCAGCCAGATCCAGGGAATTTCCCATTGATATCTATATCCTGGTGGGCAGGCGGTGTCCTTACCTAATACTCGGACAGAAGCCGGGGGTGTTGATGGCTTGTAATATTTTACTTGGAGCTTGTAGACCTTTATCACCTTTATGATTGTTCCGGGATCTCTGCCTCTACCGTCTACCCTGATGCCAGCTATCCTGTCTGTCCACTTGTTGGGGTTATTGATCCTGTATGTAACAGGGTTGCAGGTTCCCAATCCACAGTCCTTAGGGGCTCTGTTTTTCTATTCTAAAGGACTTCCTGGGTTACCCATATACCCATGGGTGCATTCCAAGTTGCCACAGTAAAATTCAGCTGTGACATGACATGGCTGTCAATAGTTTGGGTTATATTTGTAATCAGGTTTGAGGCAAAGATATTTGTGGCTGGTAGTATACTCTCTCTCCCAACTCAGTCCTCCACAGTTAGTTTTGGAATTTGGATCCATGGCCCCACAGACATCAAATTGGATGATAACTGAAGGGGACTGTCCATCCCACTGGGTGGAGTTAATGAGTCCCTCATCTCCCCAAGTGTGCCTCACCTGAAACTCCCAGAGCCCTATGGTAATATCTACCACCCCACAGGTGGCCAAAACTGTTATTATAAACACATAGGTAATAAACAGTACAGTATGATTATTATGCCCCAGTAGAGCAGGACCATTCCTGCTCTCTGGATCCATGTCCACTCTTTTGGTGTCACAGCCCCAAGTCCTATACCCAAGGTCAAAGTCAATAACCTGACAAGTCTGAGTTGAAACTGTTTGATGTTGATGTCTGGCTCAGGCTGACTCATTCATTCTCAGCAGTCTGGCTCCCTGTGTCCCGCGTCACTGCAGATCTCTGATGCAGGTGCAGCTTGAGCGGGTTCCCCTGGTCTGGCCACGCTACCCACAAGTCCTGCTGGCTCTCCAGACTTGCCCTCTTTGCTTGGGTATGATGAATCCATGGGGCAATGCCTGCAACTTTGACAGCAGTTGGTGTGACTAGTACTACAGTAAAGGGCCCTATCCAGGAGGGTTCTAAGGGGTTTTTTTTCCAATCTTTTACCCACACTAAGTCCCCTGGTTTGTGGGAGTTTACTGAGGCCCCCAGGGCAAAGGGGGCCCGTTCTAATAGTGTCTGGCTAATCTGCTGTAGCATCTTTGATAGCTGTATAAGCTGACCTTGTAAGTTCATTTCTCCTACCTGCCCAACATCCCCTTTGAGGCCTCTGGTGATGGGGGGAGGTCTTCCATATAAGATCTCAAAGGGAGAGTACCCTGTTGGCCCTGGGGTGCATCTGGCCTTAAGAAGTGCTAAGCTGAGCATGTCTATCCATGGGGTAGGCTTGTCTCTTGACATAGCTTGGCTAGGGTGTTCTTAAGGGTGCGGTTCATATGTTCCGCTTTCCCTGAACTTTGTGGCCTGTATAACCCGTGAAGTTTCCATTTTATTCCAAGTGTCTTGGCTATAGTTTGAATTATTTCTGCTACAAAACTAGGTCCGTTGTCACTTCCAAATGAGAGGGGTAGGCCATACCAAGGAATTATTTCTCTTAGGAGAGCCTTTACTACCTCCTGAGCATTCTCTGTTCTGGTGGGGACAGCCTCTACCCACCCTGAGTAAGTGGGTACTAACAAATGCTTGTATCCCTGACAGGGCTTCACTTCTGTGAAATCTATTTCAACATCTTCAAAGGGTGTGGCCCCTGAGTACTGAACACCGGTACAGGCTTCGGCCATGTTGTGGCATTATTTCGGGCACATGTGTCACATCGGGTGCACACCGTTGCAGCCAGAGTTGGGAGTTTGGCTATGTAGTAGACCTTGGCAAGTATGTGGGAGAGTGCAGTTTTCCCCATGTGGCCTAAGTTATGGTGTTGGGTAACGACCGAATAGGCTATGTTTCCTGGGATGAAGGTTCTGTTGTCTTGTAAATGCCACCACCCATAGTCACTCTTTCTGGCCTGCTCTTGTCTTGCCCACTGGTCCTCTTCAATTGTATAACACTGCCTGTCCGGCCACTCTGGGGCTAGGAGGGTTTTACTAGGGACTAACAGCTCACCCTTAGTCTCTTGTTCCTGGGTTGCCACTTGATTAGCTGCTTGGTCTGCCAGATGATTTCCTGTAGCTATTGTAGTTGTTCCTTTCTGGTGTCCTTGGCAATGAATGACTGCTACTTTTCTGGGTTCCTACATGGCTTCTAACAACTGAAGGATTTCTTCCTGGTTCTTTATCCCTTTACCCTCTGCAGTCAGCAGCCCTCTTTCCTTGTAAATGGCCACGTGAACATGTATGATGGCAAAAGCGTATTTGAATCAGTGTAAGATATTTACTTTCTTGTCTTTAGCTATTCTGAGGGCTCAGATTAAGGCCCAAAGTTCAGCTCTCAGTGCAGACCACCCGTGAGGCAAAGGCCCTGCTAGGATGACGTCACTGGCTGTGGTAAGTGCATAACCTGTGAACCGTTTCCCATTCTGAACGTACCTGCTGCCATCTGTGAACAGTTCGAGGTCCAGGGCTGTCAGAGGTGTGTCTTTCAGGTCTGGTCTACTTGTGTAGACCTCTTCCATCACCTCTGTACATTCATGATCCAGTGGTCCCAGTTCAACTGGTAGGAGGGTAGCAGGATTCAGGGTTTACACAGTCTCTAGAGTAACCTGGGGGTTCTCACACAACAACCCCTGGTACTGAGCCAGCCTACTGTTAGAGAGCCACCGATGTCCCACGCTATTAAGGAGGTGTAGAACCGCATGTGGTACGAATACAGACAGCTTTTGGCCATATGTGAGTTTATCTGCCTCTTTGACCAGCAGGACTGTGGCTACCAGTGCTTGTAGGCAGGGGGACCATCCAGAGGCTACCAGGTCCAGTTGCTTAGACAGATAGGCCACAGGTCTCTGCCAGGGTCCCACAGTCTGGGTTAGGACCCCCACTGCAACATGTTGCCTTTCATGCACAAAGAGATTAAAGTCTTTGGTCAGGTCTGGCAGTCCCAGTGCAGGGGCCTTTTGTAGCAGGTCCTTTATGGCTTTGAATGCCTCTTCTCATTGGTCTGTCCACTCGATTGACTGCCCCTCAGGCCTCCACAAAGCTTCATACAAAGGTTTGGCTATCAACGAGGATCCTGGGATCCAGATCC